>VDFB02193867.1:621127646-621155477 GCA_007258455.2 Sequoia sempervirens | reverse complement strand
TGAAACTACATCATGAATAAAGGGGTGCCCCCAAAATGTAATGCTAAACATAGAAATAAAATTATGTCACATGCAATCCAACTTAAGGCATGTCATCCACATCCCAAGCTTGCTTGTATATATACATGGAAGGTGGTCAACTAGTCAAAAGAGACAATGCCAAGTGCCATACGAGGACAAGGCTACCTAACCCCTTGCCCCCACTTAGTGCATGAAAAGGATGAGTCGAGATGATTGATAAGAAACATAAAAATTAGTATCAATTAGAGGAACTAGGTGCTTCAACATAAGAAAGAGCACTGCAAACCTTAAGATGTTGAATTTCATTATCCAAAGCCTTACATTCATTAGTAGAATGACCATGAACTCTATGATATATGCACAAAATGAACTCTTGTAGTAAAATTTCTTTCATGTTCTTGTTGGGAGGGATATCAAATGATCTTGGAGGAGTCTTGACAAGATACTCTCTTGATTAAAAGTAGAAGATGTTGCTTTATTTTGTGACAAAGATATCTCTTTCTCAGTACAAGATGTCATACTTACACAAGACTCTTTATATTATGATATTTTGTACTCTCTTTGAAAGGAGGGTGTCAATTCTAATGAACTCCAATCATTACTAAGACATGTCTTAGGAGTGCTTTGTGTGATGACATTAATTTTAAGTGAATACTTCTTTGTTTCTTTCATTTCTTTTGAAGGACAATAACCAAGACCACTAGTGCTTTCTTGTATGTTAGGCTATATAGGGACACATATACCTTGTTGTATAGCATAAAATCCTTTTCCACTATAACCAAGTTGTGTCATAAGTTCATAGCCTCTTCCATAAGGGTATGTGCAGGATCATGATGGGCCAAAAAGTGGCACTATGATGGGTATGTGGCTGACAACTTTTTTTACCCAAAATTAATGAAATGAAAAGGGTTTTTAAAGGAGATTCTCATATTTCCACCAATCTAAATTATTCTTTACTTTTAATTTAATAAGTAATTATTATTCATTTTATATTCAAATTATGACTAAAGTCATGATTGATAGACTAATTGAAAAATATCTATAGCTTTCAAACGATATCACAATTTTTGAATCCAAAACATACGTCACATTCTATGTTTCACATAATATAGCATTAAAAAAATAAAAATTGAATTTCATGAAGTTTTGACCAAGTTAAGGTGGTCAGACATACGGGTTTTTTATATTTTTTAAAATTTGTAATAAAAAATTCATAATTAATTATTTACTTGGAAAAAAATTACAAAAAAATATGCATCACATCGGGGCATGAGTCCTCTACTTATATCTAAAATCTTATAAAAAAATATTATCATTTTATTGTGGTTAGGGTGGTCAGATACACACCCACTTCTTATTTTTTCCCTGAAATTTAAGTACTACTACATTGAAATTTCAAAATTTCACCAAATAGATTTCTATTTTTTTTAAACAAACTTAGTAGTTTAGAAACTACATTCAATTTTCTACATATTTTATTATAACATCTTTTTGAAATAATATAGCTAACTTATTCAAATTTTTACATCAAGTTGCCTAACTCTGATTTTTCTAATTTTTTTGCTAGTTAAGGGCCTATTTTTTCCATGATGATCCTGCACATACCCATAATTTTTTTTATTTCTTTCGAACTTGGTGGTTGCTCATAATCAATTTCATCAAAAATTGTTGTGTAATTTGCTTCTTCTTCTAAAGTGATTAAGGTGGATGCTTTCAAAATTTTGTGTTGACATTACCACTTTTTCTTTTCCCTTTTTAGACTCTTTTTTTGTGATCTTATATTCACCCATAAATGTAGGTGTAAAATCCAAGGAACCCAAATCACCCACTGATAACATTGTGAAGGATTTAGGGCACTTATCTTTTTGTTCTTTTTGCATGGGTTCTACTTGTATAGTTGGTGTCAATGTTTTCAAAATATTTTCCTTGTATTTTTCAAGTTGTAAAACACTATAAGGCTCAAGATCAACTTTGATTGTATGCACTTTGTTGTTGTAGACATATTTCATTATACAATGAAGAGTTGAAGGCACTGCATGCATCTCATGAATCCACGGTCTTCCTAAAAGGAGGTTGTATGAAAGATCATGAGGCATAACATGGATCATGGTTTGTAATGTAACTTTGTCAAACTACAATAGGTGATGTGATCACTCCAAGTAGTTTTTTTCATACATTTTCAAATCCTCAAATCGATAAGGAATCGGGTTCAATTCTTGATTTTTCTATGCCAAGCTTATCCAAAAGGGTTACACTACACACATTAAGAGCTAAGCCATTGTAAAAAAGGGTTCACTTTATCCCTACCCTATTGAAGATAGCAATTATTATGAAAGCTTCATTTTTTTTTTGTACTTCCAAAGGAGGTAGCTCACTTTAGTGGAAAATAATTTCCGCATTCATTCATTGAATCATGGCTGCTATGTCATTCAATTGCACATTAGGAGGGATAGGAATTTATTGTAAAGTACATTGAAGCATGTTATGATAACTAGGTGAGGCTTGAATAAGATCCCATAAGGATATCTTAGCAAGAGTATTCTTTAGTTGTTCAACAAGATCATACTCCTTTCCATTATGTAAAGGCAAATGAGGGGCACTAGGCAAGATAGGTTGAGGTAATGGGAGGCATGTTGGAGTTTTTTTTCTTGGTTATGGATGGTTTCTAGTGTTATATGTATGAGCAATGGTATTGTAACTCGATTATTGCAAATTATTATCATTATCAAGTTTCCTTTTTGGTGGTTCTAAGATAAGCATAGGTTTATTTTGAACTTGTGGTTGTTGTGAGCGTGGATAGATGGAAAAAGTGGCCCAGGAGACCACTTCAAAGGATATCTAATGTGCATAGCCTCAAAAGGATTTTCCTTATTTTCATGATCTCTTAGTGAAGGGGAGTCTAATGTCACTTCACCATCTTCATCTAAGGAAGCATCATCACTATTGTTTAAAAGACATGTGTCAATGTTCTCATTTTCTACCACCATGATATCTTCCATAGTAGGAGAGATTTTAGGAGAGAAACAAACTATATGTTCATGACATTCAAAGGTTGGTTCCTATAAAATAACTTCTTCACAAGTAGGGGAGTCAGGTATTGTTGGATTGTCTTGCTTATCAATGATGTTTTCCTTAGTAGGTGAATAGAAACAAATATGACTCTCATAACTCTCATTGGTTTGATCTTCTAACACCAAAATATCTTCATAACGAATAGGAGAGATTTAGGAGAAGACCAAATTTGATTGTCATGATTATCCATTGTATTATTTTTCACTAAGTAAGAGGGAGAGATGAACTTTTTCTTAGCATGCTTAGAAAGGTAAGATACTAACATTGTTTGACCAAAAATGAAAAGTACTTCTAACCATCTTATGTAATGCTTCAAGAATGGAAACAATGTATATCCAAAGCTGAAAAGTACATTTATCCAGTTTATGAAAAGCTTTAAGAATGCAAACAATTTGTATCCAAAAATAAAAAGCACTTTTATCAAACTGATGCAAAGCTTCATGAATGTAAATATTGTGTATGCAAAAGTTAAAAGTACTTTTTTCCCTTTTATGCAAAGTTTCAAAAATGTAAACATTTTTCAGATCTGATGATTTGTGCTACTGAAATGATTTAGGAAGGATTAAAAAATGACCATACTAAATGGATGATTTTGACCTAGATGCATAAAAAAATATTTCTTGAAACTTTCCAGACTGATACCATTTACCAACAAGCCTAGGAAGTACAAAAAATAACCAAAAAGATCAAAAAAGTTGGTTTTTGTAGGCCTCCAAGGACTCATTCACCTAGTTGGGAATGTGAGTCCCACTTAGGGTTTTTGATAGGTTCAGATGGTCAAAAATAGACAACAAAAATTCCTAGAAATAAGGAGAAAAGACCTGTACCAAGACTAAATTACCCAAATGGGAAAATGAGTCCTAATTAGGGTTTCTAAACCTAAATCAGTAAATTCTGAGTTGATTCCAAGGTTTCTAACTTGTATGTTGACTTGACTATGTGTAATTACAAATTTTCAGTGAAATTAAATGATTTAAGATGCAAAAATGCAACCTATATGCACTTTTTCACTAATACAATGTTTATAAGTCCTAAATGAAAATTAATTAATGCAAATCTAATGCAAATTTAATGGAAGCTAGATCTATGCCTACACTATTCTCCAAACCAAAAATAAAGAGTCCAAAGGTCAGGTTCACCAAAATGAACACAAGGAAATAAGGTTCAACCTTTTGGGAGATGGAACTAGAGGACCTGGGAACCTATTTCACTGATCTATGTAGGATCTAGACTAGATTGCAGTATTTAAATGCTTAACTTTTACAATGATTATTCCAAGTTAATTAAATCAAAATTAACTTATGGAAATAACAAAATGAAAGTAATAACAAGGTGATTATAACAGAAAGGAAGGAAATGAGAGAAAGAAAGAGAGAGAAGAAGAGAAGTACAAACAGTTGATAACGGAGTTCGTCACAAATGTGACTACGTCTCCGGGTCCACTCCAATAGAGAGACCGATCCGATTAACTCCAAAAATCAATTATAAAGCACCACAATCATTCTCCAAGCACTTCGGCAGCATAACAGCGCTCTAACGTGCAAGAATGACTCAAAGAATCTCCACAAGACCTCTCTTTTGATTAACTCCACAGCTTCAAGACTTCGTCACCTGAAAAAAAACTTGTCCTTTCACTCTCACCTTACACCCTTTTTTTATACAAAGAATTAACCCAATTTGGCCCTTAACCAAAAGATTTTACAATATTCCCCTTATCTCTCCAAAATACATAAAAATCTTCAAATCTCCCTTGATTTACATAAAAATCTTTAAAAATATTTTAGAGCCCTTCAATCTTTCTTCTTTTCGGGCTTTATGGTTTTGGAGGTTACATTTAATCCTTTAAAAGGATTATAGTTTGTTGTTATTTAATTTAAATTAGGGAGTTTTTGTTTATTTTAAAGGCATTCGGGTTAAACAATGCAACAAAACTGACCGATGCCACATAACTTTCAAAGTATACGCAGGGCGTATCGGTGGCTAAATATTTTGTTAGGCCGGCGGTTGGGGGTTCAACCCCCACCGCTGGCTTTTAATAGCCATTCCCCAAATTTTAAAACAACAAAAATAACCCGTCACCAATATTAGATAAGGCCGCGGATTTGGTGGAACGGTGGAGCGGTGGAGCAAGAAATTCGCGAGGGAGAGGTTTGGGGTTCAAATCTCCACTAAGACATTTTAACAAAAAAACCAACGAACTAACAACTCGCCAGAGGATAACGAGAGAGGCCACGTGGCATGCCGAGGAGGTGCCACGTAACGCAGACTGATTCACCCATTCCGACGATGTGGAGGACGACTTGATGATGACGTGGATGCTGACTGGGCACCGACTGTGTGTTGACGTGTCCGCTGACTCAGATGATGACGTGGCCGATGACGTGGATGATGAGTGGACTGCCGACTGTGCTACAAACTGCTGACTAGACTTGCTGACTGAGCATACGGAATGACATGTGTCAGTTTCTGATTCGGCCACTTCACAGTCCATACAGTACGGAATGCTGATGTCAGCATCTGTACGGTCCACTTTAAAAAAAAGTCAACTGCAAACTTTGACCGCTGATAACTCTCGCATCCGATGTCGGATTTTGACGAAACAAACGCCGTCGGAATCGTCTCGACGAGCCCTTCAACTTGACACTGGTTCCATTGACTTCCGAAATGATCATTTTTTTCGCTTCCTGGATGCCCTCTGATTCCAGTTTGACTAAAGGTTTGACTGGCTATAACTCGTGCAAACGGACTCCTTTTCACTCCGTTCGAGTTGCATTGGAATCAGGACGCCGAGCTCTTTTTGATGGTGCAGATTTTGGATAAAAATGAGACACTTCAATTTTCACTTAAAAAATGTCCACTGGATCATTCACTCTAGTTTATTAAAGCAAACCCAAGAGATCCCTCAATCAAGTGGCTCAATTGAGGGAAGGAGCTACTACTAATAGTACTAGTTGTCCAAGTTTCCTTAGGTGTGATTAAACGGGGGGGCTCACCATTAATTAAAGCTTCAAAAAGGAAAAATGCAAACATTTATTCAAACTCACTATGAAACCTAGAAAATTAAAAACATGAAATCATATTGATAAAAGAGAATGAAATAGAAAGGTACCTGGAAGAATGATGTGACCAAAACAAGGTTTGAAACCCTGAAATTTTGCTTTTTTAAGTGTACCGAGACTCATACACCAAGTTGGGCAACTTAGTCCCAGTCTAGGTTTTTTGGGTAGAATCTGGAATCTCCTAGCGACTAATGTGGATATGCAGAAATCTGGAAAAAAGGTTGTACTGGGACTCATACACCTAGACAATTGCAAAGTGTCCCAAAAAGGTGAAAAGCATCCTATGAGTAGAATTTTGAACTGAAACTTTGTGAACCTCTAAATATGGATTAAATAATCACTTTCCCACTCCATTTTCATGTAAATAAATTTGATATCTTGCTCTAGATCTGAGATTCAGTGGGCCTTGACAACTTTTGCAACTTTGCAATTTTGGTACTTGTGAAGGCATCAAATCCAACTTTTCTTCAACCTATAAACTTGCAACATACAAAGAGAGAAAAAATGTTGTTTGGTTAGGGAATGGGGGTTTGACTTGGTCAAGCCCCATTTTGGTAATCAAACATTAATGATAAATGAAGTGTGAATGAAATGATTCAACATGAAACATAAGATGAAACAATAGAAACTTCTTTTGGAACCTTATAAATTTGTAAACAAGGATGAAGTTTCCTCAATGGATGTAGATCTTGATCATGATTCTTGATGAAAGATAATGCCCTTGAATACTTGAATTGATCTTGAACAATACATCACAACATTAGCTCAAAACAGAGTCCCACATACAAAAACATCCATTTCACCTTCTTTCTAAGAATTTTCTTAGTGATGAACCCCCTTTTTAATCACACCTAAGGAAACCCCCTTGTCCTATTAACTCACTCAATTGAATCATTGGGTGGAAGTCTCTACGGTTTCCTTTAATGAACTAAGAGTGAAATAGGTCTCCTTAGTAGTTCCATCTCCCAAAAGGTGGAACCCTATTTCCTTGTGTTCATGTTTGTGAACCCAATGTTTGGACACTTTCTTTTAGATTTGTATTAGTTGAATTGCTTTTAGGACTCCTAAATATTGCATTAGTGGAAAAGTGCATATATAGGTTGCATTTTTGAATCTTGCATCATTGAATTTCATTAGAAAACTATAATTACAAATAGTAAAGTCAACATACAAACTAGAAACCTTAGAAACAACTTAAAATTTGTTGAATTTGGCTTAAAAACCCATGTTTGGGACTCATTCGCCCACCTGGATGATTTAGTCCCTATACAGTTGGTTTTTCTAGATTTATGGAAATTTTGTGTTGTTTGTTTTTTAGTAATTAAACCTTCCAAAAACTCTAACTGGGACTCATTCACCCATTTGGGTGATTTAGTCCCATATTAGACCTAAATCTGCATTTTACAACATTTAACACTTCATTTTTGTGCTTCAGTTTGTTGTTATTAGATCTCTATTTCAATTTTTTGAGTTTTTGTTTCATTCATTTCATTAGATCTAGCTCAATTTGGTTTCATTTCAAGTGAATTTGTAAACATAGGAATTGGAATTACAACATATCATTTATCTTGTGTTCAATGCATTTATCTTGCATTTATTGATTGTCATTTGTATGATATTTCCAACTTGGTGTCCTATTGCTAATAATATAGTGAGACGCAGTTCGAGACTCATGCCATCCCATGATAAACACTCATCATGGATCTTGGGTTATATAGCTCTTTCACTCATAGTGTTGACACTAGTTCACTAGGTATGGACCATACCCTTGAAAAATCCTTACCTTCAAGTAGTATGACAAATGTTGAAACAATGGTTGATAGTATCCCTCAAGAAAACATAATCCAAATCCATAAAGAATTAGCAAACCTACAACATCAAGTGAGTACTGAAAACATTTCCAACACTACTATCCCTACCATAGATAACATACACCGCATGATTGGAAGTTAACAAGGAATAGAACTTTCATGTAACTTAGCTAAAATTTTTGGCAAACATCTTACCTCAATGACTAGTTGTTCTCAAACTTCAAATAATTATCAAAGTGAAGGAGGAACTCAAATTCCTCCTCCTACAACCATTTCCTCTATTCCCACCTATACCAATCCTCAAGTTACCACAACAATGCAACCTACTAGTAATGTCATTCCTACCTTGGGTATTTCCACTAGCAATATTTATAATTTTGTGGCATCTCATGTTATATCTCTTACCACTTTACCTCCCATAATTTTTCCATTCAATTCCCCTTCAAACACATATACACCTCCACCATATTCACCTCCATCTCAAAACACAACCAACTATGCCATCCTTAACCAACTTTTGCAAAATGTTTCATCCCTTCAAAAAAAAAATTCCACCATAAACCAAAATCAAAATGGCCAACCTTCATACTATGTCAAAAGCAATCCCTTATCCTTGGAGATATTAAGAACACCAATACCACAAGGTATATAGAGATTCCTAGGTTTGAGAAATATGGAGGGAAAAGAGATCCTTCTACCCATGTTTCCACTTACACCACCTAATGTAGTGATTTCATCCTTGAAGATAAAATATTGGCTAAGCTTTTCCCTAGGTCCTTGAAAGATACCACTTTAGAATGGTTTTCCTCCTTATCGAATAACTCAATTCGTTCATTAAATGAAATTGTTGAGGACTTTATCAACCATTTCCAAGTTCATATGACCCCTAAGATGACATTAGCTGATTTTATGAGATGTAAGCAAAAGGATGATGAAAAGGTTATTGATTTCATTTCATGCTACCAATTGCTTTATTCCCAAATTGACATAAAGATTCTTGATCCTCACCTTCAACGAATGTTCATTGAAAACTTACAAACTAAGATACAAGATAAGCTTGGCATGATTAAGTTTCCTTCCTTCGTACACTTGTGTACTGCCCTTCGTGATTATCAAAACATAGTTAGAAGTCATGAAACAAAACCCACCTCTAGCCATCCTGAAAAGTATGAATCCACAAATCAAAACAATTACCAAAATTTTAGGAAACAACATAAAGGATTTCTTTAACTAAATCCCCCTCAACCAACCCAACATGTTGATACCCAAGTGGCTGCTATAAAGAAGACAACTCCTTTTACATTTGGAGATCCAACTAGACAATTTACTCCCTTACCTGATACCCTCCATAACACCATGTTACAACTTCTAGAGAAGAACTTTATTTCCTTACCTCTTGTTAGAACTCACGATCCTAATAATCCATTACCTCTGAACTTTAGATCAAATTCCTATTATCATTTTCACCATCAAAATGGACACGATACAAAACATTGTAAGAATCTTAAACATACAGTGCAAGAACTTATTGATTCCAATCGTATTCAAATTGGAGGTGTCAATGATCGAGGTAATAATTCTATTGCCCCTCCCAACCAAAAATTGCAAATCTTTACCAACCCTATCCCAAGTCATATTATTTCATTTGAAAAAGCTAGTAAAACTAAAAAGATTGATGTGATGAATGTTGGCACAGATGATGACAACATGGATACTAATGAAGAAATTCCTATGGATAGTGGTTAGATTGATCAAAATTCAATCTCATAAGGGCCAAATTAAAATGCCTCTTGATATTACTTTCTCACAAAAATCCATACTTAAACTTGCATTTGATGGTCCTCTTTACATAGACGACCAAATCAATGATAAGCCCACTAATGGGATATTAATTGATCCCGTATGTGGAGAGAATGTGATCACTAAGTAATTCTTACTTGTGAATGAACTCTATCAAGATACATATGATAAACCGAAAGCATGGATAAAAATGCATAATATTTTTTCTTGCCATATGATTGGTTTGATCGTCCTTCCTTTAAAATTTGGACCAAAACAATTAGATGTCTCATTCTCTATCATCCTGACATTGGATCAATTCCATGTGAAGCTTGGTTACCCATGACTATGCTCCATGGAAGTCATCCCTTTGGTTGTACATAAATGCTTAAAGTTTCCCTTTGAAAATGAAATCCTTATTGTGCACCATACTGGCTTTAATCTTGTGTCTTCTTGTGGGAATTTTTCATTGGATTTCTTTTGGCCTGAGCCTATTGAACCTATTAAACCTCGTGAAGAATTATTTTTCAAATCCTACCAAAATTTTAAGGTAAAATGTATAGTAGAATTATCCCTTCAAAACATGCCTCAACCTATGATTGAGCCTCCTATCCTTGACAAAACCATGATAGAACCAAAAACCATTCCTAATAACCAAGACCAACCCAAGACTGATCCTTTTCCTATCTCCTACAAATGACCAAGAGACAACCAAAACAATTTCGGTATGCCTCCTAAGATAAAACAAGTTTACAAAGCTAAAGAGAAAGTGGTTGAACAACCTCCTATGGCTCCTTCCATTTCTCCCCTTAGGGAAGAAGATAAACCTATGGTTGATAAACTCTCTCCTACACAAACACAACTTGAAAATCATACCAAAATAAATAGAAATGCTAGAGAGCGTAGGCATAGACATTGTGCTATTGCTCAAAGGTTAAATGAAGAGAAAAATAAAGAAAATCAACATCCAAACTTTGTGAAGCAATACATGAGAATTATCCCTCTTCACCACACAAAAAAGGGTCATATATCACAACCACAACCGAGACTAGCACCTTCTTTGGAAATTATCATTCGACCTCCCATTGTGATTAACTTGGACAATGATGATTGAGGTTACTAAAATTGATGTAGTGTATAATGAATTGAATTCATTGTTTTCCTCTTCTATGAGCTTAAATGATAATTCTCCTTGAACACAAGGAAATAGGGTTTCACCTATTAGTAGATGGAACAAGGGGACCTATTTCATTCTAGTTCATTAGGAAACCAAGATCCCTCAACCAAGTGACTCAGTTGGGGGAAAGATTGCTACTAATAGGACTAGTAGGAGGTTTCATTAGGTGTGATTAAATAGGGGTTTCGCCATTAAATGAAGCTTCAAAAGGGAGAAATGCAAATATTTATACACTCACTATGAAACCTAGAAAATTAAGAACATGAAATCAGATTGATAAAAGAGAATGAAATAGAAAGGTACCTAGAAGAATGATGTGGCCAAAACAAGGTTTGAAACCTTGAAATTCAGCTTTTTGAAGTGTACCGAGACTCATACACCAAGATGGGTGATTTAGTCCCAGTCCTGGAATCTCCTGGTAACTGACCTGGATATGTAGACATATGGAAAAAAGGCTATACTAGGACTCATATGCCCAGACAGTTGCAAAGTATCCCGAAAAAGTGAAAAGTGTCCTATGAGTAGAATTTTGAACTGGAACTAAGTTGTGAGCCTCTAAATATGGATTAAATAAGCGCTTTCCCACTAGTTTTATGTAAATAAGTTGGATATCTTGCTCTAGATTTGAGTTTCCATGGGCCTTGAAAACTTCTTATGACAACTTTTGCAACTTTGCAATTTTGGTACTTGTGAAGGCTTCAAATCCACTTTTTCTTCAACCTATAAATTTGCAACATACAAAGAGAGAAAAAGGTGTTGTTTTGGTAGGGAACGAGGGTTTTCCTTGGTCAAACCATAATTTGGTAATCAAACCTTAATGAGAAATAAAGCATGAATGAAATGAAACATGAAATATAAGATGAAACAATAGAACCTTGTTTGGAACCTTGTAGATCTACAAACAAGCGTGAAGTGGCCTCAATGGATGTAGATCTTGATCATTATTCTTGATGAAAGATAATGCCTTTGAATAATTGAATTGATCTTGAACAATACATCACAACATAATCTAAGAAGTGTCTTGTTCAATGCAATGTTTAAAATTAGGTCCCGAGACCTAGGTGGAACTCATATGCCCAGGGCGGTGTATGAGTCCCAGATCACTAGATTTGGAACACATAACCAAAAAAATTGACCAGAAATTAAAGGGAAGTGTGAAAATGTAAAGGGATACATTTTTCTACACTACATTTAGCCCCCACTTTAGTGAGAGGAGGAACTTGCTTCAAACTCACACTAAAGTAGAAAAAATCACATCAAGAGGGGTCCAAGTGTGCCAATGCTAGTGAGATAGGATGAAAACAATCAAGAGGGTTGCGTAAGCAGCCAGGATCGAGATCCTATGGAAAACCAACATAAGTACAAAAGAACACACATGTGAATGATGTATAGAACAACAAGAAGGTACAAGCATACACTGTCAAAGACATAAAGAAGAAAAGGAAATAAATAGAGGGTGAATCAAGCCTTGACTATTTGTCTAACACAATGTGGATCAAGCCTTAGCTTATTGTCCAAAAAATGTTTACAAGTAGAACATTGTGTCCACTATGCAAAAAAAATACGTGCTGACACAAGCTAGTGGAACCTCAAGCCATCCACTAGGTGAGCCTGTAGTGAGACACATACACATGTGGTGGGTATGTGTCCACACAAACAAGAAAGTAAAGATTTGTTCAAAGGGACTTTTCTTAGTTCATGTAAGGTATCTTCATAGGGAACATCATATCTAATGTCTCCAAGAGATGACAAATCAAAGAAATATCATGCTTTTAGAGGAAATCAAACCCAATGACACCACCAATAAAAGGACACATCACAAGAAGAAATAAAATTGAACAATGCAACATGAAAAATGTAGAAAGATAATGTCAACGTATGCCCCCACTTTAAAGAAATTTCTAACACCATTGTTGTGAGCTATTTGCTTTAAATTAGTCAATGAAGATGACATGAGAGATTATTCAAAAATCCCTACGCAAATTTATATGTTCTCGAATGAAACTACATCATGAATAAAGGGGTGCCCCCAAAATGTAATGCTAAACATAGAAATAAAATTATGTCACATGCAATCCAACTTAAGGCATGTCATCCACATCCCAAGCTTGCTCGTATATATACATGGAAGGTGGTCAACTAGTCAAAAGAGACAATGCCAAGTGCCATACGAGGACAAGGCTACCTAACCCCTTGCCTCCACTTAGTGCATGAAAAGGATGAGTCGAGATGATTGATGAGAAAGATAAAAATCAGTATCAATTAGAGGAACTAGGTGCTTCAACATAAGGAAGAGCACTGCAAACCTTAAGATGGTGAAATTCATTATCCAAAGCCTTACATTCATTAGTAGAATGACCATGAACTCTATGATATATGCACAAAATGAACTCTTGTAGTAAAATTTCTTTCATGTTCTTGGAGGGAGGGATATCAAATGATCTTGGAGGAGTCTTGACAAGATACTCTTTTGATCAAAAGTAGAAGATGTTGCTTTATTTTGTGACAAAGATATCTCTTGCTTAGTACAAGATGTCATACTTACACAAGACTCTTTAGATTGTGTTATTTTGTACTCTCTTTGAAAGGAGGGTGTCAATTCTAATGAACTCCAATCATTACTAGGACATGTCTTAGGAGTGCTTTGTGTGATGACATTAATTTTAAGTGAATACTTCTTTGTTTCTTTCATTTCTTTTGAAGGACAATAACCAAGACCACTAGTGCTTTCTTGTATGTTAGGCTATATAGGGACACATATACCTTGTTAGATAGCACCAAATCCTTTTCCACTATAACCAAGTTGTGTCATAAGTTCATAGCCTCTTCCATAAGGGTAGGTGTAGGATCATGATGGGCCAAAAAGTGGCAATATGATGGGTATGTGGCTGACGACTTTTTTTTACCCAAAATTGATGAAACGAAAAGGGTTTTTAAAGGAGATTCTCATATTTCCACCAATATAAATTATGCTTTACTTTGAATTTAATAAGTAATTATTATTCATTTTATATTCAAATTATGACTAAATTCCTGATTGATAGACTGATTGAAAAACATCTATAGCTTTCAAACGATATCACATTTTTTGTATCCAAAACATGCGTCACATTCTATGTTTCACATAATATAGTATTAAAAAAAGAAAAATTGAATTTCATGAAGTTTTGACCAAGTTAAGGTTGTTAGACATGCATGTTTTTTATATTTTTTAAAAGTTGTAATAAAAAATTCATAATTAATTATTTACTTGGAAAAAAATTACAAAAAAATATGCATCACATCGGGGCATGAGTCCTCTATTTGTATCTAAAATATTATAAAAAAATGTTATCATTTTATTGTGGTTAGGGTGGTCAAATACACACCTACTTCTTATTTTTTCCCTGAAATTTAAGTACTACTACATTGAAATTTCAAATTTTCACCAAATAGATTTCTATTTTTTTTAAACAAACTTAGTAGTTTAGAAACTACATTCAATTTTCTATAGATTTTATTCTAACATATTTTTGAAATAATATAGATAACTTATTCAAATTTTTACATCAAGTTGCCTAACTCTGATTTTTCTAATTTTTTTGCCACTTAAGGGCCTATTTTTTCCATGATGATCCTGCACATACCGATAATTTTATTTATTTATTTTGAACTTGGTGGTTGCTCATAATTAATTTCATCAAAAATTGTTGTGTAATTTGCTTCTTCTTCTAAAGTGATTAAGGTGGATGCTTTCAAAATTTTGTGTTGACATTACCACTTTTTCTTTTCCCTTTTTAGACTCTTTTTTGGTGATCTTATATTCGCCCATAAATGTAGGTGTAAAATCCAAGGAACCCAAATCACCCACCAATAACATTGTGAAGGATTTAGGGCACTTATCTTTTTTTTCTTTTTGCATGGGTTCTACTTGTATAGTTGGTGTCAATGTTTTCAAAATATTTTCCTTGTCTTTTTCAAGTTGTAAAACACTATAAGGCTCAAGATCAACTTTGATTGTATGCACTTTGTTGTTGTAGACATATTTCATTATACAATGAAGAGTTGAAGGCACAACATGCATCTCATGAATCCACGGTCTTCCTAAAAGGAGGTTGTATGAAAGATCATGAGGCATAACATGGATCATGGTTTGTAATGTAACATTGTCAAGCTACGATAGGTGATGTGATCACTCCAAGTAGTTTCTTTCGTACATTTTCAAATCCTCAAATCGATAAGGAATCGGGTTCAATTCTTTATTTTTCTATGCCAAGCTTATCCAAAAGGGTTACACTACACACATTAAGAGCTAAGCCATTGTCGAAAAGGGTTCACTTTATCCCTACCCTATTGAAGATAGCAATTATTATGAAAGCTTCATTTTTTTTTTGTACTTCCAAAGGAGGTAGCTCACTTTAGTGGAAAATAATGTTTGCATTCATTCCTTGAATCATGGCTGCTATGTCATTCGATTGCACATTAGGAGGGATAGGAACTTATTGTAAAGTACTTTGAAGCATGTTATGATAACTAGGTGAGGCTTGAATAAGATCCCATAAGGATATCTTAGCAAGAGTATTCTTTAGTTGTTCAACAAGATCATACTCCTTTCCATTATGTAAAGGAAAATGAGGGGCACTAGGCAAGATAGGTTGAGGTAATGGGAGGCATGTTGGAGTTTTTTTTCTTGGTTATGGATGGTTTCTAGTGTTATATGCATGAGCAATGGTATTGTAACTCGATTATTGAAAAATATTATCATTATCAAGTTGCCTTTTTGGTGGTTCTAAGATAGGCATAGGTTTATTTTGAACTTGTGGTTGTTGTGAGCGTGGATAGATATAAAAAGTGGCCCAGGAGACCACTTCAAGGGATATCTAATGTGCATAACCTCAAAAGGATTTTCCTTATTTTCATGATCTCTTAGTGAAGGGGAGTCTAATGTCACTTCACCATCTTCATCTAAGGAAGCATCATCACTATTGTTTGAAAGACATGTTTCAATGTTCTCATTTTCTACCACCATGATATCTTCCTTAGTAGGAGAGATTTTAGGAGAGAAACAAACTATATGTTCATGCCATTCAAAGGTTGGTTCCTCTAAAATAACTTCTTCACAAGTAGGGGAGTCAGGTATTCTTGGATTGTCTTGCTTATCAATGATGTTTTCCTTAGTAGGTGAAGAGAAACAAATGTGACTCTCATAACTCTCATTGGTTTGATCTTCTAACACCAAAATATCTTCATAACGAATAGGAGAGATTTAGGAGAAGACCAAATTTGATTGTCATGATTATCCATTGCATTCTTTTTCACTAAGTAAGAGGGAGAGATGAACTTTTTCTTAGCATGCTTAGAAAGGTAAGATACTAACATTGTTTGACCAAAAATGAAAAGTACTTCTAACCATCTTATGCAATGCTTCAAGAATGGAAACAATGTATATCCAAAGATGAAAAGTACAATTATCTAGTTTATGAAAAGCTTTAAGAATGCAAACAATTTGTATCCAAAAATAAAAAGAACTTTTATCAAACTGATGCAAAGCTTCATGAATGTAAACATTGTGTATGCAAAAGTTAAAAGTACTTTTTTCCATATTATGCAAAGTTTCAAAAATGTAAACATTTTCAGATCTGATGATTTGTGCTATTGAAATGATTTAGGAAGGATTCAAAAATGACCACACTAAATGGATGATTTTGACCTAGATGCATAAAAAAATATTTCTTGAAACTTTCCAGACTGATACAATTTACCAACAAGCCTAGGAAGTACAAAAACTCACCAGAAAGATCAAAAAAGTTGGCTTTTGTAGGCCTCCAAGGACTCATTCACCTAGTTGGGAGTATGAGTCCCACTTAGGGTTTTTGATAGGTTCAGATAGTCAAAAATAGACAACAAAAATTCCTAGAAATCAAGAGAAAAGACCTATACCAAGACTAAATTACCCAAATGGGAAAATGAGTCCTAATTAGAGTTTCTAAATCTAAATCAGTAAATTCTGAGTTGATTCCAAGGTTTCTAACTTGTATGTTGACTTGACTATGTGTAATTACAAATTTTTAGTGAAATTAAATGATTTAAGATGCAAAAATGCAACCTATATGCACTTTTTCACTAATACAATGTTTATAAGTCCTAAATGAAAATTAATTAATGCAAATCTAATGCAAATTTAATGGAAGCTAGATCTATGCCTACACTATTCTCCAAACAAAAAATAAAGGGTCCAAAGGTCAGGTTCACCAAAATGAACACAAGGAAATAAGGTTCCACCTTTTGGGAGATGGAACTAGAGGACCTGGGAACCTATTTCACTCTAGTTTATTAAAGCAAACCCAAGAGATCCCTCAATCAAGTGGCTCAATTGAGGGAAGGAGCTACTACTAATAGTACTAGTTGTCCAAGTTTCCTTAGCTGTGATTAAACGGGGGGTTCACCATTAAATAAAGCTTCAAAAAGGAGAAATGCAAACATTTATTCAAACTCACTATGAATCCTAGAAAATTAAAAACATGAAATCATATTGATAAAAGAGAATGAAATAAAAAGGTACCTGGAAGAATGATGTGGCCAAAACAAGGTTTGAAACCCTAAAATTTTTCTTTTTGAAGTGTACCGAAAATCATACACCAAGTTGGATAACCTACTCCCAGTCTAGGGTTTTTGGGTAGAATCTGGAATCTCCTAGCAACTGATGTGGATATGCAAAAATCTGGAAAAAAGGTTGTACTGGGACTTATACACCTAGACAATTGCAAAGTGTCCCAAAAAGGTGAAAAGTGTCCTATGAGTAGAATTTTGAACTGAAACTTTGTGAACATCTAAATATGGATTAAATAATCACTCTCCCACTCTAGTTTCATGTAAATAAATGTGATATCTTGCTCTAGATCTGAGATTCAATGGGCCTTGACAACTTTTGCAACTTTGCAATTTTGGTACTTGTGAAGGCTTCAAATCCAAGTTTTCTTCAACCTATAAACCTACAACATACAAAGAGAGAAAAATTGTTGTTTGGTTAGGGAAATGGGGTTTGACTTGGTCAAGCCCCATTTTGGTAATCAAACCTTAATGGTAAATGAAGCGTGAATGAAATGATTCAACATGAAACATAAGATGAAACAATAGAAACTTGTTTGGAACCTTATAAATTTGTAAACAAGGATGAAGTGTCCTCAATGGATGTAGATCTTGATCATGATTCTTGATAAAAGATAATGCCCTTGAATACTGGAATTGATCTTGAACAATACATCACAACATTAGCTCAAACCCACATGCATGATGCATCAAGCCTTTGACATGATGAAATGGATCTTGATTACTACAACAAATGTTGAAGAAATTTTCCCTTGAATGCTCTTGAATACTCTATAATGCTCTTGTGAAATATTAGTGTGCTTGACTTAAAATTGCTTAGATTGCTAGATTTCTTGTTAGGATAAATTATGTGAAATAACCTTGTATTTATACTTGTTTATGCCAAATTTCTTGAAAATACAACACTACAAGTCAATATCAGATCTAGGAGAATAAAATCCCACCAAGAATTGAATTTTAAAATAGGTCCAAGTTAAAGGACTCATACGCCAGTTGGGGCATATGAGTCCCGATGGCTTAAAATTGGGACACAAACTCTGAGAAGTGTCTTGTTCAATGCAGTGTTTAAAATTGTGTCTCGAGACCTAGGTGGGACTCATACGCCCAAGGTGGTGTATGAGTCCTAGATCACTAGATCTAGAAAACATAACCAAAAACATTGAATTATGATTGGTTATTTACTAAGTGTTCACATTATCCTTAGAAAGATGCAATAAATTATGCTTGTGGATGCAAAATAGGACCAAATAAGGCATAAAGAAGCCAAATTTTAACAGGGAGGGCCCAAACAAGCATGCAAATGTAAAGGGATACATTTTTCTACACAACACTCCTAAGAAGAGTGTTGAACTTGGTGATGCTCCTAGTACTTCACTCATTGTTGTCCCTTTGGCTAGTTGTTTTCCTTTTGTTTATACTAATTGAGATTGGAAGGCAAATGACTTACTATAGGTTGACTCGCATGTTCCTTACTAGTCTTTCTTTTGTTTTCTTTTTCATGTTATGTGTGTGATTGCATGTGCATAATACAATCTCCTTGCGCCATTCTGTTTGATTTATCTCTCTCTTTGTGGCATTCCTCTATATGTATCTATATTCTCCTCTATGTCGTAAACATTTTATCCTTTATCTTTCCTTTGTCTTTTTGTTTTCTTTTGGGGATGATGCAAGGCATTGAGACATTTAGGTCTCTTCCATGTTGACCCAAAATCTTTTCTTTGTTTTCACTCTCTTTGTGTCATTCTTCCTATTCCATGAGAATTTGGGGAATGATGACAATTCTGAGCTCTACGACAACATTGTAGCAAAGACATACTGACCTTGAAACCATGGATCCCTTATGTGATTTTGGGATTTCATTTTGGGGGCAACCCCTTCCTTTCCTTTTCATGATGCAAATTTATTTGAAAACATATGACTTGGCATAGGGATTTCCAAATAAGCTCTCTTGTCCTCTTTATTATTAGCATTTTATCATTTTCTACTTTAAAGTAATTTCTCACAACATGGTGTTTAACAATTTCTTTAAAGTGGGGGCATACATTGGCATTATTCTTTTGCATATTACAACTCATGTTTAATTGTGTAGTCTTCTTACTTCATGTAATGCATTTTTATCTTTGTGGTGAAATTAGGTGTGATTTCCTTCAAGAGAATGATCTCTATTAGCATATTATATTCCTCTTAGTGGCTTGATGCAACACACTACATCCCCTAAGTTATGAATCTTCTATTCTTCGATTGGTCCTCTCTTGGAGACATTAGGCACAATGTTCCCTAAGTTAAGACCTTACATGAACTAAGAAAAACTCATTTGAATGTACCTTACAATATTCTACATTTACAATAACTGTTTGTGGACACTAGAAATGGATGCTTCACTTCCTTGTTCACACAAAAGGGGAATGAAGAAAGAGGGATCTGATTTCACAATGCTCACATTCAAGAATATCCTAGAGATCTCAACCCAATGAAGGATATGAGAGATATAGACTATAAGATATCCCTGGATATGAATGAAGACAAGAAATGGGTTCACCACCAAATATAAACTTAAAAAATGCAAGATGTTTGAAAACACAGTGTGATATGAAAACTAGCACAAAATGACCTAAGACTGCAAGTAAAATGTAACAAAAAGTTATGAAATTGGAAATGTGCACCTGAAAACTTGTTGAAGATGGAATGGAGCTCTGGAATCCTAAAAAAATCACTGTTGATGCCAATTGGGGCTCATATGCCAAGCTGGATGACTTAGTCTAGTTTTGAGAAAACTTTTTCAGAATAAATTTTAGAAAAATGGGTACTCAGATCAACAAAATTCTTGTTTAGCCTTGGGTAGTGGGACTCATTCAATAATAGTGGTGAATTAGTCCACCTTTGGATTTTTGGGAATTCAAAATAGGAAATTGTAGGCCTTAGTCTGCTCTTCTCCTCCTGATACAGATTCGGGTCTGAAACTGCAAAATTCAACCTATAGATCTTCTCCAAGCTTGTCTTAGAACTTGACAATTTTGAATCACTTTGATAGTTTGATGGCAACTTTTCCAATCTTGTTCTTTGATAAATCTGCAACCTAGACCTGCAAATCACATGCAAAGAGAGGGGAATTTTTTGAGGGGTTAGTGAATAGGGGTTTGCCTTGGTCAAACTCCTTGTTGGTAATTAAACCCTTGAAATGAAATGAAGTAGAGTGGAGAATGATGAATGAGCAATTAATGATGTTGCAACTCACAAACCCTAGAAATAAGGTGCTATAAACATGTGAGTATTGTCTCCAATGGATGTGGACTTGGAATCTAACTTGATGTTGATAGGTCTTGAATGCAATGCTTGCTTGAATCACACAATCCTACATCACATATGTTAGCTCTAAAAGAACATGATGCAAAAAATATTTGACATGATGAATGACACTTTAAAATGCTCTTGATTGCATAAAAATATTCCCTTGAAATGCTTTGAATGCTCTTGTGGATGCTAAAATTCTCTTGTAAACTATATGAATGAATACTTGAATTCTAGGTATGAAAATGAGAGAAAGAAGCTTGTATTTATAATCAATTACGCAATAATTCCTGAAATTACAACATCACAGATCGACCTTAGATCTTGGAGAATAATTAAACCCACCAGAATTTTGAATTAAATTTTAATTTTGGGCTAAGGGGGACTCATTCGCCACTATGGGAGAATGGGTCCCACCTAAGGGGTCTCATTTGCCTAGAATGGTGAATGAGTCCCACCTTAGGCATTTAAGGTGGGTTTCAAGATTTTGATGTTTTAAATGTTAATTATCAGGAGTATTCTAAAAAATACTCATAAGTAAGGCCTATGGATGCAAAATGGGGCCAATTAAAGCATAAGAAAGCCAAATTATTAATGAAAAACCTAGAAAAATGTGAAAGTGTGTTTCAACACTTTGAAATAAGGCTTGGTAAATGATGAAAAGAGGTCATTTAGGTGAAATACATTAACAATACCCTAGAAAAGTGTGAAAGTATGTTACAACACTTTACAACACTTAAGTAAGGTACTACTTGAATCTTTTTAGTTCACAAGGGCCCAAGACCTAATGTGAATGTGTTATCCACATTACAACATTAAATCAAGGCACAATTAAGCCAAAATCACAAGGAGGGCCCAAACGAGACAGAAAAAATAGAAGGGTTACTTTTTCGGTGTCCACACTGTTATATGGCGATCTTGAATAACACACTTTGCTTTCCTATGGAGCCATCCTATTTGTTTATGGGTGTTAGCATAAGAAGTTTTTCTTGCCTCATGAATTCTTGTTGTTTGTGTTGTGTGGCGCCTTATCAAAGTTATCAGGAGGTATAGCTTTGGTATGGTTAGCGTATGGGAGCCGACCTAGGAATGACTTTCCCATAGCCACTTTCCTATTTGTGTGAGTGTGTACTGACCGTGTGTTTATGTGTCTCTAGGGGATCACCTAATGGATGAATCAATGTTCCACTAGCCCTTGTGAGTGTGTGTTTGGTTTGCATAGTGGACATCGTGTTCCACTTGTAAATTTTTTTGGACAAACAGCTTAGATATGATCCACATAGTGTTGGAAAAATGGTCGAGGCTTGATCCACCCCTCTTTTTCTTTTTCTTTCATCTTTATGTCTTTGGAAGTGTATGCTTGTATCTTGTTGTTTCTTTCATACATCATTCATATGTGTGTCCTTTGTACCTATGTTGGTTTGATGTTGGATCTTGGATTTTGGGGGCTTGGCCACCTCCTTGTTCTTTGTCATCTTATACCATCTTCATTGGTACACTTGGACCCCTCTTGATGCAAATTTGTCTACTTTAGTGTGAGTTTGAAGCAAGTTCCTCCTCTCACTAAAGTGGGGGCTAAATGTAGTGTATAAAAATGTATCCCTTTACATTTTCACTTGTTTGGGCCCTCCTTGCTAAAATTGGGGTTCTTTATGCCTTATTTGGTCCTATTTTGCATCCACTAGCCTTATTTAATGCATTTTTCTCAGGATAATCCCAACACATTATAATGGAAAAATCATGATTTAGTGTTTGAGGTTTTGTTTTACATATTTGGTGATCTGGGACTCATACACCACCTTGGGCGTATGGGTTCCACCTAGGCCTTGGGGCCTGATTTCATATATTGCCCTAAAAATATCACTTCTTGGAGTTTGTGTCTTGCTTTAACTAGGACCTATTTCAAATAAAATTTTTGGTGGCATTTTATTATCCTAGATCTGATGTTGGCTTGTAGTGTTGTAATTTTAGGAAATTTGGCATAAACAAGTATAAATACAAGGTTATTTCACACATTTTCTCCTAACAAGCTATAAAAAATTCAAGT
The DNA here is from genome assembly GCA_007258455.2 of Sequoia sempervirens. Taxonomy (NCBI): domain Eukaryota; kingdom Viridiplantae; phylum Streptophyta; class Pinopsida; order Cupressales; family Cupressaceae; genus Sequoia; species Sequoia sempervirens. The sequence goes on along the minus strand of VDFB02193867.1, from coordinate 621,132,635 downwards.
GATCTTATGATCATTCAAGTGAGCATTTTACAAGAGCACTCAAGAGTTAATTATTAAGCATTTGGAACAATATTCAAGATTCAAGCATCATATCAGAATCATCATGCATCATGTGTGTTTTTGAGCTAATATTTGTGATGTAGGTTTCATGATTCAAGAATGCATTCAAGAAAACCTTTAAGAATTCAATCAAGAGTCAAGATTTAGAGCCATTTCACACTAGTTTGCAACCTTTTTTTCAAGGGTTTGGTGAGTTGCAACATTTCATATTGTTCATTCATCATTCCTTCATTAATACATTTCATTTTATTTCAAGGTTTGATTACCAGAACAGGGTTTGACCAAGGAAAACCCATATTCCCTAACACAACAACATTTCCTCCTCTTCATGTGTGATTGCAGATCTAGGTGACTTGGAGCTTGAATATCTTTTGAAGATAAAGTTGCAATATTGAAGAAAGTTGTCAAAGTTGTCAAGAAGTTGTCATCTTCATGGAAACTCACCTATAGATCAAAATTCAGACTTTTTGGACTTGAAGATCAAAAAAAGATGAAAGCTACAAAAGATCACTTGAGGCTATAGAAGTTTCAATCAAACCCTAATACTGGGACTAAATCGACACCTTGGGCATATGAGTCCCAGTATACCTATTTTCAACAGTTTTTTGTAGATCCTAATTAGCCAGCAGAAGATTCCAAATTTTGCCTAGATTCCAGTAGTAGGACTATATCGCCCAGTCTGGTGTATGAGTCCCAAGTAGCTTCAAAAGTCAAAATTTCAAAGTTATAGACCTTGTTTTGGACATCTCCAATCTTCTTGGCGCTTCTTTGTTTATCCTTAGTTTATTATTCTGATTTTAAGTTTCATTTTCTAGGTCACATAGTTAGATTTGCATATTGCTTCCATTTCCTTCTTTCTAAGCATTTTCTTAGTGGTGAACCCCCCTTTTAATCACACATAAGGAAACCCCCTTGTCATAGTACTTACCTCAATTGAATCATTAGGTGGAAGTATTTAGGGTTTCCTTTAATGAACTAAGAGTGAAATAGGTCCCCTTAGTAGTTCCATCTCCCAAAAGGTGGAATCCTATTTCCTTGTGTTCAAATACAACATAATAATTAAAAATAAAATAATTTCACCATGATTATTTAATTGAAGTATGAAATAAAATAACATAAACTAACTTATCATTTCTTTGAAAAATGAAGAACCACAAATAATTTTGCTAAAATATAAAAGTCTTTTTATGTTATTAATTTAGCAAAAAATACCAAGATGAAATTATCACTCAATAATTTAAGTATGTATGATCTCTAACTAGTTTCTAAAATTATATTTTATAATCTAGAAATATAGTTTTGATAATCATAGTCCCCCATTAAAGAAAAACTAGCAAGAAAAAATATCATGAGATGAACACACAAATATATATCTAGCTATGAATTGGGACACATATTGCTTTTTGTTAAAATTATAAACTATATTTAATCACACATAATATATCAGTTATGTAAAGTTATGTCTCATGCATGAGACACATCTCTCCAATGATGATACTTTTTTTATAAATCTTTGGATGTATGTATCTATGAAGAAAGATAATATTAATTCAATCTCTCTATTTTAACAATTGGTAACAAAGCATGATGATATAGGGTTTTCTATTTGAGGATAAGCATAACTACCAAAGAGATTGTACTCAATTAAAAATATTGTTTCCAAGCTTTGAAGAGAATATTAACATCTATGAAGGAAGACTGTAACTCTCAAAATGGAGTCATTTATTTAAGAATCCACAATTAGTAAATAAAAAATAAGCATTGAAGTCAACATATAGGATAAGAGTTTACCACTACCACAAAGAGATTGTAGCTAGGAAGGAAGTTGTATACATAAATGAGCTCACAAGAAGGAAAAATCTATTGTGGTTAGAAATCCACAATAATAATTTAAATAAGGAAATGTGCAACTAAAGAAAAGAGAGATTACAATTTTCAAAAAAGAAAGTGTGCCTAGGAAAGACTATAGCTAACATTGTTGAATAGGTCGATTGGAATCAACTAAAGGAGATTGAAGGTTCTATTGAGAGTGCCTACAAGCCACATGTGTTCAATCATAATTGGAAACATGAAATTTCATGAAGCATGTCACCATTGTTGAATATTATAACATTGATTTAAATAAACGAACCTAACCAACCTATTTTAGACATCCTATAAAATTTAAAATTCTAGATGGATTCAAATGTTGTTTAATTATCCCCTACAATTTGGGAAAAAATCAAGGGATTTGTAAACTATTTTTTGATAAAAACATCAAGTAGTTGCAACTTTAAAGAAAAAAGTGGTCAAAAAAATCTGTATTGTATTTGGCAATGGAAAATACAAACATTTCATGAGGAAATAAAATCATAATCTTTTTTTTTGTGTGGAGTTTCCTTCTTGAAAGAAGAGTTTGCAACAATTTTAAAGTGCAAGAGATAAATAAGTCACAACAAAGGACAAGAAAAATGGATGACAAGGATCACAAATTCTTAAGAGGTTAAAGTTTGCTAGAAAATCAACAATTTCAGAAGAAAAATGGATGTGGTAAAGGACAAGTGGAAGAGATTTTATTTTTTGAAGAAATCCTATATGTAACTATTATTGGCATTTGATCAAAGAAAAAATATGATTGCAAGTTTGAAGAGATATACAGTTAGTTGTAGATAATTTTGAATCATAAAAGAGTGAAGGTCCATGAAGCCACTAAAATTGATCACCATCAGGTATCACATAAGTGGTTCTTTTGTGCTTAAAATTTAATTGAATAAGGAATTTATATGTTTCAATGGGAAATATTGGAAAAAGAGTGAAGAAGAAAAATCAGAATTTAATGCGTGTAAGAGATATTTTGGAAGGAGAATTGATGAAAGTTAAAAAGTGTAATTCAAAATTGATAGAAAAGATAAAGGAACCATGAAAAGATATTTATGAATGTACATGTAAAAATGATATTTTAGAAAATAATTGAATAAAGTTAGAACAAAAAATGAAGAATTAGAAGATGAAAAGAGGTCAGAAAATGAAGAAATATCAATTTCAAATGAAGAAAATAATCTAGTAAATCAGTCACTTGAAGCATACCTAAAGGAAAATCAAGGTCTAAAATCTAATTCCTTACTTTGTAATATCTCATGTGATACAAATGATTTGTGTGCTATACTTGAAGCTTCATCAAATAAAAAATATAAGGTTTCAAGAATATGATAATTTGTTTGAATCTACAAAACTTGTTAGTTTTGATGAAAGTGTAAATGCACAAAGTTGGGTCCACTTGTGGAAGTTCTAGACTTAGGAAAAAATGCCTAATTGAGCAAAGTAAAACAAGATCTCACTTTTTATGAAACATGGTCTCGTTTTTCCTTAGAACCCCAAGCCAAAAGCGGGATCCCATATTCTAGTTCAAATGAGATCTTGTACTTTAGAAATGAGATCCCATTCTAGAAATTAGATCCTATTTCCTGAAGGGTTAAGACTAAAAAACTAAAAAAGATCTGATTTAGAAATAGGATCCCATTTCTAGAATGGGATCCTATTTCTTAAAATTTAAATTTTCAGCCTAGTTTTTGCTACGAGTTTCGAGTCAAAAAAAATCTTGGGGGGCTGACCCTTAGCTTTGGACACATTTTGACCTACAACTTGAAGGGGGTGATCCCACAATACTAGTTTACAATTTTTGGCCAAACTAGATATTGAACTGATTTTTTCTAACTAAATCTTCAATTTTAGGCACCTATAGCGGCTAAACCATGAGGAATTTGAAGATGATGCAAACTAGTGATTTGTGACATTTGTCTATAGATTCTAAATATATTTTTTTCAAAAATTTTGGAAACTGATTGCACTTCTTTTTCCATCTCCTTCGAAAACTAGATTTTTTCAGTAAACACCATTTTTAAGGAGTGATGCTCACCATATACAACATAACTTTTTTCCATGAAGGATAAATTCTAATTTTTTCGAATTTAGATTTATAACTACGATATCTAGTGCTTTCATTTGGTTTCATAGTGTAAACTAGTATTGTGGGATCACCCAAGACCATGTCAATGCCATTAGAAAAGAGTGACTTTAGACATATGTCTGAAGACTTTCTTTTTTAGAATTTGTTAATGAAATTAAGACCATTATAAATGAGATTGTGTAGACTTCAAATATAAGTATTTTTTACAATTAGATTTTTTTTTTTTTTGGTAAAATATTTTATAGAACTAGTCCATAAACTTGAAATAATGCTTTTTAATAACTTTTTATTTTTTAGATTTTTTGAAAAATAAATTATATGTGAACAATCTTCAGACAATTCTTTTCAATTTGAAAAAAAAGTAAAAAAATTGATTTAAGTTTAGGTCTACTTATGCTTGACGTACACGAGGGGTTTTCAAAACAACAATTATGACCGATAAAAAAATAAAAAAATATATTCAAAAAACTTCCAAAAAATATCTTGAACAATCTTCAATGTCTTACAAATATTTTCTCAAAAATATTAAGAAAAATACTTTTATTTAGGTCAAAATACAGTTACTGTACACATGCATGGTATGGTCTTGAAATAGTGACTTTTAAATAGTGATTTTTAGAGATACCTATTGAAAACCAATTTGTGTCATATATGTATTAAAATAAATTACATATTTGGAAACTAGATTACAAGTACTACATTTCATATTACTAATTTTTTTAAAGATCCAATTATTAAGTGCTTAAAACTTTTAGGTCAAATGTGAAAAATTCTAAAAAAATAGGAAAAACACTTCCGCTTTTTTGCCAAAAAGTGGACTCAACTTCTTACGAACACTTGAAAATAATAAAATTTGTTAATAAAAGAAAGTTGATTTCAAGATCATGAAAAAATGGGATATGAAGGAAAATTATTGGCAAAGTATGAGCAAGGAATTAAAGAGCCCATTGAGAAATAGTGAGGCTAAATAATGATGGCTTTGG
>VDFB02193867.1:621108087-621127546 GCA_007258455.2 Sequoia sempervirens | reverse complement strand
TACTATGTCTCCTCATGTCCTCTATCTCATCTCCCTCATATGGAAATAGTACTGCATCTCCTATAGGCTCATCAATCAGAAATAAGGGAGTTGGTCATGATACTGTCCACCACTCCTCATAATCATCTGTGGCACCGACATCATCCATGTCAGAGGCTAGAGGCATATCGCGATCCGAGTACTTAGAGTCGTTGTAGACAACATTCTCTGCAGTGAACCGTACTATATCACTAGGTCTTTGGGCACTCTGCACTAACCTCTTGAAGAAGGGTCATGACCTTGGTGGTGTCTGGACCTTCCCAAATTACCACATGACCCAATCATAGTAGAAAGGTTGTACTACATAGTCATGATGGCCAATCAAAAATCTATCCAGTTGTAATCTCCTCATCTGTCGAGTGTGATTTGGCCAGTAAAGTGTAAGCTGATATATGGACTCCAAAGGATCTCATCCTCCTCCAATCATTCAAACCACACTCTCCAAAAGTGTAAATCACCATATTTCTAGAATCATCATAGAGGATAGCTAAAGGCTTGAGGGTACCCTATGGCTGTCAAACACGGGAAGCCAGTGGGTATGGAAAAAGTGATATGCTTAAGGAACCAAACCTATAGAAGCATATAGTGTACCATGTTGTCCACCTCCTAGAAATGAACTGTCCAAGATCATAGTATAAATGCACTAGGATACAGTGCCCCCAAGCATACACTGTCCTGTGCTCTGCCATCCCATGTATGAGATGTACTAGTCCTCCCTCTAGGTGTGTTGCACACCCATCTAGGATGAGTACTAGTGCAACTGTGTGCATCATAATCGATCTAACCATTGGGGCTCATGAATATAATAGCATTGGTAGATCAATTTGTGCCCTCACTCACTCATCATGCACTAGTCCATTCAGGCAATATTGCATGTCATCTTCTTCTCGTGAAATGTACGATCTCCCTAGAAGTGAACCCACTCTCCCCAAATGGGAACTTGAAGAATGCATTGCACGTCCTCTAGAGTAATCGTCATCTCTCTAGTAGGAAGGTGGAATGTACATGTGTTGAAATTCCAACACTCGATTAGATCCATCAACATCACATCATGGTACCTCATGGGGGGCATGAGGTATGTCCAGTACATTCCTACATCTTGTAATATCTTTGTGTCCTATGATGAAAGTGTGGGGGCTAGGTCTTTGAGAAAGCTAAGCTGCATACCACCCAAACACTGACACAAATGGGTGGGTACCTATCAAAAATACAATAATATGCCCTATAAGCAGTCTAGAAAATATTTAATTTCTCCATTATTCATCATAAAAAGTGTACTAAAGTCCCTCTAGTGTGCTTTTCTAAAGGACCTAGACACTTTAGACCCCTTTTGGGACACTTTGCGAAGAAACTTGACACTTTTCAAACAAAAGGGACACTTTGTGAACAAATGGGACACTTAGCGAAAAAAGGGGACACTTTGCAAAAAAAATTCCAGGAGCCTAAATTAACCTAGACATGCATAAAAGTCATCAAATAACTATGTAGAAACTAAGTGAAGGTAGTATAATTGACTCACCTCATGTTGACGCTCGCTGTGCACCACTTGGTCTCATAGCATGTCCAGTCTCGTAGGCCTATAGTCTCATCTGCTGGACATCTTTCACTCTTCTCTAGTCACTCTCACACTACAAAAAGGTAAAAGACAAAGTAATAATTTACTTCACTTTTTGTTCTTATGTATGTTTAAAACTAAGATTTTTACTATATTAGGGTTAAAAAGTGCTTTTCATTCAAATCAACATAATGGGTGCTAGAGAAATCTATTTTTGACGTTGTTCGTTATGTTGAAATTGTGATCTCACTCTTGACATCATCAATTACCCATCGTTATGTGGCATGGTACTTGGAAATTCCCTACAATATGACCTGCCGTATTCGATGTGGCTAGATTTTTACCTTGATTCCACCTCCATAAAGCAAGTGGAATCAAGGTGGGGCATACATCTACCCTCAAATTTGATTTCTAGAAGTTAGATAAGAGGATTTTTGTACAACTAACGAATTCGTGTTGCAGGATGCGGTTCCTAATGTTGTGGTTTTGCAGATAACTACATTGGGGGCTTCATTCTCCCATCACCTAAATGAGAATTGTTTTATGAAATAAAGTATACTGTTTAGAGTCCTTTAGCTTGCATATGCACGTAGAGTCATATGGGCGCTAAAGTGGGGGCTAAATGTAGCATAGAAAATTGTACACTCTTGAAGAAAGAGGAAATTTCACACTTAATTTGGACCTATTATGGTACCCTTGCATTAATTACTCTTCAAAAATCACCATTCATAGGCCCCTAGAACCCATTATTTTGGACCTTGAGGCTTATTCCTCTTAAAAATCATATAAAATCCTAATGAACATCATTTAAAACATTTAAATATTAAAACCCACCTCAAAAACCTTAGGTGGGACCCATTCGCCACCTTGGGTGAATGAGTCCCCTTTGGTGGGACCCATTCACCAAGAGTGGTGAATGAGTCCCTTTTGGGTAATTTTTCAAGTTTGAGCAGGAAATTCACTTACTTAATTCAAATTTCCAGTGGATGTTAGCCTTTGAGGTCTAAATAATGATAAATTAGGTGTTAGTGCCTATAAATATAAGTTTTTAGGTCATTTTCAAGAGATCTAAGGAACCTAAGTAAGAAAATTCAAGAGTCAAATATTGAGAATCTTTCATAAGAAGATTCACAAGTCTATTTGCAACAAAGTTAAAGCTTTGGAGTAGCATTCAAGGATTTTTACAGGTCTTCAAGCTCACTTTTATTCAAGATCTAGCATTGTCAAGAGTTGATCACCTATGTGAATCATGAGGAATTCTAGGTTGGGGAGATGCAACTATCCATCAAACGAAGCCTAAGGACTTGTCTTCTAAGTAATTCCATCTTCCATTGTCTTCTAAATTTCAGCCTAAGGAAGGTTTTCATATCATTGAGATTCATTTGAGGTGATTTATGATATCCTAGAGTGAGACTTGATTCATTCAAGTTTCATTCATGCATCTTGTTCTTACATATTACAATAGGATTGCATTATGTTTCAGATTTCCTAGTATTAGACACACTTAAGGCTAGGGTTTGCATGCACATTTCATTATCTCTTTCAAGGTTTAACTACCAAACTAGGAGTCTGACCAAGGAAAACCCCCCATTAGAAAATCCAATTATATTATGTTTTGTAGGTGTTTTTGTAGATTCGAATCCAAAACTCAACTTGGAAAGAAAGTGCAGGTGTTGGAGTATAGATCAGAGTTTCTAGTTTTTGAAAAAGCAGAATGGGACTAGTTCGCCATTAATGGCAAATGAGTCCCACTGAAGGTGTTTTCCAGATCAATTTATAGAATTGAGTACCCTTTTTCTCTGAAACAACTTTCTGGGTAGAAAACCTGATCTAGGATTGATTCGCCCAAGTTGGCAAATGAGTCCTAGTTGGTCAAAAAGTCAACATTTCTAGATTTAGAGTTGTTTCCAGTCTTCAACACATTTCTAGGTGCACACCTTTAGTTTTATAGCTTTCGGTTTCATTTTATTTGCATTTCTAAGTCATTTTCTAAGCCATTATGCATATCACATTGTGTTTTCAAACATCTTGCATTAGTAGTGAACCCCTTTATCAGTTTCCAACCTTTAAGACAATCCTCTTTGACATATTTCAATCTCCTTTGCATTGAAATCTCAAGGGTTTGTTCTTGAGTGAAGCGTTCAGGTTTTTGTATCTCTCTCCTTTTAGGTCCAAAACCCTAGAAGTGTAAGAGAGTCCCACATACAAAAACATCCATTTCACCTTCTTTCTAAGAATTTTCTTAGTGATGAACCCCCCTTTTAATCACACCTAAGGAAACCCCCTTGTCCTATTAACTCACTCAATTGAATCATTGGGTGGAAGTCTCTACGGTTTCCTTTAATGAACTAAGAGTGAAATAGGTCTCCTTAGTAGTTCCATCTCCCAAAAGGTGGAACCCTATTTCCTTGTGTTCATGTTTGTGAACCCAATGTTTGGACACTTTCTTTTAGATTTGTATTAGTTGAATTGCTTTTAGGACTCCTAAATATTGCATTAGTGGAAAAGTGCATATATAGGTTGCATTTTTGAATCTTGCATCATTGAATTTCATTAGAAAACTATAATTACAAATAGTAAAGTCAACATACAAACTAGAAACCTTAGAAACAACTTAAAATTTGTTGAATTTGGCTTAAAAACCCATGTTTGGGACTCATTCGCCCACCTGGATGATTTAGTCCCTATACAGTTGGTTTTTATAGATTTATGGAAATTTTGTGTTGTTTGTTTTTTAGTAATTAAACCTTCCAAAAACTCTAACTGGGACTCATTCACCCATTTGGGTGATTTAGTCCCATATTAGACCTAAATCTGCATTTTACAACATTTAACACTTCATTTTTGTGCTTCAGTTTGTTGTTATTAGATCTCTATTTCAATTTTTTGAGTTTTTGTTTCATTCATTTCATTAGATCTAGCTCAATTTGGTTTCATTTCAAGTGAATTTGTAAACATAGGAATTGGAATTACAACATATCATTTATCTTGTGTTCAATGCATTTATCTTGCATTTATTGATTGTCATTTGTATGATATTTCCAACTTGGTGTCCTATTGCTAATAATATAGTGAGACGCAGTTCGAGACTCATGCCATCCCATGATAAACACTCATCATGGATCTTGGGTTATATAGCTCTTTCACTCATAGTGTTGACACTAGTTCACTAGGTATGGACCATACCCTTGAAAAATCCTTACCTTCAAGTAGTATGACAAATGTTGAAACAATGGTTGATAGTATCCCTCAAGAAAACATAATCCAAATCCATAAAGAATTAGCAAACCTACAACATCAAGTGAGTACTGAAAACATTTCCAACACTACTATCCCTACCATAGATAACATACACCGCATGATTGGAAGTTAACAAGGAATAGAACTTTCATGTAACTTAGCTAAAATTTTTGGCAAACATCTTACCTCAATGACTAGTTGTTCTCAAACTTCAAATAATTATCAAAGTGAAGGAGGAACTCAAATTCCTCCTCCTACAACCATTTCCTCTATTCCCACCTATACCAATCCTCAAGTTACCACAACAATGCAACCTACTAGTAATGTCATTCCTACCTTGGGTATTTCCACTAGCAATATTTATAATTTTGTGGCATCTCATGTTATATCTCTTACCACTTTACCTCCCATAATTTTTCCATTCAATTCCCCTTCAAACACATATACACCTCCACCATATTCACCTCCATCTCAAAACACAACCAACTATGCCATCCTTAACCAACTTTTGCAAAATGTTTCATCCCTTCAAAAAAAAAATTCCACCATAAACCAAAATCAAAATGGCCAACCTTCATACTATGTCAAAAGCAATCCCTTATCCTTGGAGATATTAAGAACACCAATACCACAAGGTATATAGAGATTCCTAGGTTTGAGAAATATGGAGGGAAAAGAGATCCTTCTACCCATGTTTCCACTTACACCACCTAATGTAGTGATTTCATCCTTGAAGATAAAATATTGGCTAAGCTTTTCCCTAGGTCCTTGAAAGATACCACTTTAGAATGGTTTTCCTCCTTATCGAATAACTCAATTCGTTCATTAAATGAAATTGTTGAGGACTTTATCAACCATTTCCAAGTTCATATGACCCCTAAGATGACATTAGCTGATTTTATGAGATGTAAGCAAAAGGATGATGAAAAGGTTATTGATTTCATTTCATGCTACCAATTGCTTTATTCCCAAATTGACATAAAGATTCTTGATCCTCACCTTCAACGAATGTTCATTGAAAACTTACAAACTAAGATACAAGATAAGCTTGGCATGATTAAGTTTCCTTCCTTCGTACACTTGTGTACTGCCCTTCGTGATTATCAAAACATAGTTAGAAGTCATGAAACAAAACCCACCTCTAGCCATCCTGAAAAGTATGAATCCACAAATCAAAACAATTACCAAAATTTTAGGAAACAACATAAAGGATTTCTTTAACTAAATCCCCCTCAACCAACCCAACATGTTGATACCCAAGTGGCTGCTATAAAGAAGACAACTCCTTTTACATTTGGAGATCCAACTAGACAATTTACTCCCTTACCTGATACCCTCCATAACACCATGTTACAACTTCTAGAGAAGAACTTTATTTCCTTACCTCTTGTTAGAACTCACGATCCTAATAATCCATTACCTCTGAACTTTAGATCAAATTCCTATTATCATTTTCACCATCAAAATGGACACGATACAAAACATTGTAAGAATCTTAAACATACAGTGCAAGAACTTATTGATTCCAATCGTATTCAAATTGGAGGTGTCAATGATCGAGGTAATAATTCTATTGCCCCTCCCAACCAAAAATTGCAAATCTTTACCAACCCTATCCCAAGTCATATTATTTCATTTGAAAAAGCTAGTAAAACTAAAAAGATTGATGTGATGAATGTTGGCACAGATGATGACAACATGGATACTAATGAAGAAATTCCTATGGATAGTGGTTAGATTGATCAAAATTCAATCTCATAAGGGCCAAATTAAAATGCCTCTTGATATTACTTTCTCACAAAAATCCATACTTAAACTTGCATTTGATGGTCCTCTTTACATAGACGACCAAATCAATGATAAGCCCACTAATGGGATATTAATTGATCCCGTATGTGGAGAGAATGTGATCACTAAGTAATTCTTACTTGTGAATGAACTCTATCAAGATACATATGATAAACCGAAAGCATGGATAAAAATGCATAATATTTTTTCTTGCCATATGATTGGTTTGATCGTCCTTCCTTTAAAATTTGGACCAAAACAATTAGATGTCTCATTCTCTATCATCCTGACATTGGATCAATTCCATGTGAAGCTTGGTTACCCATGACTATGCTCCATGGAAGTCATCCCTTTGGTTGTACATAAATGCTTAAAGTTTCCCTTTGAAAATGAAATCCTTATTGTGCACCATACTGGCTTTAATCTTGTGTCTTCTTGTGGGAATTTTTCATTGGATTTCTTTTGGCCTGAGCCTATTGAACCTATTAAACCTCGTGAAGAATTATTTTTCAAATCCTACCAAAATTTTAAGGTAAAATGTATAGTAGAATTATCCCTTCAAAACATGCCTCAACCTATGATTGAGCCTCCTATCCTTGACAAAACCATGATAGAACCAAAAACCATTCCTAATAACCAAGACCAACCCAAGACTGATCCTTTTCCTATCTCCTACAAATGACCAAGAGACAACCAAAACAATTTCGGTATGCCTCCTAAGATAAAACAAGTTTACAAAGCTAAAGAGAAAGTGGTTGAACAACCTCCTATGGCTCCTTCCATTTCTCCCCTTAGGGAAGAAGATAAACCTATGGTTGATAAACTCTCTCCTACACAAACACAACTTGAAAATCATACCAAAATAAATAGAAATGCTAGAGAGCGTAGGCATAGACATTGTGCTATTGCTCAAAGGTTAAATGAAGAGAAAAATAAAGAAAATCAACATCCAAACTTAGTGAAGCAATACATGAGGATTATCCCTCTTCACCACACAAAAAATGATCTTATATCACAACCACAACTAAGACTAGCACCTTCTTTGGACATTATCATTCGACCTCCCATTGTGATTAACTTGGATGATGATGATGAGATTACTAAAATTGATGAAGTGTATAATGAATTGAATTCATTGTTTTCCTCTTCTATGAGCTTAAATGATAATTCTCCTTGAACATAAGGAAATAGGGTTTCACCTGTTAGGAGATGGAACAAGGGGACCTATTTCATTCTAGTTCATTAGGAAACCAAGATCCCTCAACCAAGTGACTCAGTTGGGGGAAAGAATGCTACTAATAGGACTAGTAGGAGGTTTCATTAGGTGTGATTAAATAGGGGGTTCACCATTAAATGAAGATTCAAAAGGGAGAAATGAAAATATTTATACACTCACTATGAAACCTAGAAAATTAAGAACATGAAATCAGATTGATAAAAGAGAATGAAATAGAAAGGTACCTAGAAGAATGATGTGGCCAAAACAAGGTTTGAAACCTTGAAATTCAGCTTTTTCAAGTGTACTGAGACTCATACACCAAGATGGGTGATTTAGTCCCAGTCTAGGGTTTTTGGGTAGAATTTGGAATCTCCTGGTGATTGACCTGGATATGTAGACATATGAAAAAAAGGTTGTACTAGGACTCATATGCCCAGACAGTTGCAAAGTATCCCGAAAAAGTGAAAAGTGTCCTATGAGTAGAATTTTGAACTGGAACTTTGTGAGCCTCTAAATATGGATTAAATAAGCGCTTTCCCACTAGTTTTATGTAAATAAGTTGGATATCTTGATCTAGATTTGAGTTTCCATGGGCCTTGAAAACTTCTTATGACAACTTTTGCAACTTTGCAATTTTGGCACTTGTGAAGGCTTCAAATATACTTTTTCTTCAACCTATAAATCTGCAACATACAAAGAGAGAAAAAGGTGTTGTTTTGGTAGGGAATGGGGGTTTTCCTTGGTCAAACCATATTTTGGTAATCAAACCTTAATGAGAAATAAAGCATGAATGAAATGAAACATGAAATATAAGATGAAACAATAGAACCTTGTTTGGAACCTTGTAGATCTACAAACAAGCGTGAAGTGGCCTCAATGGATGTAGATCTTGATCATGATTCTTGATGAAAGATAATGCCTTTGAATACTTGAATTGATCTTGAACAATACATCACAACATTAGCTCAAAACCACATGCATGATGCACCAAGCCTTTGACATGATGAAATGGATCTTGATTACTGCAACAAATGATGAAGAAATTTTCCCTTGAATTCCTTCTTGAATGCTCTCGAATACTCTATAATGCTCTTGTGAAATATTATGATGCTTGAATTAAAATTTCTTAGATTGCTATATTTCTTGTTAGGTGAAATTATGTGAAATAACCTTGTATTTATACTTTTTTATGCCAAATTTCCCAAAAATACAACACTACAAGCAGACATCAAATTTAGGAGAATAAAATCCTGCGAAGAATTGAATTCAAAATAGGTCCAAGGTAATTCGAGACTCATATGCCAATTGGGGAATATGAGTCCCAGTGGCCTAAAATTGGGACACAAACTCTAAGAAGTGTCTTGTTTAATGCAATGTTTAAAATTAGGTTCCGAGACCTAGGTGGAACTCATACGCCCAGGGCGGTGTATGAGTCCTAGATCACTAGATTCGGAACACAACCAAAAACATTGAATTCTAATTGGTTATTTGCTAAGTGTTGAGATTATCTTTAGAAATATGCATTAATTTAGGTTTGTGGATGCAAAATAGGACCAAATGAGGCATAAAGAATCCAAATATTAATAGGGAGGGCCCAAACAAGTGTGAAAATGTAAAGGGATACATTTTTCTACACTACATTTAGCCCCCACTTTAGTGAGAGGAGGAACTTGCTTCAAACTCACACTAAAGTAGAAAAAATTACATCAAGAGGGGTCCAAGTGTGCCAATGCTAATGAGATAGGATGAAAACAATCAAGAGGGTTGCGTAAGCACCCAAGATCGAGATCCTATGGAAAACCAACATAAGTACAAAAGAACACACATGTGAATGATGTATAGAACAATAAGAAGGTACAAGCATACACTATTAAAGACATAAAGAAGAAAAGGAAATAAATAGAGGGTGAATCAAGCCTTGACTATTTGTCTAACACGATGTGGATCAAGCCTTAGCTTATTGTCCAAAAAATGTTTACAAGTAGAACATTGTGTCCACTATGCAAACAAAATGCGCACTCACACAAGCTAGTGGAACCTGAAGCCATCCACTAGGTGAGCCTGTAGTGAGACATACGCATGTGGCGGGTATGTGTCCACACAGACAAGAAAGTAAAGATTTGTTCAAAGGGACCTTTCTTAGTTCATGTAAGGTATCTTCTTAGGGAACATCATGTCTAATGTCTCCAAGAGACGAAAAATCAGAGAAATATCATGCTCTCAGAGGAAATCAAACCCAATGACACCACCAAGAAAAGGACACATCACAAGAAGAAATAAAATTGAACAATGCAACATGAAAAATGTAGAAAGATAATGTCAATGTATGCCCCCACTTTAAAGAAATTTCGAACACCATTGGTGTGAGCTATTTTCTTTAAATTAGTCAATGAAGATGACATGAGAGATTATTCAAAAAGCCATATGCAAATTTATATGTTCTCAAATGAAACTACATCATGAATAAAGGGGTGCCCCCAAAATGTAATGCTAAACATAGAAATAAAATTATGTCACATGCAATCCAACTTAAGGCATGTCATCCACATCCCAAGCTTGCTTGTATATATACATGGAAGGTGGTCAACTAGTCAAAAGAGACAATGCCAAGTGCCATACGAGGACAAGGCTACCTAACCCCTTGCCCCCACTTAGTGCATGAAAAGGATGAGTCGAGATGATTGATAAGAAACATAAAAATTAGTATCAATTAGAGGAACTAGGTGCTTCAACATAAGAAAGAGCACTGCAAACCTTAAGATGTTGAATTTCATTATCCAAAGCCTTACATTCATTAGTAGAATGACCATGAACTCTATGATATATGCACAAAATGAACTCTTGTAGTAAAATTTCTTTCATGTTCTTGTTGGGAGGGATATCAAATGATCTTGGAGGAGTCTTGACAAGATACTCTCTTGATTAAAAGTAGAAGATGTTGCTTTATTTTGTGACAAAGATATCTCTTGCTCAGTACAAGATGTCATACTTACACAAGACTATTTATATTATGATATTTTGTACTCTCTTTGAAAGGAGGGTGTCAATTCTAATGAACTCCAATCATTACTAAGACATGTCTTAGGAGTGCTTTGTGTGATGACATTAATTTTAAGTGAATACTTCTTTGTTTCTTTCATTTCTTTTGAAGGACAATAACCAAGACCACTAGTGCTTTCTTGTATGTTAGGCTATATAGGGACACATATACCTTGTTGTATAGCATAAAATCCTTTTCCACTATAACCAAGTTGTGTCATAAGTTCATAGCCTCTTCCATAAGGGTATGTGCAGGATCATGATGGGCCAAAAAGTGGCACTATGATGGGTATGTGGCTGACAACTTTTTTTACCCAAAATTAATGAAATGAAAAGGGTTTTTAAAGGAGATTCTCATATTTCCACCAATCTAAATTATTCTTTACTTTTAATTTAATAAGTAATTATTATTCATTTTATATTCAAATTATGACTAAAGTCATGATTGATAGACTAATTGAAAAATATCTATAGCTTTCAAACGATATCACAATTTTTGAATCCAAAACATACGTCACATTCTATGTTTCACATAATATAGCATTAAAAAAATAAAAATTGAATTTCATGAAGTTTTGACCAAGTTAAGGTGGTCAGACATACGGGTTTTTTATATTTTTTAAAATTTGTAATAAAAAATTCATAATTAATTATTTACTTGGAAAAAAATTACAAAAAAATATGCATCACATCGGGGCATGAGTCCTCTACTTATATCTAAAATCTTATAAAAAAATATTATCATTTTATTGTGGTTAGGGTGGTCAGATACACACCCACTTCTTATTTTTTCCCTGAAATTTAAGTACTACTACATTGAAATTTCAAAATTTCACCAAATAGATTTCTATTTTTTTTAAACAAACTTAGTAGTTTAGAAACTACATTCAATTTTCTACATATTTTATTATAACATCTTTTTGAAATAATATAGCTAACTTATTCAAATTTTTACATCAAGTTGCCTAACTCTGATTTTTCTAATTTTTTTGCTAGTTAAGGGCCTATTTTTTCCATGATGATCCTGCACATACCCATAATTTTTTTTATTTCTTTCGAACTTGGTGGTTGCTCATAATCAATTTCATCAAAAATTGTTGTGTAATTTGCTTCTTCTTCTAAAGTGATTAAGGTGGATGCTTTCAAAATTTTGTGTTGACATTACCACTTTTTCTTTTCCCTTTTTAGACTCTTTTTTTGTGATCTTATATTCACCCATAAATGTAGGTGTAAAATCCAAGGAACCCAAATCACCCACTGATAACATTGTGAAGGATTTAGGGCACTTATCTTTTTGTTCTTTTTGCATGGGTTCTACTTGTATAGTTGGTGTCAATGTTTTCAAAATATTTTCCTTGTATTTTTCAAGTTGTAAAACACTATAAGGCTCAAGATCAACTTTGATTGTATGCACTTTGTTGTTGTAGACATATTTCATTATACAATGAAGAGTTGAAGGCACTGCATGCATCTCATGAATCCACGGTCTTCCTAAAAGGAGGTTGTATGAAAGATCATGAGGCATAACATGGATCATGGTTTGTAATGTAACTTTGTCAAACTACAATAGGTGATGTGATCACTCCAAGTAGTTTTTTTCATACATTTTCAAATCCTCAAATCGATAAGGAATCGGGTTCAATTCTTGATTTTTCTATGCCAAGCTTATCCAAAAGGGTTACACTACACACATTAAGAGCTAAGCCATTGTAAAAAAGGGTTCACTTTATCCCTACCCTATTGAAGATAGCAATTATTATGAAAGCTTCATTTTTTTTTTGTACTTCCAAAGGAGGTAGCTCACTTTAGTGGAAAATAATTTCCGCATTCATTCATTGAATCATGGCTGCTATGTCATTCAATTGCACATTAGGAGGGATAGGAATTTATTGTAAAGTACATTGAAGCATGTTATGATAACTAGGTGAGGCTTGAATAAGATCCCATAAGGATATCTTAGCAAGAGTATTCTTTAGTTGTTCAACAAGATCATACTCCTTTCCATTATGTAAAGGCAAATGAGGGGCACTAGGCAAGATAGGTTGAGGTAATGGGAGGCATGTTGGAGTTTTTTTTCTTGGTTATGGATGGTTTCTAGTGTTATATGTATGAGCAATGGTATTGTAACTCGATTATTGCAAATTATTATCATTATCAAGTTTCCTTTTTGGTGGTTCTAAGATAAGCATAGGTTTATTTTGAACTTGTGGTTGTTGTGAGCGTGGATAGATGGAAAAAGTGGCCCAGGAGACCACTTCAAAGGATATCTAATGTGCATAGCCTCAAAAGGATTTTCCTTATTTTCATGATCTCTTAGTGAAGGGGAGTCTAATGTCACTTCACCATCTTCATCTAAGGAAGCATCATCACTATTGTTTAAAAGACATGTGTCAATGTTCTCATTTTCTACCACCATGATATCTTCCATAGTAGGAGAGATTTTAGGAGAGAAACAAACTATATGTTCATGACATTCAAAGGTTGGTTCCTATAAAATAACTTCTTCACAAGTAGGGGAGTCAGGTATTGTTGGATTGTCTTGCTTATCAATGATGTTTTCCTTAGTAGGTGAATAGAAACAAATATGACTCTCATAACTCTCATTGGTTTGATCTTCTAACACCAAAATATCTTCATAACGAATAGGAGAGATTTAGGAGAAGACCAAATTTGATTGTCATGATTATCCATTGTATTATTTTTCACTAAGTAAGAGGGAGAGATGAACTTTTTCTTAGCATGCTTAGAAAGGTAAGATACTAACATTGTTTGACCAAAAATGAAAAGTACTTCTAACCATCTTATGTAATGCTTCAAGAATGGAAACAATGTATATCCAAAGCTGAAAAGTACATTTATCCAGTTTATGAAAAGCTTTAAGAATGCAAACAATTTGTATCCAAAAATAAAAAGCACTTTTATCAAACTGATGCAAAGCTTCATGAATGTAAATATTGTGTATGCAAAAGTTAAAAGTACTTTTTTCCCTTTTATGCAAAGTTTCAAAAATGTAAACATTTTTCAGATCTGATGATTTGTGCTACTGAAATGATTTAGGAAGGATTAAAAAATGACCATACTAAATGGATGATTTTGACCTAGATGCATAAAAAAATATTTCTTGAAACTTTCCAGACTGATAACATTTACCAACAAGCCTAGGAAGTACAAAAAATCACCAGAAAGATCAAAAAAGTTGGTTTTTGTAGGCCTCCAAGGACTCATTCACCTAGTTGGGAATATGAGTCCCACTTAGGGTTTTTGATAGGTTCAGATGGTCAAAAATAGACAACAAAAATTCCTAGAAATAAGGAGAAAAGACCTGTACCAAGACTAAATTACCCAAATGGGAAAATGAGTCCTAATTAGGGTTTCTAAACCTAAATCAGTAAATTCTAAGTTGATTCCAAGGTTTCTAACTTGTATGTTGACTTGACTATGTGTAATTACAAATTTTCAATGAAATTAAATGATTTAAGATGCAAAAATGCAACCTATATGCACTTTTTCACTAATACAATGTTTATAAGTCCTAAATGAAAATTAATTAATGCAAATCTAATGCAAATTTAATGGAAGCTAGATCTATGCCTACACTATTCTCCAAACCAAAAATAAAGAGTCCAAAGGTCAGGTTCACCAAAATGAACACAAGGAAATAAGGTTCAACCTTTTGGGAGATGGAACTAGAGGACCTGGGAACCTATTTCACTGATCTATGTAGGATCTAGACTAGATTGCAGTATTTAAATGCTTAACTTTTACAATGATTATTCCAAGTTAATTAAATCAAAATTAACTTATGGAAATAACAAAATGAAAGTAATAACAAGGTGATTATAACAGAAAGGAAGGAAATGAGAGAAAGAAAGAGAGAGAAGAAGAGAAGTACAAACAGTTGATAACGGAGTTCGTCACAAATGTGACTACGTCTCCGGGTCCACTCCAATAGAGAGACCGATCCGATTAACTCCAAAAATCAATTATAAAGCACCACAATCATTCTCCAAGCACTTCGGCAGCATAACAGCGCTCTAACGTGCAAGAATGACTCAAAGAATCTCCACAAGACCTCTCTTTTGATTAACTCCACAGCTTCAAGACTTCGTCACCTGAAAAAAAACTTGTCCTTTCACTCTCACCTTACACCCTTTTTTTATACAAAGAATTAACCCAATTTGGCCCTTAACCAAAAGATTTTACAATATTCCCCTTATCTCTCCAAAATACATAAAAATCTTCAAATCTCCCTTGATTTACATAAAAATCTTTAAAAATATTTTAGAGCCCTTCAATCTTTCTTCTTTTCGGGCTTTATGGTTTTGGAGGTTACATTTAATCCTTTAAAAGGATTATAGTTTGTTGTTATTTAATTTAAATTAGGGATTTTTTGTTTATTTTAAAGGCATTCGGGTTAAACAATGCAACAAAACTGACCGATGCCACATAACTTTCAAAGTATACGCAGGGCGTATCGGTGGCTAAATATTTTGTTAGGCCGGCGGTTGGGGGTTCAACCCCCACCGCTGGCTTTTAATAGCCATTCCCCAAATTTTAAAACAACAAAAATAACCCGTCACCAATATTAGATAAGGCCGCGGATTTGGTGGAACGGTGGAGCGGTGGAGCAAGAAATTCGCGAGGGAGAGGTTTGGGGTTCAAATCTCCACTAAGACATTTTAACAAAAAAACCAACGAACTAACAACTCGCCAGAGGATAACGAGAGAGGCCACGTGGCATGCCGAGGAGGTGCCACGTAACGCAGACTGATTCACCCATTCCGACGATGTGGAGGACGACTTGATGATGACGTGGATGCTGACTGGGCACCGACTGTGTGTTGACGTGTCCGCTGACTCAGATGATGACGTGGCCGATGACGTGGATGATGAGTGGACTGCCGACTGTGCTACAAACTGCTGACTAGACTTGCTGACTGAGCATACGGAATGACATGTGTCAGTTTCTGATTCGGCCACTTCACAGTCCATACAGTACGGAATGCTGATGTCAGCATCTGTACGGTCCACTTTAAAAAAAAGTCAACTGCAAACTTTGACCGCTGATAACTCTCGCATCCGATGTCGGATTTTGACGAAACAAACGCCGTCGGAATCGTCTCGACGAGCCCTTCAACTTGACACTGGTTCCATTGACTTCCGAAATGATCATTTTTTTCGCTTCCTGGATGCCCTCTGATTCCAGTTTGACTAAAGGTTTGACTGGCTATAACTCGTGCAAACGGACTCCTTTTCACTCCGTTCGAGTTGCATTGGAATCAGGACGCCGAGCTCTTTTTGATGGTGCAGATTTTGGATAAAAATGAGACACTTCAATTTTCACTTAAAAAATGTCCACTGGATCATTCACTCTAGTTTATTAAAGCAAACCCAAGAGATCCCTCAATCAAGTGGCTCAATTGAGGGAAGGAGCTACTACTAATAGTACTAGTTGTCCAAGTTTCCTTAGGTGTGATTAAACGGGGGGGCTCACCATTAATTAAAGCTTCAAAAAGGAAAAATGCAAACATTTATTCAAACTCACTATGAAACCTAGAAAATTAAAAACATGAAATCATATTGATAAAAGAGAATGAAATAGAAAGGTACCTGGAAGAATGATGTGACCAAAACAAGGTTTGAAACCCTGAAATTTTGCTTTTTTAAGTGTACCGAGACTCATACACCAAGTTGGGCAACTTAGTCCCAGTCTAGGTTTTTTGGGTAGAATCTGGAATCTCCTAGCGACTAATGTGGATATGCAGAAATCTGGAAAAAAGGTTGTACTGGGACTCATACACCTAGACAATTGCAAAGTGTCCCAAAAAGGTGAAAAGCATCCTATGAGTAGAATTTTGAACTGAAACTTTGTGAACCTCTAAATATGGATTAAATAATCACTTTCCCACTCCATTTTCATGTAAATAAATTTGATATCTTGCTCTAGATCTGAGATTCAGTGGGCCTTGACAACTTTTGCAACTTTGCAATTTTGGTACTTGTGAAGGCATCAAATCCAACTTTTCTTCAACCTATAAACTTGCAACATATAAAGAGAGAAAAAATGTTGTTTGGTTAGGGAATGGGGGTTTGACTTGGTCAAGCCCCATTTTGGTAATCAAACATTAATGATAAATGAAGTGTGAATGAAATGATTCAACATGAAACATAAGATGAAACAATAGAAACTTCTTTTGGAACCTTATAAATTTGTAAACAAGGATGAAGTTTCCTCAATGGATGTAGATCTTGATCATGATTCTTGATGAAAGATAATGCCCTTGAATACTTGAATTGATCTTGAACAATACATCACAACATTAGCTCAAAACCACATGCATGATGCAGCAAGCCTTTGACATGATGAAATGGATCTTGATTACTGCAACAAATGTTGAAGAAATTTTCCCTTGAATGCCTTCTTGAATGCTCTTGAATACTCTATAATGCTCTTGTGAAATATTAGGATGCTTGACTTAAAATTGCTTAGATTGCTAGATTGCTTGTTAGGAGAAATTATGTGAAATAACCTTGTAAAATATTTATACTTGTTTATGCCAAATTTCTTGAAAATACAACACTACAAGTTAATATCAGATCTAGGAGAATAAAATCCCACCAAGAATTGAATTTTAAAATAGGTCCAAGTTAAAGGACTCATACGCCAGTTGGGGCGTATGAGTCCCAATGGCTTAAAATTGGGACACAAACTCCGAGAAGTGTCTTGTTCAATGCAGTGTTTAAAATCATGTCCCGAGACCTAGGTGGGACTCATACGCCCAAGGTGGTGTATGAGTCCCAGATCACTAGATCTAGAAAACATAACCAAAAATATTGAATTATGATTGGTTATTTACTAAGTGTTGACATTATCCTTAGAAAGATGCAATAAATTATGCTTGTGGATGCAAAATAGGACCAAATAAGGCATAAAGAAGCCAAATTTTAATAGGGAGGGCCGAAACAAGCATGAAAATGTAAAGGGATACATTTTTCTACACAACACTCCTAAGAAGAGTGTTGAACTTGGTGATGATCCTAGTACTTCACTCATTGTTGTCCCTTTGGCTAGTTGTTTTCCTTTTGTTTATACTAATTGAGATTGGAAGGAAAATGGCTTACTATAGGTTGACTCGCATGTTCCTTACTAGTCTTTCTTTTGTTTTCTTTTTCATGTTATGTCTGTGATTGCATGGTGCAGGATCACCTAATGGATTTTATGCCTCCATAAGGCCATTTTGTAAAATTTGATTTACTTTTATGTTTTAAGTATGTAATAAGGTCATTTAGACCATATTTAATGTGTTTGAGTCAGTAAATAGGTTATTAGGTGGGTCATGAGTTCATTTTTACAAATGTTGTCAAAAATGTAAAAAATTGTCAAATTGCAAAATTGCAAAAATGAGGAATATGAAGGGTCATTGTGGGAAAATAAGTTATTTGGTTATTGAAACTCAAGGTTCAGTTGGAAAATTGATGAAATATGTTTAAATTAAGCCTTGGAGGGTAAAATCCAAGGAGGAAGAGGTGGTTGTTACATTTTGAAGTGAAATTAATAAAAGACCTCTTTGTTTTCTATATTTCTGAATATTAAATTGCTGTTTCAGAGCTTGATACGGCCATGTACATAGTTTTTATGACTTATAGTTTATTTTAATGGATGGAAAATTGAATTATCTTTCTAATAGTTTTTGTCTCATCGAATTTCATTGAG
Source organism: Sequoia sempervirens (assembly GCA_007258455.2). Lineage (NCBI taxonomy): Eukaryota > Viridiplantae > Streptophyta > Pinopsida > Cupressales > Cupressaceae > Sequoia > Sequoia sempervirens. The sequence goes on along the minus strand of VDFB02193867.1, from coordinate 621,108,952 downwards.
TTTTGAGTGTTTTATGGTCATTTTACTCAAGACAGGTTTGCAGAATTAGGCCTTTGGGACAGCGTAGCAGCAAGTTGTTGAGGGATACATTCCAAAGTAACTCTACTTTAATTTAGTATATGTTATATAATGGCTTAATGGGTATCCAAATCAGTTTTTAGATTGTGGTTTTTAGTTTTCTTCTAAAAATTATTTCAAAATTACCTTATTTGCTACTCTCATCAAAGCGTAGTGAAAGATTGTGAGAAAAATCATTTGCTTGAAGTGCTAGAGTTTTGGTCTTGCAAAGTTAATTGAATTTGTGTTATTTTAGAGTCCCCTTACCTCTGCATCAAATTGGTATTAGAGCTAGCTGATCTGGGTTGTTGAGTTATTGTTATTGAGTTTGGTTGTAAGTGCTTGGTCCATCTAACTGCAAAGAGGAAAGTTTATGAGTTGTGTGTTGGAAGATGAGGAAAGGTCTATGGTCACCATCCTCCAATGGAGATTAAGCTGGGTAGAAGGTGCAGAGGAAAAGAGAGAGAGACATCTTCCAGGAACTGTTGTTGGGTAGATGGATGGTTTGTTGAGTTCGTGTTTGAGTTTTTTTTTGCAGGTTAAAGAGAGATGGATAGTTTTCTGAAGAAGCACTTGAGTTTGCAGCCTAAAGAGTACTCCACTGATGGGAGTAGATGAGAAGTTGAACAAATGATTGGTTAGAGAAGACAAGGAAAAGACAAATGAAGATGAAGAAGGAACAAAGAACAAGGAAGATTAATTTGTTTTACAGGTACAAGAATGTTTCCAAGGGACTTGGAAAGTTTTGCTGGTTGGTTGTATGGTGCAGGAGCACCTTGCTCACAAATGCCTTTAAAAGGCTAAATTT
>VDFB02193867.1:621097566-621107987 GCA_007258455.2 Sequoia sempervirens | reverse complement strand
TATCCTACAATTAATATACTTGCATCTAGATTGTGATTACCTCTGGCATATTTTTATCTAACGAATAACTGTTATCTCCTCCTGCACAGATGAACCACAGTTTGTTTGGTGGTAGATCTAGGTTGCATGGATGAACCATGGACATGTTGGAATGGATGCAGGAGTGCACATACCATCAATTTTGAAGGTTGTATAGCCTTAAATTCCTGTGAAGCATGGCCAACCTGCAATTCTCCACTCACACGTCTCCTCAAAGTTATTAATTGGCTATCGAACATGAGGGGACGACGTATATCCTTGTCGAAAAAATTCTTCTCCACTTTCGTGAGAAGATTGGAACTTGGAATTTGACCTCAAAGGGTAATACACTTAGATAATAAATTATTCAACCACACTATTTGATTGAGTTAATTTTAGGCTATTAATTTATGACTATACGACACCTATATAGCCAATTAATAGCTCTGAGTTGCCAGAGGTAATCGCAATCTAGATGCAAACTTATATTAATTGTAGGATAAGGCCCATGCTGCTATAAATGCAAGCTCTACATAAATTTGGAAACCAATCCAACAATTGTAGATTTGGTTGCATTTTTTGGCGACCCCATGCCTACTCATTTTCCTTCCCACATATGTGTTCATTAAATAAACATCATAACTATTGTTACCGTGTAGTCCATGTGTAATAAATAAACATCATCTATTCAAGGACGTGAAACAAAGTTATTCATGATTGCGGACTTAGGCAGGAATGCTGCAAGAACCATGTGAAACATGGCTAGCCTGCAATTCTCCATTCATGCGTCATAATTGTTAATAGCCTTTATTAGAAGCAAGGCTATTACTCAAGGTGTCATATTTCCACTCAATCTGGCACCTAAAGTCATAGACATTAAAATTTCCATTAAAATAATTATTTAGTAGTCTTGAAGAAGCTAAGATCACGTCAGGGTCTAGAGTTTCTAAAGGTATTCACAATCTAGACACAAGTATATTAATTGTAGGATAAGGCCCATTCTACTATAAATGCAAGCTTTGCATAAATTTGGAAATCAATCCAACAGTTGTAGATTTGGTTGCATTTGTTGGCATCCCCATGCCTCCTCATTTTTCTCCCCATGTACATGTGGTCATTAAATAAACATCATAACCGGTGTTACCGTGCAGTCCAGGTGTAATAAACAAACATCATCTACTCAAGGATGTGAAACAAAGTTATTCATGATTGTGGAATTAGTTGGGCATGCTGCAACAGCCATGTGAAGCATGTCCAGCTTGAAATTCTCCACTCACATGTCTCCTCAGCTATTAATTGGCTATCGAACATGAGGCCGGATGACATATCTCCTTGTTGGAATAATCCCGCTCCACATTCGCGAGAAGATTGGAACTTGGACTTTGACCTCAAAGGGTAATACACTTGGATAATAAATGATTCAACCACACTGTCTGATCGAGTTAATTTAAGCTGAACGTAACATACAAAAAATATTATATTTAATATAAGATAAGATTAAAAAATTTAAAAAATTATAAGGAAATTCACATTAAATAAAAAAAAAATATGAAATAGAATGTTTATCTCCACCTGCACAGTCTGACAAATATGACACCTGTAGTCTAGCAACCATGGTTCGTTCAATGGAACATCTAGGTTGCATAGACAGACAATGGACATGTCAGCATGGATGTAGGAGCACACATGGCATAGGTTTTGAGGGTTGTATAAGGTAGAGATAACAGTTATTCGTCAGATAAAAATATGCCAGAGGTAATCACAATCTGGATGCAAGTATATTAATTGTAGGATAAGGCCCATGCTGCTATAAATGCAAGCTCTACATAAAATTGGAAATCAATCCAACAGTTGTAGATTTGGTTTCATTTGTTGGTGACCCCACGCCTCCTCATTTTCCTTTGCACAGTAACAACAAGGCATAGTTATATTCCTCCCCATCAACTTCAATTTTTTGTTTGTATAGTTATAACATCATAACCATTGTTATTCGTTAGATTAGGTAAAGGCTATACAACCCTCAAAATCGATAGCATGTGCGCTCCTGCATCCATATCGGCATGTCCATGGTTTGTCCGTGTAACCTAGAGTTTTCGCTGATCAAACCATTTTTGCTAGACTATAAGTGTCGTATTTGTCAGACTTTGTAGGTAGAGATAACAGTTATTCGTCAAATAAAAATATGACACTGGTAATTGCAATCTGGATGCAATTATATTAATTGTAGGATAAAACCCATGTTGCTATAAATGCAAGCTCTGCATAAATTTGGAAATCAATCCAACAGTTGTAGATTTGGTTGTATTTACTGGTGACCCCATGCCTCCTCATTTTCTTCTGCACGTATGTGGTCATTAAATAAACATCATAACTGTTGTTACCGTGTAGTCCAGGTGTAATAAATAAACATCTTCTACATAAGGATGTGGAACAAAGTTATTCATGATTGTCGACTTAGGTGGGCATGCTGCAACAACCATGTGAAGCATGGCCAACCAGCAATTCTCCACTCACACGTCTACTCAGAGCTATTAATTGGCTATCGAAAATGAGGCGACGACGTATCTCCTTGTTGAAAAAATCTTCCTCCACTTTCGTGAGAAGATTGGAACTTGGACTCTAACCTCAAAGGGTAATACACTTGGATAATAAATGATTCAACCACACTATCTGATCGAGTTAATTTAAGTTGAACGTAACATACAAACAATCTTATATAATATAACATAAGATAAAAACATTTAAACAATAGGGAAATCAATTCACATTAAACAAAAAAAAAAATTGACGACTAATTGTTATCTCTGCCTGCACAGTCTAACAAATATGACACCTATAGTCTGGCAAACACAGTTCATTCGGTGGAAGTTCTGGGCTGGACAGTTGAACCATGGACATGTCGGCATGGATGTAGGAGCGCACATGCCATCGGTTTTGAAGGTTGTATAGCCTTTCAATGCTTCACATTGTTGTTGCAGCATGCCCACCTAAGTCTGCAATCATGACCTTGCAATTGTAACAGTTATGCAGTGGTGTCATATTAATAGCCTAAAAATATTATATAACAAAAATAGGGAAATCATCTTATATTATACTACATTATATCCTAAATATTTATTTTATAATATAATATAATATATAATAAAATATATAACATAAATATTTATACCATTTTTTATTATATTATTCATTTATTCTATTTTTTTTATACCATTAAAAAAATTAATTTATTCATATTTTCCTTTTTAATTTATATTTCTTATTCCAATTAAAAAACATTTAAAATATAGGGAAATCAATTCACATTAAACAAAAAAATCTGACGAATAACTATTATCTCCACCTACACAGCCTGACAAATACGACACCTATAGTGTGGCAAACATGGTTCATTCGGTAGCATATTTATGTTGAATCAGGTAGACCCATTGACATGCTGGCATGGAGGCAGGAGTGGACATGTCGACATGGATGCAAGAGCACACATGTCATCAATTTTGAGGGTTGTATAGCCTTTTCCTAATCTGACGAATAACAATGGTTATGATGTTATAACTATACAAATAAAAAACTTAAGCTGATGGGGAGCAATATAACTATACCTCATTGTTACTGCGCAAAGGAAAATTGGAAGGTGTGGGGTTGCCAACACATGCAACCAAAGCTACAAGTATTGGATAGATTTCCAAATTTATGCAGAGCTTGCATTTATAGTAGGATGGGCCTTATCCTACAATTAATATACTTGCATCTAGATTGTGATTACCTCTAGCATATTTTAATCTAACGAATAACTATTATCTCCTCCTACACAGATGAACCATGGTTCGTTCATTGGTAGATTTGGGTTGCACAGACGAACCATGAACATGCTGGCATGGATGTAGGAGCGCACATGCCATCAATTTTGAGGGTTGTATAGCCTTTTCCTGTGAAGCATGGCCAACCTACAATTCTCAACTCACACGTCTCCTTAGAGCTATTAATTGGCTATCGAACATGAGGGCACGACATATCTCCTTTTCAAAAAAATCCCGTTCCACTTTTGTGAGAAGATTGAAACTTGGACTCTGACCTCAAAGGGTAATACACTTGGATAATAAATGATTCAACCACACTATTTGATCGAGTTAATTTAAGGCTATTAATTTATGACTATACAACACCTATATAGCCAAAGATAGCTTTGAGTTGCCAGACGTAGTTGCAATTTAGATGTAAACTTATATTAATTGTAGGATAAGGCACATCCTACTATAAATGGAAGGTCTACATAAATTTGGAAATCAATCCAATAGTTGTTGATTTGGTTGCATTTGTTGGTGACCCCATACTGCCTCATTTTCCTCCCCATGTATGTGTTCATTAAATAAACATCATAATTGTTGTTACCTTACAGTCCAGGTGTAATAAATAGACATCATCTACTCATGGATGTGAAAAAAAGTTATTCATGATTGCAGACATAGGCAAGAATGCTACAACAACCATCTGAAACATGGCCAGCCTACAATTCTCCCTTCACACATCATAACCATTAATACCCTTTATTACAAGAAAGGATATTACTGCAGGTGTCGTATTTCCACTCAATCTGGCACCTAAAGTCATAGTCGTTAATAGCCATAAAAACAATTATTTAGTAGTCTTGAAGAAGCTGAGATCGCGTCAAGGTCTAGAGTTGCCAAAGGTAATCACAATCTAGATGCAAGTATATTAATTGTAGGATAAAGCCCATTCTGCTATAAATGCAAGCTCTGCATAAATTTGGAAAGCAAACCAACAGTTGTAGATTTGGTTGCATTTGTTGGCAACCCCACGCCCTCATGATTTTTGACTTATGTGGGCATGTTGCAACAACCATGTGAAGCATGGCCAGCCTCCACCTCCACCTCACATGTCTCCTAAGAGCTATTAATTGGCTATGAACATGAGGCGATGACGCATCTCTTGTTGAAAAAATATTGCTTCACTTTCATGAGAAGAATGGAACTTGGAATCTAACCTCAAAGGGTAATACACTTGATAATAAATGATTCAACCACACTATCTCGATTGAGTTAATTTAAGTTGAACTTAACATACAAACAATCTTATGAATTATAACATAAGATAAAACATTTAAACAATAGGGAAATTAATCTCACATTAAACAAAAAATTTAACTTAATAACTATTATCTCTGCCACATAGTCCAGCAAATATGACACCTATAGTCCGCAAACACGTTCATTCTGGCAGCCTCCGCAACGAACAAACCATGGACATGTCAACATGGATGCAGTGAGCATTACGCAATCAGTTTTGAAGGTTGTATAGCCTTTCAATTCTTCACATCATCGCTTGTAGCATGCCCACCTAAGTCTGAAATCATGACCTTGTAGTTGTAATCAGCTATAATCCGGGTCGTATATTAAATTTAAAAATATTATATAACAAAATAGGGAAATCATCTTATATTATACTACATTATATCCTAATTTTTTTTATAATATAACATAATATAAATATTTTAATTATAATATATATAATAAAAATATATGACATAAATATTTATACCATTTTTTATAATATTATTCATTTATTCTATTTTTTATAACATTAAAAAAATTAATTTATTCATATTTTCCTTTTTATTTTATATTTCTTATTCCAATAAAAAAACATTTAAAATATAGTGAAATCAATTCACATTAAACAAAAAAATCTGACGAATAACTATTATCTCCACCTGCACAGCCTAACAAATACGACACCTACAATGTGGCAAACATTGTTTATTCGGTAGAAGATTTGGGTTGAATTAGGTAGACCCATGGACATTCTAGCATGGATGCAGGAGCGAACATGTCTACATGGATGCAAGAGCACAAATGTCATCAGTTTTGAGGGTTTTATAGCCTTTTCCTAATCTGACGAATAATAATGGTTATGATGTTATAACTATACAAACAAAAAACTTAAGTTGATGGGGAGGAATATAACTATGCCTCGTTGTTACTATGCAAAGGAAAATTAGAAGGTGCGGGGTCGCCAGCAAATGAAACCAAATCTACAACTATTGGATTGATTTCCAAATTTATGTAGAGCTTGCATTTATAGCATGATGGGCCTTATCCTACAATTAATATACTTGCATCTAGATTGTGATTACCTCTAGCATATTTTAATCTAATGAATAACTATTATCTCCTCCTACACAGATGAACCATGGTTCGTTCGGTGGTAGATTTGGGTTGCAAGAACGAACAATGGACATGTTGGCATGGATGTAGGAGCACACATGCCATCAGTTTTGAGGGTTCTATAGCCTTTTCCTGTGAAGCATGGCCAACCTACATTTCTCCACTCACACGTCTCCTCAGAGCTATTAATTGGCTATCGAACATGAAGGCATGACGTATCTCCTTTTCGAAAAAATCCTGCTCCACTTTTGTGAGAAGATTGGAACTTGGACTCTAACCTCAAAGGGTAAAACACTTGGATAATAAATGATTCAACCACACTATTTGATTGAGTTAATTTAAGGCTATTAATTTATGACTATATGACACTTGTATAGCAAATAAATAGCTCTGAGTTGCCAGACGTAATCGCAATTTAGATGTAAACTTATATTAATTGTAGGATAAGGCCCATCCTACTATAAATGGAAGGTCTACATAAATTTGGAAATGAATCCAATAGTTGTAGATTTGGTTGCATTTGTTTGTGACCCCACACCTCCTCATTTTCCTCCTCATGTATGTGTTCATTAAATAAACATCATAACTATTCTTACCGTGCAGTCTAGGTGTAATAAATAAACATCATCTACTCAAGGATGTGAAACAAACTTATTCATGATTGCAGACATAGGCAAGAATGCTACAACAACCATCTAAAACATGGCCAGCCTGTAATTCTCCATTAACATGTCATGATAGTTAATAGCTTTTATTACAAGCAAGGTTATTACTACAGGTGAATTATTTCCACTTAGTCTGGCACCTGCAGTCATAGTCGGTAATAGCCATAAAAACAATTATTTAGTATTCTTGAAGAAGTTAAGATCGCTTCAAAGTCTAGAGTTGCCAAAGGTAATCACAATCTAGATGCAAGTATATTAATTATAGGATAAGGCCCATTCTGCTATAAATGCAAGCTCTGCATAAATTTGGAAATCAATCCAATAGTTGTAGATTTGGATGCATTTGTTGGCAACCCCACTCATCCTCATTTTTCTCCCCACATACATGTGGTCATTAAATAAACATCATAACAATTGTTTTCATGCAGTCCAAGTGTAATAAACAAACATCATCTACTCAAGGACGTGAAACCAAGTTATTCATGATTGCAGAATTAGTTGGGCATGCTGCAACAACAATGTGAAGCATGTTCAGCCTACAATTCTCTAGTCATACTTCTCCTCAGAGCTATTAATTTGCTACTGAACATGAGGGGACGACGTATCTCCTTGTTGGAAATATCCTTCTCCACTTTCGTGAGAAGATTGGAACTTGGACTCTAACCTCAAAGTGTAATACACTTGGATTATAAATTATTCAACCACACTATCTGATCGAGTTAATTTAAGCTGAACGTAACATACAAACAATCTTATATAAGATAAGATAAGATAAAAACATTTAAAAAATAAGGAAATTCACATTAAACAAAAAAACATATGAAAAATAACGGTTATCTCCGCCTGCATAGTCTAAGAAATATGACACTTGCAGTCTAGAAAACATGGCTAATTTGATGGTAGATCTGGGTTGCATGGAAGGACCATGCACATGCCAGCATGGATGCAGAAGTGCACATGGCATCAGTTTTGAGGGTTGTATAAGGCGGAGATAATAGTCATTCATCAGATAAAAATATGCCAGAGGTAATCGCAATCCAGATGCAAGTATATTAATTGTAGGATAAGGCCCATGCTGCTATAAATGTAAGCTCTGCATAAATTTGGAAATCAAACCATTAGTTGTAGATTTGGTTTCATTTGTTGGCGACCCCATGCCTCCTCATTTTCCTTTGCACAGTAACAACGAGGAATAGTTATATTCCTCCCCATCAACTTATTTTTTTTGTTTGTATAGTTATAACATCATAACAATTGTTATTCGTTAGATTAGGCAAAGGCTATAAAACCCTCAAAATCGATGGCATATGCACTCCTGCATCCATGTCGACATGTCAATGGTTCATCCATGCAACCTAGATCTGCCATCGATTGAACCATGTTTTCCAGATTGTAGGTGTCGTATTTGTTAGTCTTTACATGTACAGATAACAGTTATTCATCAAATAAAAATATGCTAGAGGTAATCGCAATCTGGATGCAAGTATATTAATTCTAGGATAAGGCCCATGCTACCATAAATGCAAGCTCTACATAAATTTGGAAATCAATCCAATAGTTGTAGATTTGGTTGCATTTATTGGCGACCCCACGCCTCCTCATTTTCCACCCCACGTAAGTGGTCATTAAATAAAAATCATAACCGTTGATACCGTGCAGTCTAGGTGTAATAAATAAACATCATCTACTCAAGGACGTGAAACAAAGTTATTCATGATTGCAAACTTAGGTGGGCATGTTGCAACAACCATGTTAAGCATGGGCAGCTTGCAATTCTCCAGTCACACGTCTCCTCGGATCTATTTATTGGCTATCGAATATGAGGGGATGTCTCTCCTAGTCGAAAAAATCCTACTCCAATTTCATGAGAAGATTGGAACTTGGACTCTGACCTCAAAGGGTAATACACTTAGATAATAAATGATTCAACCACACTGTTTGATTGAGTTAATTTAAGTTGAACGTAACATAAAAAAAAATCTTATATATTTAACATAAGATAAAAATATTTAAAAAATAGGGAAATCAATTCACATTAACAAAAAAAAAAAATTTGACAAATAATTGTTATCTCTACCTGCATAGTCTGAGAAATATGACACCTCCAGTGTGGCAAACATGGTTCATTCTGTGGCAGTTCTAGGTTGCACGAATGAACTATGGACATGTCGGCATGGATGCAGGAGTGCACATGCCATCAATTTTGAGGGTTGTATAGAATTTCAATGCTTCACATGGTTGTTGTAGCATGCCCACCTAAGTCTGCAATCATGAACTCCTTTTTAATTTATATTTCTTATTCCAATAAAAAAACATTTCAAAAAATAGGGAAATCAATTCACATTAAAGAAAAAAATTTGACAAATAACTATTATCTCTGCCTGCACAGCCTAACAAATACGACACTTGCAGTGTGGAAAAACACGGTTCATTTGGTGGCAGATCTGGGTTGAATTAAGTAGACCCATGGACATGTCAACATGGATGTAGGAGCGGACATGCCGACATGGATGCAAGAGTGCACATGTCATCAGTTTTGAGAGTTGTATAGCCTTTGCGTAATCTGATGAATAACAATGGTTATGATGCTATAACTATAGAAACAAAAAACTTAAGCTGATGGGGAGGAATCTAACTATGCCTCGTTGTTACTTTGCAAACGAAAATTAGAAGGCGTGGGGTCACCAACAAATGTAACCAAATCTACAACTGTTGGATTGATTTCCAAATTTATGAAGAGCTTGCATTTATAGCAACATGGGCCTTATCCTACAATTAATATACTTGCATCTAGATTGTGATTACGTCTAGCATATTTTTATCTAACGAATAAATTTTATCTCCTCCTGCACAGATGAACCACGGTTCATTCGGTGGTAGATTTGGGTTGCATGGACGAACCATGGACATGTTGGCATGGATGCAGGAGCGCACGTGCCACTAGTTTTGAGGGTTGTATAGTGTTTTCTTGTGAAGCATGGATAACCTACAATTCTCCACTCGCACGTCTCCTTAGAGCTATTACTTGGCTATCGAACATGAGGGGAGAACATATCTCCTTATCAAAAAAATCCTGCCCCACTTTCATGAGAAGATTGGAACTTGGACTTTGACCACAAAGGGTAATACACTTGGATAATAAATTATTCAACCACACTATTTGATCGAGTTAATTTAAGGCTATTAATTTATGACTATACGACACCTGTATAGCCAATTAATAGCTTTGAGTTGCCAGAGGCAATCATAATCTGGATGCAAACTTATATTAATTGTAGGATAAGGCCCATGCTGCTATAAATGCAAGATCTACATAAATTTTGAAATCAATCCAACAGTTGTAGAGTTGGTCGCATTTGTTTGTGACCCCATGCCTCCTCATTTTCCTCCCCACGTATGTGTTCATTAAATAAACATCATAACTATTGTTACTGTGCAATCCAGGTGTAATAAATAAACATCATCTACTCAATGATGTGAAACAAAGTTATTCATTATTGCAGACTTAGGAAAGAATGCTGCAACAACCATGTGAAACATGGCCAGCCTACAA
>VDFB02193867.1:620714899-621097466 GCA_007258455.2 Sequoia sempervirens | reverse complement strand
ATGGTATTTTCACTTGAAGCCATTCAATCCTTGGATAGGTCTCTTCGTCGTTCCTGCCATCTCTCCACACTTGCATTTCGACCATTTTGTCCTTCCTACCGTCTAGAGAAAGGGCCTTTGGCAGCTGACTTGGTCGAACCTCTGAAGCCTTGAGCTTTACACACTCTTCTCTCCACCTCTTGCAAATGATCCACCCATCCCCACCACGATTGGTTCATAGGGGGTTTCCAAGCCTTCCCCTTTCTACCAAATCGACTGACACTTTGACCACTAGTTTCAAACTAGGTTGCTGGTTTCCTTTACCATTTGTGATTCCACCACTGCTCTGGCCCTCACTTAAACAATTGCTCCCACTAATTGTGTTCATGTGTTGCCTTCCTTGCCAATGTAGGCCATTCCCTTTCTGTATCCTTTGCCCAAGACCAAAACTTGCACTCCGTTCGGTCCATTGCCCATATTATTTTTGGTGACAACTTAACTTAAGATCATATAAAAGATGCTTTTTGGGGACTCACGCATAGAAATAGTATGGATTAAAAGCTTCCCTGAAGGTTATAACTACCTTGATTTAATGAAATGCCAACACTTGGTGTTGACGAGGATTAATGTGGTGACCACTCGACGGGCTTGTCTTCAGACAACTTAAAGACCTTTTAAAAGCACGTGCATCAAATAAATAACTTAAGTTACTAGGAAAAGGTGAAGGGGCTACTAAACGACAAAACATAAAAAAGGTAACAACATTTTATAAGATTCTAGGGTTTTTCAACCAAGGCATAGGAAGCAGAAGCTCCAAAAGGAAAAGAACTCTAAAATTTGCAGAAGCTCCATTGGTATCTTTTCCTAACATCAAGCCCTTAACTCCATTTAAACAATTTGAAACAATTTTTCAAAAAACAAAAAACCATATAATATTTAACTTGACCCATATTTAAAATTTGAATTTAGAAAATAAAACTTTATTCATACATTGTAGATTTAATTAAATATAAGAATAAATAAAATTTTTGCTTATGGTTAAAGTGACTTGGCAACAACTTAACTTAAGATCTTATAAAAGATGTTTTTTGGGGACTTGCAAGAAGAAACCATGGAGAAAACTCCATGGGGTTGCAAGCTAAACGGACTTAACCTTTGAGAAAACTCCATGGTGAAGCGCACTTGAGTTGGAGTAGTACTCGGATGGGTGACCTTTCGGGAAGGTCCAATGCTTCATCTTTGTGAGCATCACCTAGATGCAATGCATACTAAATGAACCATTCATTGTCATGAGAAATGAATTTTTGTAAATCACTACTCATAAAACATGGGTTAATGACTTTGACTCGAAAAACTACATGATTGAATCCTTATTGCAATATTACTCATAAAACATGGGTCAATGACTTTGACTCGAAAAACTACATGATTGAATCCTTATTGCAATATCATAATAAATAAAATTATATCAAAACCGAGCCCTAAAAGTATGTGACGACTATATTATATATATAAAGTGTGAGCGTACAATTTTCACCATCGGATCAAAAGATATTTAGGATTTTTATTAAAACATTTTAATCATCTTGCTTGAGATGCGTGCCCTTGAACACCTCTGGGTACCGCGAGTTACGGAGAGCCATATCTCATTCTCGATTGCTCTCTTAGGAGGAGTGCAGTCCCATGGAGAGGGGCTTCCTTAAAAATCTCAGCGTATGTTGCTTAGCCTTTTTAGGAATATTTTAAAGTTTTTGGTCCCATGGATTTAATCTTACAATTCTGCTTAAAATTTTAAGCTTCAAAATTTAAGGAATGAACTGTAGTGCTTTGATAAAAAATAATAAATAAATCAAAATTCTCTCATTTTTATTTTCTAATAAGAATTTAAAATTTTAGATGAGAGACAAGTGGCATAAAAAAACTCCTAAGCTGTAGGGGCAATTTCTAGCCCCACCCCAATTTCACCAGCTGAAAGATTCATTTCTAAAAGGTAGGGGCTCCTATTTTTCTGGAAAAGATTCCAATTAATCCCGTAGCACAATTTTTTTTTTTCCCTGGGACCTCCTGCTCCATGAAAATAGAAACCCAAAGCCCCATGGGACCATGCAGTTATTTCCGATTAAATACAATGACAACATTGATCTCTAAATACATGGATTGTTCTGTGAGATGTTTGTCATGCCTCCCTCTAACAATCTCACTGCATCCTCCATCATTTACACTTAGACAATTCTTACTACTTTCTTCTTCATTATCATCTCCTTCCTCACCCTCACTCAATAGTATATCAGATTTTTTAACAAAAGAATGTGGGTTTTCTTCTTCTCAAGTAACAACACTCATGAGAAGAAAACCAACCCCTGTTTAGGAAAAAATCCAATCACATCACTAGAGAAATCATTCATAACCTGGAGGCCACGATGGAATTCCTGAAACAAATGGGCTTGGCTCCTCACGACATGACTCGTATTATATCTCGCAGCCCCAGTGTGCTTACCGCTAGCTTAGAAAACTCTCTCGCTCCTAGAATCCTCCATCTTAGAAACCTATTTGGCTCAAATGCTCATCTGTGCCAGGCGCTCAAAAGAGTGCCTCGCCTTTTGATGGCCGATTTCGAGAGCCAAGTGAAACCTAAAGTCGAATTTGTGAAGAATAACATAGGCATTTTGGAAGGTTCCACTGCGTTTTTGAGAGCCTTCGGAGCAGTTTTAGGGTTTAGTTTTGATACCCTGGAAAACAAGACTAAACATATGGCGAGCCTTGGTATGGCAGAGGATGAGATTCATCTAATTCTTAAGACGACCCCTACAATATTTCGTAGGTCAACGAAGAAAATAACGGAAACGGTGGATTTCTTGATACACACTGCAGGTCTTGAGCTGAGGATTGTTGTTTTGAATCCTGTGATTTTGATTTTAAGCGTAGAGAAAAGGCTTAAACCCCGCTATGAAGTCTTTAAGTATCTGAGGACCAATCCACAATCTGAGGGTCTCCCTCATCTGGTTAAATTTTTTAAGCTGAGTGAAAAAGAATTCATTAAACGTTTTGGCCAATACAGTACCAAGTTAAGTCTACCGATCATACAATCTCCTAAAGCAAGCATTTTGGAGCAGTGATGAAATTCCAAAATATAAATTACCACAGATTCGTCAAGGGTTGGACTGGTGTGAAAGGGCTTGGAACTCGCCTAGGCAAAGGTAATGTTACAAGTATCTTTACCTTCCTGATTTTGCTGTTGTACCACTTTGATGAAGAACACATTGAATATTTCGCTTCCCTTGAATTACGGCTAATTAGCAAAGTGCAAAAATGGATTCTTTTATGTATCTGTAAGGCTTTTGCAAATATTGTAAATAATTTGATTTTTCTGATGATAAACCAGTGAGCGTTATTTGAAACAGTGATGGAAAAATATTTATAGAATTATTTCCAAAACATGCTAAAATCATTTAGATAGACTGTTGAAACATAATGTCTGTAAGACTAAATTGTCAGTCTGTTGCCCTGTTTCTTTTTTAAAGTATGTCTCGTAAATTTTTTCAGTCTGTTGCTCTCTGTTTTCCAAGTATGGTTTCTATGTTCCAAGGTAAACATTGCATACTCATTACCTAACTTTACAATGCTATTTGGAGACTTCTCTAGATATATTTAAAACACTGATGCCACAAGTTTTACTCGTAGTATGCCAAAATAATATCATCTATGGCAAATGCTATTTAGCCCTTCAATATCATTATGGAAGGGAAGCAACTACATTGTACTTTACAGGATGTATACAATCGATTCATTCCATCAAATAATGAAAATTCATTCCTATCAAGGGATTCAAGGTTCTATGGTTCATTCCTTTTCATACGAGCCATGGACATATTTTGAATAGTTGAAGGGCATGTCATATAGATTTACTTGTTTAAATTTTATTTATAAATTGTTTCATGTTTGGCTCATTCGGCTGTAGATTAAATCAAAGTGAACAATCATTAGATAAAGTTAGCTCCGCCCACAGTTTTCCTTCCAATCCACAATTAAGATATCCACTTACAGAATAAATTTGCATTGCTTTCTTCTACATAGCCTGAACTTCAACATTAGAAGTGATAATAACAGCAGCCTAATGGCATTCATACAAAGGTCATATTGCACGATCTTCAATAATATACTTCTCTTGATTGGTTAGTCATTGTGATAATCCATTAGCTACTTAAGTTGTGGTATAAACTTTAACCTAGTTAATTGCTGGGTTTCTAAGTCAATCTTAGATTCTTCTTCTCACATATGTATGCTTTACCCCTTCTTGCAGCTAATAGTGGTATAATTTCTTATCTGCAATATTCTTTCTACTTTTGCAAATCCATTGCAGCAATACCTTAGTTAACTTGGCTTATGTCTATCTCTTACACTTGAGCTTATCTACATTGTTCTGTCTGAGATTTCTGTAGATGCTTCAGTTTGATTGAGTAACTTTAGTTCTGTCACAACTAAGCCTTGGATAGTTTCATACTTTAGCCTCTATAATTTGAAAATGGTTTGTTAGAGCTGCTGTGATTTGCACTGTTCATTGTGGTTGCTGCATGTGATGTACCAGAACAACATGTTTATTTTATCCTCAAAAGTACTAGTCTAATCACTGCATGCAAGCATATAAGCTCCATAAAACTCTTTTTATTTTAAGAAATTCACAATCTTTGTACTTTGGTCATTTCATACCTCATATATTCCATATTGTGCAACAGAGATGTTATTTATAAAACTGGAAAGATGTGGTCTTTAGGTAAAGACAGAGTTAGAATCTGGAAATTATATTTACTAGTTCACATTTTTTAAGCATTTGTGTGGAAACAATCAATAATTTGGTAAATAAAAGTGAATAGGACATAGTCGTTTCTAGATAAATGCTTCAACCTCTCAGAAGATATGATTTGATTGGAAATTCTCAGTGATATAGAAGAACAATATTGTTCAGAATGCCCTTTTCTCAAATGGCATGGATTTACAAATTAAGCTTCACCATGTTGTTGCTGGGACTATTTTTATTGTGGATTACTTCATGAAAGTCTACATGCTTTACTCATGTTACTCGTTGAAAAATTATGTAGAATTAGCAACCAGACTCTATGCCATTACTTTCATCTTGGACAAAAGATGTGGTTATAGGATCACTAAGTTGCCAGATGAATTTATCATTTCTATTCATGCAGGCCTTGATGTTTATGATATCAGTTATGCTTTTCAATTTGTACCATTATATTTTAAAGAGATATTCATGTAAAGAGCTCCAATCTATAATCCTACACATATACATATTGACAATGAATCGTGTAGCATGATCCCAGAGGTTGAGATGAATTTCGAAAGGTATCACAGGTCTTTTCAAAATGATTTTCCTTAAATATGGACTTTGGAAGCCTTAAAACTCCTAACGACTTTCCAATTTCAAGAGGGATTTTGATGTCATCTGTATTATACTATTATAGTACTAAGTATACTGTTTATCAATTTAGTGAAATCATAGTGGGATTATTATTCTGTGTGTATGTTCACCATTTTCATTATAGTTTCAGAGAATTTATCCTTCCTAAACTGTGAGTGGGAAACCCATCTTTGGCTTGAAGCAATGGAGCATTCATAAAGGACATATGCAGTGATTGAAGGAGAATACAAAGCTAGTTTGAAAATATTGCCATTCATCCATTACTGCCAGTTTGATGCTCATAGCCTACATATTGTTAGGTTACAGCCAATTTGGGAGGAGCATAGACCCATTGTCTGTTGGTGATGCTTGGAGATTTGGTTTAAGGTTCGTTGCTAACTGTTCCCAGAGTTTTTCTTTCAACGTTATTCATTTGGTTCCTTTGCACTCACAATCAACGGCTAAGAATAACTACAACAGCACAATAATTTTTACGCCGAAGGCGTGTCCCTATATGAACTTTTCAAGTTCATTTTCTCCTTCAACGGTTGAAACGTAACAAGAGGCCCTGGTTGACAGTGAAACAAATCTCAACCGTCCATCATTTTTCGCCATTTTTCGGCTATTTTTCGCCGTTTTCCGATTGTTTTTACCGCCGCTACCATTTTTCCGGCTGAATCTCAGCGTTCATCATTTTTCGCCATTTTTTTGGCTGTTCCCCGCCTTTTTGCTGCTTTCCCTGCCGCTCCTCCATCTCCAATTTGGCGAGCTGCAGCCTGAAAATAAGGCTCTGACGAGGGTTTTAGAGTATCCCCCTATCCCCATGTGAATCCGTGGAATGAGCAACACAAATTTCTCAACTATCATTCCTAGGGAATATAGTATATACTGAAGTGGTTTTACTATTATTATTTTAAAATTCATGAGCAAAACAAAACTAAAGTTATTTTTTATCTTTCTCTACATGTGGTATAACTAATCTTAGTGTAAGTTAATTCATTAAACAATATCAACAAATCACTTTAGAATTATATTGAGTTGAGATCGAGAGTAGGTGGTAATAAATGAGTTAATACATGTGCATAAATAAATAAATATATTTAGATTTTAAGTTTGATGTAGAATATTTTGTAATATATGATATTTAATTAAAATGAAAATTACGGCTTAGATCCTAATAATGAGCACATTTAGGTTTTCAAATAAAATGGAAAATTATGGCCAAGATCCTAATAATGAGCACATTTAGGTTTTAAAATTACGACATCCTTTACCCTACATAGTGAAGTATAAATTAGCGTAATTAATATATAATGTATATTTAATATAATTAAAAATAAATTATAAATAATATAATTATATTATTTATTATATATCTTATTTTTTTAACAAAATTATCAAATACATATATATTAGGTTTAAAAAATTTGGCATCCTTTATTCTACATAGTTAAGTATAAATTAGCATAAATTACAACCCTAATAATGAGCACATTTAGGTTTTAACATTACCACATAATTAATTAGTTTTATTTAATAAATAATTTGGTTTATAATATATAATGCTATATTATATAACAATATAATAGTTAATACATTAATAATAAATGTAATAGATTAATATAATAATGACATAAATAATACATATTTACGCCGAAGGCGTGTCCCTATTTGAGATTTCACAGCTCAAATTCTCAATCAGCAGTTTAAAAGTACCAAGAGGGCTTGGTTGACAGTCTATTAAATTGCAGCCGTAGATCACGGTCTGAGACCCTCGTCAAAAACAAAGTGCAATGTGAAGTCCACTGCAGTTGCTCCAGCATTACACAAGACGAAATATGCAAACTAGACATGTCAAAAACAAAACACACCTATGTAAACTGTAGATCTTGACCTTTCGGGAGCCCCCCGTCAAAAACAAAGATCACTGTTTTGCAAACTCGGAGATCCTCCTCAAAAACGAAAGTCTTCTTTCTCTTTTAAAAACCTAGTTTTATTGTTCTTGTTCATTTAAGTGTCTTCTCCATGCAAATAAAGTATGAGTTGGGTTATTTTTACTGGTTTTTTAACCGATTATGAGCGACTTCATCTTTCATTTCTGAAGTTCATTCTTAACACCTCCAAAATGACAAATGAAAATTGGAGTTCACAGGGTTTCACACTTGGAAAAATGGAGTTCAGTCGCCTTATCCTTGCAATTCGCATGCCTGATCGTTATTTATATGTAAAAAAAACTTCAATAACAACACCGCCATTGTGCTCAATCGAAATTAACAGCACAACAATTGCTCTGTGAAAGCTTTCGTTTAGCCCATTGCTCCTCAAAAGCTTCGTTTACCAACAAGTGAAAGAGATTGAGATCGTCTCAAATTTGTGCAGAATTTTGTGGTTTTTTATTTCTTTGCTATTTTGTGCGAAGGCTTTTCTGGGGGATGAGTTTTGTGGGATACTGGTAAGATTTTAGGGTATGGAGCTTGCTGTGTTGAGGTAATTCACTCCCCAGTTCGTCTTTTCCAAACGGCGGCAGTCTGTCAATTATCGGGAATATTCAGCAGCAGGGGATTAGGGTTTCGTAATACCGAATTGGGTACTATCTTTAGAGAACATGAGGAAACATAGTGTTAAGAAAACATCTTTGGCGCAAGAACAATCGTTATTCACTGATATATTGTAACGTTTTGCCATAGTCTACGTAAAGGGAGAGGAAGATATTGGACGGAGTAAGTAGCAGAGGGAGTAACGCCCAAAGTAAAAGAATAACACTAGTAGCAGTTGCAAGAATCTTGCCATTATTCTTTCTCTTTTAAAAACCTATTCTTATTGTTCTTGTTCATAAACTGGGAGACCCTCGTCAAAAACACCAGTCTGCTTGCAGCAACAATTTTTCTGGTGCGACTGCTTCCTATTAGGGGTTGTGTGATGCTTCGTTTGCTAGCTTTACTGGTTTGTTCGTCTTTTGGGGCATGATGCCATTCCGTCACTAATTTTAGGTTATGTTGTATCTATTTTTCCTGGTTAATATATATGGATCTATTTCATCAAAAATTGTGCCAAAATCGATGCTTGTAAACAGAATATGATAATGACCATAACTGAGAAAGATGACAAACAGAGGTGTGCATGGTGGCTCTTGATATGTATGATTGAGAAAGAATTAAAAAATTGAGGTGAATGTGAGCATGACATCTCTTATATCATGGTCTCCCCGATATCTCTTATATCATCGGTTTCTTTTCTACTTTTTCTCCCTGTCACCTATTGCGGCCTCTTCTCTAATTCTTTTCTTTTCAATTTTTTTCCCTCTGTCTATGTCATGGATCTATCTCTTCGTGTTTTTATAAACTCTTCACATTCTTCAATCCCTGTCTCCTACCTCGTCTGGCCAGCATTAAACAAAACTTTAATCGTTTTTGAATTAAACTCTGTCCTCCATGCCCCTTCACAGCCCCTTCACATGCCTCCAGCAAAATACTTGAAGAGAGATCCTATTGTACATATGCATTAATCAAAAACTTGTAATTATGACTTACTCTTGCATCTTAATAGACAATATTCTTTCAGACACAGTTTCACAGTATCCTCCAATAAGAAGGTATGCATCCAGTATATTTTTCTCTCTAAAGATTTGTTCCACCTAGAAGCATTAAAAAGTAAAACCGTTAATTTATTAAAGGTGCAGAAACTGATTATTAATTTGTAGCCCATATGCACAACAACAAATATTATTTAGTAATTTCTGAGTGCTAAAACTGAAATCTTATTTACTGTCCACAATTTCCTGTATAATGCAATTTGTATCAGCAATATCAATATCTGGAAAAGAAATTATTTGCCACTGTATTCAGCCTTAATATTTTATAATAATAATGTTATTGATCATGTATGACACTGGGAAACTATTGCTCTGAAAATTATTCACACAACTCTTTCAAAACAAGTGGAAACTCTTCTAGAACAAATTGTTGCAAAAATGTTTGATGAAATGCCTTACCAATGAAACTATGAAAATGTAAGGCTCAAGCATATGTGGTATGTATGGGTTCAAAAGCTGAAGGTAGAAAATTGGATGCATTGCCCAACTGTAATTTTTTTCAAGAATTTGGTATCATGTGAGGGAGCCCTACGAGGGTGCAATGATTTAGTGTGAGAAAATTCCTGCCAAACAAAAGCAAATGCAAGGATAAAAGCCAGAATAGGATGAATAGAGAACTCAATATTTAGATAAAAGTGAAAGTCATTGTAATGAAGCATAATACTTTGAATCAATAGCAATTTTCTACTGAATACTCAGGTAGATATAGATGAAAATTTCCACTTGTATTGAGCTGGATGATGTTTCTGAGAATGCCTTTACTACCGTGTGGTTTGACTAGCAATCCATTATTTGAAAAGTGGAAAAGAAAAGCAGATGCAAGGATAAGAGCCAGAATAAGACAAATAAAGAACTCGATATTTAGATTGAAGTGATGGTCATTTTAGTGAAGCATAATACTTTGAAGCAATAGCAGTTTTCTACTGAATACGCATGTAGACATGGATGCTATCAGAGTTTGTGTCAAGTGATGTGAGTTGAGTCCAAAATTCACTCTTAATCTATCATGTTCTGTTCGGGTTTCAACAAATCAAGTAGTTCTGTATTGCACTTGGTCTTTGGTGCCAGAAATTGCCTTTACTGTATCATTAAAATCGGATAAATCCTTGTGAGGGGTCTAAAGTCAGGTGTGTGACATTAATCTCTCCACTTCCTTTTTAAGTCTTAATTTGTTTAACATCATTTAGGAACTGGAAAGAGCACCTAAAATTTCCTCTGATGTAGGAAGTTGTGTTGAATCCTTATGTTGAAGAATTTTTTTTTAAAAATTCAGGTGCCAAACAAATAAGTGTTGAATATATACTTTACCAGACCTAGGAGAATCCCACCCTGGCACCAAAGAACCCATGATCTCTGACTTCTTGTACTCACAGCTTAGTTCAAAAAACTATGAGAAATGTTCAACAAGTATTTCAAATATCTTCTTAATACTGTTTGACATTAGTGTCCAATATATAAAGGCTCCACCGACTTATGTTTACTCCTCCTAAGACCATACTACCCTGATTTTCACTACAATAGCCCACAATATTCTGCTAAGCTACATACCATTGTTTTTAATAAATCTTTATCTTCAAGCTTCTTGATGCTTTTGGACAAAGGACACATGGAGATTCATTATATGTAGGAGTCGTTATGGAAATCTGACTATGATGAAAGATTCCAGCCATGCCAAGCCAAGTCACTTGCTTTAAAAATCACTTATTACTTGCTTTAGAACTCCTTGATTACAGCAGAATCCAATTTTATTATTCAATGTTTAATAGGAAGTCTGAAAGATAATATCTGTCCTGTCAAGATAAGGCAGAGTGACAAGAGCCTGACTGTATTTTACTATTTAGATTGTTTCTTCTCCTTCAAACATAAATTTAAAACAGCTACCCATTTTGACAGCCAACAATAAGGCTTGTATTTATAGCCTGAAAAATAGAATCCCTACAAGTTATCATTGCTGTTAAATGTCTTAATGTAGTACTCAATAAACAAAGATGTTTAATTGGTCGTCTAAAATCTTGAGTCTTGTGTATTTTTTAATCAATAAGTTCATTAAAATGATAATAATACATAATTTTTAAAAATGGATGGATTAATAGACTATTGAAGCACATCAGCCTTGGATGTACTTTCATTATGAAATATGGAAATGGAGTCTTGTGTTTTTGAACTTGTTAAAGTAGTTTTTAAATTTTGATGGTTCTAGGTGATGTGAAAATATATAGTAAATATTAATATAAATATAATATAATAACATATGATATATTAAATATTAGCATATTATAATTTAAAAATAATGATAAAACAATAATATAATAATTTAATAATAAAATTAATAATATAATATTAAGGTTAAATATAATTTACTAAGTATAGTATTAATAATAATTTACTAAGTATAATATTAATAATATAATATTGATAAAAATAGTAATAAAAATATTCAAAATAATATATCAACAAAATCAATTTTTAAATGACCAACCATTTGATATCATTTTCTCCCTAATTAACCTTCAATACCTCTTCAGCGTACTAAATTGCACACAAAGGTGCAATTGCTAGTTATATAATAATATAATAGTTAATACATAAAATTTAAAAAATAAATATAATAATATTATTCTATAATTAAAAATAAATAATCAATTTCTAAATGACTTGCCAATTGTTCTCATTTACTATACAAATGTGTGAAAAAAAAAACCAAAATTTTCCTAATTGACCTTCCACACCTCTTCGGCGTACCCATTGCACAAGGTGCCATAGCTAGTTTATATTATTTGATAAAATATAAAAGACACAACATTGCCCAAGAATGCAAGTCTTGACAACCATGTTAATTATAGAAACTACTCAGAAAGATTTTATGTATTGAGAGAAAGTTTTGCATATTATATTGAATTCAAAAAGGAGGAAGAAACTATCCTGCAAGCTTCCAGTAGGATGCCCTCAGCAAGCTCCTATCTAGGGGTGCTTATTGCGTATTTATTAAGATTTATTTCTCTGTAATCTTCGGGTAAATGCTTGGACAATAGAGGTGTGAAGAGGCACAAAAAAGGCGAGAAGAGGCATGTAAAGGTAATTTAGATGTTGGAGTGAAAGTATAAGATTTCTTTTTTCAAAATTTATTTGAATTGAAACACATTGTCAATAAGTAGCCTGATTGGCAAAGCCACTTAATTTTTATCCCTTTAGTAGTATGTTTGGTAATTGAAGTTAGTTTTAAATTTAAAGCTTTTGCTTTTTACAATTTATTTTTGTAAAATGGGAGATATAAGATTTATTTTGTAAAGTGTATTATTTAGAAACCAACACTTTAAACATATGATTTATTTTGTGATGTTAGACATTTCCAAAGAAACAAAGACCTTTGAATTTTGGTTATATTGTATCAAATGGTTTGCTTGAATACCTACTATTCAATGGGGAATGTTGCATTTATCATGAAAAGTGAAAGCTTGAAGGTTGTTATATTGCAGTCATTAAAAACAATGGGGTAAAAAGTAGAGAATCTTTTAGGAGTAAGGGTTGAGAAGATCAAAGAGAAGGGTGGTGGACATTGAAGGTCGAAGGATTTTTTATTTTTTTTAATTTTTTAATCTAGAGTTAGTTTCTCACTTTTAGATGGTAGATTGTTTGAGAAGCACTACTGCATTTGTACTATTTTGTGGAGAAAGAGGCGTTTGTTTTTACAATAATTGTGGATAGATGAGTATACAAGTTCACACTTTGAAGATAGGCATGGATCTATTGTAGATGAAGCTCAGCATGGATTGTTGCCTAGGTTGTTTGGGAGTTTGTGGATCTATTGTAGATGAAGCTTTACAATTATAGTTTTATGAGGATCATGAGACAAATTGATGGTGCACTATGGATGTAGCTTAACATGGATGGTTCTTCAATAATTTTGGAATTTGAGATGAAATTTGGGAACTTATGAGCTCAACTCGAGAGCTATAACTCTATGGAGGTTATAAGGTAGTTTGATGGAGTTCTACCTAACCCAAGAGCTATTTCCAAAGAGAAGCTTTTGATGAATATGTGGTTCTATTTGGTTTGATAATGGGGTGTTGATATGTAACATCTTAGTATAGTAATATAAACAATTAAAATTTGCTTCCACATTTTAACCTAATATCATCATGCTTCCATACATTTGCATTATTAATCTTGCATCACATCTTCATTAATTAATTATATAAATTTTTTGATTAATTAGGTCATCTTTCCTCTCAAAAATAAATAAATTAGATTGATTTAATTAATTAGCACCTTGCATCAATTAATTAAATCATATATTAACTTGCCTCTATCACTAATGAATTAGATAAATTCTTGTTTAATTAACTAGGCTAATAAACATTCCTCCCTTTGTTTAAAATAAATAAATAAATAAATAAATAATTCATTTCTACCTCACCACTAAAACCAAAGTCAACCCTTTTTAGTGTTTTAAATCAAGGGTATATCAGTGTCCCATACTCTTATGTAATGGTTCATTCTTGGTATTTATTTGTGTCATTGTTTTTCTATAATGCTACTAAAAATTATCTAGATTGGAAAGCTTATGACACTCTTCTCATAGGATTAATTACAAAAAATATTTGCATATCTTTTCTTATTTTCTTTCATTTGGTATGAGAGGGTTAGCTAGCTTGATCGATCCTTATGAAGAGGAATGAGGCTTATTTCTATTAACCCTTGTTTAAGTGGAAGTTTTGTGGTAGTGATCTTGTTTTCAAGATACAATCATGGAAAAGACATCTAGATTGGAGGTGGATAAATTCAATGGAGTCAACTTTGAGCTATGAAAGCTCAAGATGGAGAATTGACTTCTGGAAAGAGGTCTATGGATTGTGATAGTGGACCAAAAACTATCTAGCTTGAATGATGAGGACTAGAAAGTGCTTGAATGGAAGGGAAGGTGTCTCATTATGCTATGTCTTGTGGATTCAATGCTCTTAATTGTTTTGACATACACCACCACCAAGAAGATTTGGGATAAACTTGGGAATTTATATAAGAGAAATTCCTTATTGAATAAGCATTTTTTTTGGAAGAGTTGTATTCATTGAAGGTGGGTGATGATGACTTAGTGATAGAGCATTTGAATGTATTCAACACTTTGGTGAGCTAGTTGGTATTTATGGATGTAAAGATGGATGAGGAGGAATAGTGAATTACTCTCTTGAGTTCTTTGCTTGATAATTGAGATAATCTCATGATGGTGAGTAGTGGGTAAAAGCAAGAAGTTGGGTCCACTAAGAGGGTAAGTTTCGGCAAAAAAAATGCCGAAAGGAATGGGATCTCGAGCCTAAATTCGAATGGGCAACTGTTCTGCTTTGGGTACCCACTACTAAAAAGGTACTTGCTTAGAAATGGGTACTCGTTTTTTTTTAATAATAAAAGGGGTAAAAACTTTATTGATAATCAGAGAAGAGCACTACAACGAAGCAAAGGGCCTAAACCCCAGGAAAGCAAAAAGCAACAAAGCAAAGCAAGATACAACATCATCCATCACCAATCCCATCGCCATCCTCTGCAATAATCTTGTTCAATTCATGGCAAAGATCTTGGGAAATCTGATCCCACCCCTCAATCCTCCAGCCATCAAGATGTGTCGAGGCCCATTTCGCCAAGCAATCTGCAGCTTTATTCCACTCCCTCGGAATATGGACAAACGAAACCTCCTCCATCAAGGAGCTAATCTGCAGAATTTGTTGCACCATCCTAGCCAACTGCCAACTGACATCAGCCACCTTCCGATCTTTAAGCAAATTAACCAAAACCTGTGAGTCAGACTCACATATAACTTTCCTCCACCCCAAAGCATAAGCCCGTTCAAGGGCAGAGAATATCGCCAGACCTTCCATAAGGTTAACGGTCTTTGTCCCCTCGTAAGAAGAGAAGAAGAAGACCACTGAGCCTGTGGAATCTCTACCAACTCCACCAATTCCAGCAGGCCCAGGATTTCCTTTTGAGGAACCATCAGTATTAATCTTCAAAATTCCAGCAGGAGGGGGAAACCATTTACCCACTCTCATAACTTTCATTTTTGCTTGCCTTCCTCTTCGGACACAATCCGACACCAAAGACAACGCCTGAAGTCCCAGTCTCTCCAACTTCTCAGCATCCCCTTTCTCTAAGGGAAAATCAACCTCACACTTTGCTTCCACAGTCTCCCGAACCATACCCATAATTCTCTGCCAAACTTGTTGAATAATCAACTTTTCACCACGGAAGATTCTACGATTCCGCTCCAGCCAAATCTGCCAAAGAAGGAATGTAGGCCCCACATGCCACACGTCCTGAAGGAAAGATGCGGTAGTAGGAGGTCTGCCAAGACTACGCCAGAAATCAACTAGAGAGGAAGCATGGACACAAGGAACTCTCCAAGCTTCCCACCACAAGTGCCATAACCTCAGAGCAAAGGGGCAATGAAAAAACAAGTGCGCAGAATCCTCCTCTCCATCCCCACACAACACACACATGGAAGGTCCCTGAAATCCCCTCTTTTGAATATTATCCCAGGTCAAACACTTATTCCAGGCCAAAGTCCAAATGAAGCAATTACACTTTGGCCAGGAAAACTTGTTCCAAACATTCTTCCACCAACGAACCTCCACCCCATCCAGCTTGTGAGATAACAACACCTGATAACCAAAGGAAATAGTATAAACACCCTTAGGGTTTGGAGACCAAGATAAAACATCTCCACCCAGAAGGGAGCTACAGGTCCTGCTAGAGAGGATGCTTTGCAATTCTGCACATTCCTCCTCCATACCAACCACAGGCCACTCCTCAGGATTCTTCCATCTAGCTGTCATTAACTATCCTTGAGAAGAAACAGACTTAAAGTCTCTCACCTTGTCCCACCCAGCCGCAAGGAATCTTTGACAAAGGGGCAAGAGGTTAGGAAACTGAGAAACAATGGGAGGAAAACCATCCCAAGCATCCAACCAAAATTGAGCCTCAAACCCACTTTTGCAAATCCAAAATAAGTCGTCCTTAACAAGAGCAGCCCCCTTCTTAAGCATACTCCAAATAACCGATCCTTTCCCCACTAAGGGATAGCAAGGAATATCCATCTGAGGGATCCCCGAAAAATATTTATGAAGTAAAATCTTGGCCTAGGTCTAATCTTGCTCCACACACCACCTCCAGTACAGCTTGGCAGCAAGCACTACCCCAGACAAAGATGACTACCTTAAACCAAGACCGCCATATTTCCTCGGACTACAAACAAGCTCCCATTTAACCAAGCTCCATTTGGATGACGATAAGTTACCTGCCCATAAAAATTGTCTAGATAAAGGATCAAGTTCTTGAAGAAAGCCAGCTGGGGCCACCTGGAGCATACATCTATAAATGGGAAGAGCTTGAACCACAGATTTGATCAGCTGAACACGACCAGCAAAGGATAACCATCTATGGGTCCAATGATTAACCTTCATCCGAAACTTTTCCAGAATATTCTGCCATGAATCCCTAGACATCCTTTTGTCAGAGATAGGAATTCCAAGATAGATCAAAGGGAGGGATCCAGACTGAAAGCTTAAAATATTGGCAATCCTCCTTTGAATCGGATCAGGAGTATTGAAGAAGAAGATGGAGGATTTACCTTCATTTATCATTTGACCAGAGATGGTCAGATAAACATCCAACACTGCACGCAAGTTAGTAGCCTCCCTGATTGTAGCCATACCCATCAAAGCAGTATCATCCACAAACTGTAAATGAGACTGTGGGGGAATATTACCACCCCAACACCATCCCTGAATGATACCCCTCTCCACATTCCTTCTCAACAACCAACCCAAACCTTCAACAAAGAGAAAAAACAAGTATAGAGATAATGGATCACCTTGACGCAGTCCCCGAGAGGCACCAAAAAGCTCTGAGGGTTCACCATTAATTAAAATAGAGAAGGAAACAGAAGTCACGCAACTCTTGACCCACCGAATCCAATCATCCCTAAACCCAAAAGCACCAAGGATCTTCCAAAGGAAGGACCATATAACTCTGTCATAAGCCTTTGCCATGTCCAACTTGATGAACATAGCCTTATCACTGGATTTAGCCATAGAATGAATGGACTCTGTAGTAATGACCACCCCATCCAGAATTTGCCTTCCCGCAACAAAGCCACTCTGCTCCTGGGAAATTAACACTCTAAGCCAAATTTTCAGCCTATCCGCAATTACTTTAGAGATGATTTTGTAAATCACATTACAAAGAGAGATGGGTCTAAATTGGCTTAACTTGATTGCTCCATCAGATTTGGGGATGAGAGCAAGGAAGGTGGAATTCAAAGCCCGTAACATCTGCTTGTTCGCCTGAGATTCCTGGACAACAGCCAATAAGTCAAGCTTAATAATATCCCAGAATTCTTGAAAGAACTCCACCGGAAAGCCATTAGGGCCTGGAGCTTTCCCTCTCTTCATCTGGAACACCGTTCTTTCAAGCTCTTCGATTGAAATATCCCTCATGAGACATTCATTCATCTCCATAGTAACTAGAGAAGGGATACAAGATAGAACTTGAGCCTCCTCCTCGGAAGCCCCCTGTGAGTCCTCCCTAAATAAGGTAGCAAAGTACTGCATGGCTTCACAAGAAATATCCTTGAAAGAGGATAGATGCTCGCCAGTGTCATTCACCAGAATAGAAATTAAATTCCCATGTCGCTTGGCTTTGACTGAATTGAAGAAGAAGGCCGTATTTTTATCTCCCTCCTGAAGCCATTCAACCCTTGCCTTCTGTTTCCAATATATTTCCTCCTTCAGCTCACACTCCTCCATCACTTTCCATGCCCTGGCCTCCTCTTGAAGTAAATAGGCAGTCACACCTTCCTCCCTGATCACTCTTGTTATGCTATCCAACTCCACCTGGGCAGCAGCCTTAGCATGGAAAATGTTCCCAAAGCACTATCAATTCCAGCATTTTCAGCTGGTATTTAACAAATTGGAGAAGCTTAGCAAAGGTGTACATTGCCTTACCATAAGCGGGTCTACCCTCTTTCCACCATTTAGCCACATAGTCATGAAGAGAGGGTTCACACAGCCACATAATCTAGAACTTAAAAGGGGGTGACCAAGGCACACTAACTGAATAAACTACAAGCTTGATAGGCCAATGGTCAGACCCCCTCCAATCCAAAATTTCAGAGCTAGAAGACCATAATCCACCAACCCAGTAACAAGAAACCAAGAACCGGTCAAGTCTTTCAGAGATGCAATTATTCCCAATCCTTTGATTGTTCCAGGTGAATAATCCATTATTAGGCTTGACATCAACAAGATTCAAAGCAGAGATATTATCCTGAAGAAGCATCGCAGAAGGCTCCAACCTAGCAATACCCCCCCGCTTTTCAGCTAGCTCACAAATAGCATTAAAGTCCCCAGCCATAATCCAAGGATGAAAAGGCACCATGCTCTGAACAAATCTAATATGAGACCATAGAATTTGTTTACCTTGAAACTCAATAGGCGCATAGATATTAGAGAGGAGGATAGACTCCCCGGTCTCAAAACAGGAAGCGATCATCGAGATAGAGAACTTGCTGGCCATCCACCAGAGAGGGCGGATCCTCCGAGGATTCCAAAGGCAAGCCAATCCACCCGCAGACCCTTGAGCACCAACACACTGACATTCGCCACTGCCCCACAGCTTAGGGGATAAACCAAGCATGCACTCCACAGAAACCTTAGTCTCCTGCAGGAACAAAACATCAGGAGATTGACTTCTAACCAACTCACGAATAGCCTTTTGTCTAGGGCCGCTGTTTAGGCCCCTTACATTCCATGAGAGAACAATCATTTCAAAGAGCTCGAGAAGTGTGAATCCAAAGTCTTAACCGACCCTGACTCCACCAAAGTTTCCCCAGCTAACTTAATTTTTTCCATATCCTTCTTCCTGCCAAGCTTTGAGGATTTCTCCCCCAACCCTTTTTTGATATCCTTTTGATGAAGACCCAAAGGAGAAGGAGAAGACCTGTTATTCCTCACTACATCTGCTCCTGTATGCAAAGCCACAATAGGACCATCTCCCCCATCTTTCTTCATTTCCATAGTAGGAGCCGACTCCACTGGGACATCCATTTAAAGATCGGTCACCATTTGCAGAGCTCCAGTAACTTGTGCATCTTGAGTATCCCCAAACAGAGAACCCTCCTGCCCAGAACACACAATACCTTGATCCAAATTCACCAAACCCGGGTTCACTTCTTGCTGCCCCAGATCATCCAAAACCTCAAATCTGTTAAAAGAGTCTTCATCTTGTCTTTCCTTCCAAGGTCCTCTTTTGGCCTCGGTTTCTGTTACGATTCTTCACAGGGGCGAAGCCATCAGAACCATCACCATCCCCAGGAATGGGGTTCTTTCCCTTATCCTCCCTAGGTGGGTTATGGGAAGGCTGAGAAATTAGGAGGCTCTACAGGCCTAGCCCTTGGACATCTTCGTTGCAAGTGACCATATTCATGGCATAGACGACATCGGAAAGGAAGAGTTTCATAGTCCAATGACTGTACCCAAGAGTAAGGACCCACAGACATATCCAAAGAATCTGGTAATGGTTTACTAAGATCAATTTCCACACAAATGCGAGCAAAAGTGATTACCTTTTTAAACTGAGTCTGCAGCGAGGAACCAACCGGCTTCCCAAGCATCGACCCCAACAGATGCAAAACATCATCCCGCCAGCATTCCACAGGAAACCGTGGGAGCCGAACCCACACCGGGACACGAGTTGGAAGCTCCTCAGCAGGGTTAAAACCAGCATGCCACGGTTTAAGAAACAGACCAACCTGATTATAGAAATAAGGGCCTCCTTCGAAGACCTTATTTCGATCCGCCATGCAATCAAAGGTAACCATGAAATAATTATTTGCCAAAATTTTTATATCCATCTCACCCTCCGGCATCCAAGTCCGTCGAGCCCAGGATTCCAGAAATTGCAACGATATCCTCATACCCAAAAACTTACAGTAAAAAGAGTGCCTTGAATAATATTCAATATCTTCCGCAACCATTTCCAAAGGAATAACCAGTTTCGGCCTCTCCTTGCAACGTTCCAGGCAACCATTAATCTTCGTGATCCGAGCTCCACTAGACGAGCCCACTCCATCTAGCCCCGCTTCCGGCATGAACAAATTATTATTGAAGACTTTTGAAGCGTGTTGAGGAGACTTCACCAAGCGCTGAACGAAAATCCATTAGAGGGTTTTCACCCGAGGTCTCCCCGGGAGACATAATACCTAACTTATATCGGGCATGCAAAGCCTTCGAGAAAAAAAATCTGAAACAAGGGTTTCAAAGCCCCACCCACAGCTCACCACGATCCACTGGCCAAAGAACAAGATACACTGCTGAAGGGAGACCCCACACAGACCAGGCACCAAAGGCGCGCCCCTTGCACACGTGGCTCCCAGTGACACCCCACACTTTGGCGGCGCCAAAGAACCCGCACGTAGGAAAGAAGGAAAGAAACCACCACAAGTGGCCACACACTACACCACACCCTTAAATGCAGCCAACAAACCCCCTCGGTAGATTCAAACCCGGAATAGGAAATGGTGAGGGCACGGACGCCCTAGCCCGCAAATTATGACGCCATCGTCAAAAAATCTTCCTTCGATTGCATGACCTATTCTCCTCTCTCTATAATTTTTGAGTTTTATTATTTGTTTTCATTATTTTAATTCTCTCTAGGTTATGCTTTCATAATTCCTTGTATCCTCCCATGGTCTATCTATTTGTATATTCTCTCAAGCCTTATGAATCCATTTACCTGATCCTATTAGACCTCAAGATCCTTGTGTTTTACTTGATAGTTCCTCAAAATTTGTGAGCTTACATATTTAAAATCCAATCTATATTTGTATACATGTCTTCTTGGTAGGCTCTTGTCCATGTGTTGTACTTGGGTTTACTTGCATTACTTTTGGCTACATTTCCTATATGTATTGTTTCTTATCCAATTTTATTTTTATCAATTTGTGTGTTGGTTGTCTATAATCTTTTGGTTGCACAATGAATATAGCTAGTCGTATTTTCCTTTTAGTGCCTTATCTAGTTGTTAATTTGATTTCTTACAACTTCATAGTTGATTGGGTCCATTACTGTTTTATCAAATAATTATTCTTTTGTAGCAATTTTTTAAAAAAAAATTAGGCTAGGGAATCTATGTTTTCTTATGTAACTTAGAAATAACAACTAATACAATCAAAAAATTCTATTAGATTTCCAAAATTCATATTATCAAATTTTACTTTTTTTGTATTTGATTGTGTGCAAGTTTTTGAATCAATTTTTTGGATCACACTCTAGGATCCATCATCAAGATAAAGAGCCCAAAGAGATGTGATTGAAATAAATTTAATGAGTTTAGGAGAGACTTGAAGATTTATAATAACCTATCACTTGAAACACTAAAGTATTTTTTAATTTGAATAAATCAGTTATTACAATTTGAAATCATCAAATATTTTTTCATTAATGTTACCCTCGTATGTGCCATTGATAGTCCCAAAATTAAATTGTAAGCTTCATTACTTTCAATTTGAATAAAATGAGAAAAAAAAAATGAAAAGAAACAAAAGGGACAATGGAAAATGAATTAAAAATCAAAAGAAAGATTAAAAATTTGAGTAAGAGAAAAAAAGAAAAATTAAAAACTCATTTTTTCTTGGCAATTCAAGTATCTCTACTAGGGCTATAGATGACTAGCTAGTAGTAAAGCTATGCCTAATAGGACTAGAGACATCAAGCTATTGGAGATATGGATTCTTAACTAGTAGTAGAGTAATATCTTAGCATGTTGCAACTCATCTACTAGAGTATTCATGTTTATATTTAGTAGACCTATATTTTATTGTGGGTGAACTAGTCCAATATCAAGTTATAATGATTAGTTTTCTTAATTCTAGAAAAATTAATGAACTCACTATGCTAGGTTGAAATTATGACCGAAACTCTCTTCTAGTTATTAGTAATTACTTAATTTATGAAAATATTTTATAAAATTTTGGTTATGATAATTGGTAATTTTTGAGTTCTTAAGTAGATTCACTTATTCTAAAATGCTTGAAAGGATTCTCTAGCAAAGTCACCATTTATTTTTACTCTTACGACATTCCCCTACTTTTTGGAAAGCTCATGAAACTTATTACTATTTTGTCTTGTCATATTCTCCCTATTTCTCATGTTTGATTATTTTGGCATTCATGCCCTTTTCCATGGTATTTTGTGTCCTCACCACTTTCAGCCTCTATAATTTTCAAGTTTTTTATTTGGTTCCTATTTTTCTTTTATGTTCTTTTTGAGCTATGCCTTCACAACTCCCTGCATACCCCCATGAACCATGATATTTTTGTTCTCTTGAATCTCTTGAATCAATTTGCATAATCTTAATAGACCACACAATCTATATGTTTTAGTTGGTAGTTACTTCAAATATGTAAGATTTCCATTTTAATGTTTGTTTCTAATAGTACACATGTATCCTTGATAAATTATTTTCCATGCGTTGTAATTTGATTTACCTCAATTACTCTTGTCTAATTTTCACATATGTTTGTTTGTTTAACCATGAATTGAGGGTATGCATTCAAACCATCTTGAACCTACTACAAATAGAGAATAAATCATGAATATAAAATATTTATTTTAAAATTATATTCATGTTAAATCAAATTGAATCATCTAATGTAATACTTTAAGGTAAAAGTACAAAGCTGTGTCACACTTTTATAAAGGAAACAATCAACACTTGTCCAACTTTTAAACTTGAATCACTAAAAAGTGATATATATGTTTTGAATTTTGAAAAGATATAAACTAATAAAATATTTATTTTTTAGTATATTTTATGTTTGCATTTTTTGAAAAAATTAAAAAAATATTTGAATATAGGTTTTAATAAATTAACACTATAATTTAGTTGTTGATAAAATGTTGAAAAATGAAATTACTTGAGACGTTAATCTTTATATAGTAATTTTTTTTTCCTTCAATTTTTTTGTGTGTATTTATAACTTGAAACTTTAGGGTATGGATATTATTTTTTTCAATTTTGATAAATATATATATTTTTAATAAATATTAAAATGTGTGCACATTAAAACTTAGTTGTTTCCAGTCAATGCCAACTTTCATATTAATTATTTATCTAAAATAGAAAAAAATGATACCACCTTGATACATATTCTTATATCTAGGGCATCATATTTTTTTCAAATTTTTTAATAAGTTTTTCTATTTTTCCTTGACATGGTATTCAACTTAATGTTTTGTGTTGATAACCTACATTTAGTAAAATAAAAGGAAAATATAAATACTAATTAAACTATTAAAATATATACATTTTTTAAAACTAAACTTATGGATCTACAAAAGGGTTTTTTTAATTTTTTATAAAATATATTTTTTACACGAGTAGAAGTTGTTGAAACATCAAGTTTTTCAAATAATTTTATTTTTTGGTATATTGGACTCAAAATGGTGCTAAATATGTATTTAGCCTAAAATTTTAGTTGGAAAAGTTGTGGACATATATAACTTAGATAGAATGAATCTTACAAGATCATATGTTTGACCAAAATTAGTTTTTAGTTAAAATTACTTAAATTTTGTTGTGTTAATAAGTTGACAGAAAGTGTGGCATATATTTGTGCTAATACCCTTTATGCATTTATTTTTTTCTTGCATGTCCTTTGTACTTATTTTGATTACATAAGGAGGATGATGACCATAGCAAAATCATATGTTTGACCAAAATTAGTTTTTAGTTAAAATTACTTAAATTCAGTTGTGCTAATAAGTTGACAAAAAGTGTGACACAATTTTGTGCTAATACCCTTTATGCATTTATTTTTTTCTTTCATGTCCTTATCCATCTACATCTATAACACTTAAAATTAAACCATGACCTAGATGATCTTCTTTAATCTTCACTTAATTTTTTTTTATTAAAGTAGCATATTTCAAAAAAGAGACAAATTCTATGAAGTGATGGTCTACCTCCGAAAAAGAATCATGAAAAGGGAATTTAATAATTCAAAGAGACTCCTTTTAACTAAAAAATGAAATGAATGTGGACTATAGGTGTGTGGGTAGAAGAATCAATACATTTTGAAAGAGACACATGGAAATTTCATAAAAAGGTAAATAGCCGCATGGAATTTAGGACTCCTAGGTCTTATGTGCAATCAAAGAAAATAGTTTTCTATTTGAAAAATGATAAGGAACATTTGAAGGAGGTATAGACTCCTTGCTTCCAAAAAATATACATATCACATGGATGTGAGCGAGGGAATATGGACCATGATTACCAATTGACAAATTAATAACGAAATTTGACCCTACAACTACCTAGTCTAATTTTTCCTACCCATAAAATATTGTTTAATCATGAGGACATGTATTTTAAAAAAATAGTAATGTAGGATGAGGGTGACCATGTTTCCATTAATGAGGTAGATAATTTTTAGCTCTTAAGAACCTTCATGTTAATTATTGATCGTTCATCTCATGGATTTCATAAGATATACCTTAATATTGAATGCCAAGGTTGTGATGCTTAGCTCTTCATTGAATTTCCTCAAGTGACTAAAGTGAAGATTTTATACTTCCTACATGACCCATCAATAAGTTAAAGATGGATGCAATCTTTCAAAATAAATATTTCCTAACTCCTCTTGCACTACTAGTGGATTGGTCAAGGACATGACTTGAGTACAAAATGCATGGTTGTTGATGTAAAATAAATTAGTTTCAAGTGCATCTCCATGCAATGATGATGTAGGAAAATATGGGTGATCTTGGTAATTATAGACAATTATGATTCTTCTCCTAAGGTTTCTCATTGGTTATTGAATGATATATCTTTCCAAAATTTCAATTTGATAGAGATGGAAAATAGGTTGTAGAGTGAAAAACAAGAGAAATGGGTTTCCAAACCATTAGGGTTCTCCTTTCTAATAAAGAGTCGAAGGAATTTTTATATTACAATGTTCTAGATGTGATCCCAAAGGTGTAATGCATTGTTATAATCCTGTAAAAATGAGTTATATGTACAAATTCAAGATATACTAAGTATCTCCGTGCATATTAGTGTATATGTTTTAAGATAACATTAATTTTTTTTATCATACTTTTAGGATTCAAGTTTTAACTTTGATTTTTTTTTTATCCAAATGATTATAAAATCCTTGTAAATATTTTACAAAGTAGCATTTTAAATTAATACGAGAAATATGAGTTTATTCATAGATAATTAAATATGTTCATCTTGATGTTCTACAAATTTTATTTATCTATCTACCTATACATGCATATATCCTCGCTTATGTGTGAAGTTAAAAAGATATAGTCTACAAGAGTATCTTGATTAAGGTGTCATAAAGGTGGATTTCAATTATTGCATCCTTTGGTGTATGGAAATTTTAGATGTTTTTCTAGGAAGATGTATACGCCCATCTATTTCATGCTCAACCTTTCATCACACCAACACACTAAAAAAATAAACTTGAAGTTCATTTCATATTAAATTATTGATTTAGTTTTATGCACTATGATGTCTAGATATACACAAGAGAATTAAGGGTTATTATAGTTACATTCTTAGACACTTCACATAGTAATTTGTTTGCTTTATGAATGTGCAAAACCTTATATTTGTCTAATTAGAATATAAATAGTTAGTGACAAATAAAGAGGAGTATAATATGTGATGGGTATGGTTTGTGTCAAGGTATATGTCTACTTCCTATAGTTATGTTCAGTACAACAACTTAGTAAAGCCCCCCTTGGTCTAGCAAAGTATAAAGTTGAAGAAGGTTTCACCCACACTCATAAATTTTTCCATAGTTGCCTTGCCTAATTAGTGCTAAGGAAAATATTACTTTTAGGTATCTAAGAACCAACTTTGAGAACCAATAGAGCTTAGGAGAACTTGGCCCTTGTGATTTAATAATTTCCCCAAGGTATTATTCAATACCATGAGTCTTTAAGCATGAGCAATAGGTAGGAAGATAGATAATCAAATTGTATGATGGCACAGTCATTGAGATCAATCCTATGAATAATATGATAGATTCAATTTTGAAATATTTACCAAATAATAAACATATTGAAGAAAGAAAAATCTACATGACATGAAACTTATTCATATCATTATTCTTAAAACTAAATACCTTAATCCTCCTTATTTAGTTAGGATATTCAATTATCATAATCATTAATCTATGTTAACATAAATTTATTTATGAAAGTAATTTTCGTGAGTACTATCAACCCATTTAAATAATAAAAAATAAGAAAACATACCATTGCATCCTATATTTCAGTGTGTGAATAATCGACTTGGATGAATGACTTAAACCTTAACAAGTTGAAAATGTATGTTCCATTCCATTGGCCTCCTCCCCTCAAGCGTGGGTTCACTAAAAAAAGAGAAACCTCAAGAGCAGGCCAAATTATAATAGTGCATTAGAAATGTGAGTAGAATTGCAAAAACTAGGGGAGAGGGACCCATAGTGGATCACCCTAACTTCCCCACTCCACCTGGCACGACACATCATCTGAATAATTTTTTTTTTACTTTTCCATGTAGACAGTGATGTGGACAACTTAAATATTTCATTTTAACATGTTGGACATCGATTTGACATTTGGACAACACTTTTCTTTGGTGGGGTCGAATTTAAGGCCATTTTTTACTGCCAACCAAAGATCAGACACACCATACACTAGTGACGGTCAGTGGCATCATGAGTTGTGCTCGTGATGCCATGTGGCATTTGAGCAACTTGCCACCTTTTTTATCGCACACTCTCACATTAAAGAGAAGTCCAGTAACATTAAAGAGGAAGTTCAGACTCATTAACTCCTACTCCTTCCTTGTTTTGCTGGTTATCGTGCCTTGGATTTTCGTAGCTATGGAGCATTCAATTCTCTCATCCTTCACACTCAACAAACCCTTTGACAACATTATCGAATCTTCTCTTCATGTTTTCTCATTGCAAATGACACCCATAATGGTTCACCTTGGCACTAATAAGACACGTGCATCCACTAGCTTTGCTCATTTTTCCTTCAAACCTGGTGAGGATTCCTTATCCTACTAAGGAAATGAGCTTTCTAGCTTGAAAACAAAGAGGATTTATTTGGTCTTTTTGTGTTTGCAAATCTTTCTATGCTCGGTTTTCCATCTACTTGTCTTTTGAATCTCCAGTTTTCAAAAGGGTTTTGGGTTTTCACATGGGTTTTTGGTGGCTTCGCTCATTTATCCTTTGACCCTGGCAACCTCACACTCTTTTATCTCGGTCTTTTAACCTTTCTCATCAATTCCTTCCTTTCTTTGAAGTTGCTGATTAGTGTTGGAAATCATTCACAAGATTCTTACATTTGGGTATGTGCAGGATCATCATGGAAAAAATAGGCCCTTAAGTGGCAAAAAATTTAGAAAAATTAGAGTTAGGCAACTTGAAGTAAAAATTTGAATAAGTTATATATATTATTTAAAAAATATGTAAGAATATAATCTGTAGCAAATTGAATGTAGTTTCTAAACTACTAGGTTTTTTTTTGAAAAAATCTATTTGGTGAAAAATTGAAATTTCAATGCAGTAGCACTTAAATTTAGGGAAAAATAAGTAGGTATCTGACCCTCACCACAATAAAATGATAATATTTTTTATAAGATTTTAGATATAAGTAGAGGACTCATGTCCCAATGTGATGCATACTTTTTGTAATTTTTTTCCAAGTAAATAATTAATTATGAATTTTTTATTGCAACTTTTAAAAATATAAAACTTGTATGTCTAACCACCTTAACTTGGTCAAAACTTCATGAAATTCATTTTTTAATCCTATAGTATGGAAGCATAGAATGTGACATGTTTGATTTAAAAATGTGATACCTTTGAAAGCTATAGATGTTTTTCAATCAACCTATCAATAGGACTTTAGTCATAATTCAAATAGAAAATGAATAATAATAATCTATTAAATTCAAAGTAAAGCATAATTTACATTGGTGGAAAGCTGAGAATCTCCTTTAAAAACCCTTTTCATTTCATCAATTTTTGGTTAAAAAAAGTTGTTAGCCACATACCCTACACATACTTATCATATTGCCACTTTTTGGCCCATCGTGATCCTGCACATACCCATTTGTTTTTCGCTTGAAATGTCAGTATTATGATCTTATAGCTATTTAAAATTTCAATAGCTTAAATTTTGTAAGGATTTCTTATGAAAGTAATATCTGAGGCAATTGTTGGGCGATGGCGAGAATCCAAAACTATTGAACTCCAGGCAGTGATTCCTCTGAAGCAGATTTAGTTTGTAATCATAAGCTTCTTTTTTATCAAGAATTGCAGGACACTTGTAGCCTAAGTTAGTCTTAAAGCCAAGTTGGGTAGTTTTGTGTTGGGTTTTTGCCATGGATTTTCTGGTACAAGAAAATTTTCCTTTTTTGTATTAGGAGACCGAAGAGATCTATCCCAAAAATAAATAGAAAAATGAGAAAAATAAGTCCACTGGGTGCATGTAAATCTCTCTTTGGTGTTAGTCAGTATTTTCTTGCAAGGAATCTCAAGTAGTATAAGACATACCATGATATGCTTTTCAATCTTCTAGAACAACTCTTAAAAAATAAATTTGGCATCCATCTCCTAGAATATTATCAGTCACTTCATTATGAGTTGGAGCATATTGAAAATTTGGGGATTGTATGGTTTGCCACAAACCTTATCCAACTAGAGAAGGAAATGAGTGGAACTGATACCTAAATTTTCACTAAAGTCACATTATTCTTTCCATTAACATTTTTAATAGCATTTTCAGTTGCAATTTTCCCATCATATTTCATTGCATTGCACATTTGCTTCTATGATTATTTTCTATTCTAGTTTTGTATTATTGTGGTAAATCAACATGGGACCTGCTTTAAAAAATGCATAGATTGTATTTGGTTATGATTAATATCTTGGTCCTCTATAAATTTTTTTGTACTATTTTGTTAGTGGGTATGATTAGGTCCTTAATTTTGGGCCTTCGAATAATTCAATTGTGGGATCTGTTAACAGGAAAAAAATTCACTGCATTTCTTGACCCTTAAGAACATGGGTGACTAGCTATCGTTTTCACTCAATGTTAATGAATTAAAATATTGGAAACACCCATAATTTGTTAGAAAATCACTCTCTAATGTAAAATCCCCAAGAGTATCTGTTATCATCTATTTCTCCCTAGTACACGTCTATTAGTTTGTATATTATGATGATTATATACCACTAGAATCAAAAGACATGTACTATGGGCTAGGGTACACATTTTGAAGATGGGTCTTTGTCATGGAGATGCCAATACCTAAAAGGAGACATCTCTGGCATGTAGGAAGTCTTCCAAGTTCTCTCAATGCCTTGATGAACAGGGGGCCTTCAACTCAAATTTTGAAACCAAATAAAAGGAATAAAAAGTAAACGAAAAAACTCAAGCCATAAAAGATCAAATTTCACACACTGGCTATTTCTCATTCAAACAAATATTTTAGGAAGAATTTAGAGACTATGACAAACAAATTATAAGTTTGCATTAGCATAGATCTGCAAGGGAGATTCTTTTTTGACAAGGATGGTATCATAGCTAGGAGAAATAAACTTATTTGAAATTTGAACATATATTAAATAGACTTGTAACCTACATATGGTCATCTAGCCTTATCCTAAAAATGGTGTTTGTGTTATCATCTCTCTTCCTATATGGATCTCTTGATGACTATGTTGCATGCATGTTGTT
Source organism: Sequoia sempervirens (assembly GCA_007258455.2). NCBI lineage: Eukaryota > Viridiplantae > Streptophyta > Pinopsida > Cupressales > Cupressaceae > Sequoia > Sequoia sempervirens. Next base: position 621,067,687 of record VDFB02193867.1, on the reverse strand, counting down.
ATTATGCATTATTTAGGACTTTCCTTCAACTACAGTGTTTAAATTCTCTTGGTAAGCATTTGATTCTCTTCTATGAAGATGCTTTAGACTCTACTTTCACTTTTTAAATTCACTTGGAAATATTAGAGTCCTATTTATGTCAAAGATAGACATTAATATAATTTCATTTCTTCATTCTTTCCATACCTTTTTTCCTCATTTTATTCCTTTCAAGTATAGGAAGATGGTTGCTATAGTAAAGTTGTTCTATTATAGATGGGGAACTAGTATTTTTGTAAGCTTATAGATGCTTTTGGAAAATGTTCTTACAAATACCATAATTATGAATGAGTCAATTTTTTAATCCTGGTCATGTGTAGAATCTACTGAACTGCTATTATTTAATTTAGTTATATCCTATACTATGCTTCATTAGTATGATGATCTTCCCTGATAACAAAAAGTTAATTTCTCTAAAAGGTTTGATTTTAAGCTAGCTAAACATGGGACGCAAATGCTACCTTAAAATTTATTAGGTACCCACATTTAAATTAGGGTTTGTTAGTAGGGAAGAGTTTTGAAAGAAATCTCATCCATCAATAAAAAAATTGGGGAAGGTAGCCAACTTAAGTGACCCTCTTTTATGCTTAAAAAATGAAGTCAAAATATTTCCTACAACATTTGGGTTTGTTGTGCAACTTTATAAAAGTTTGATCTTATACTCCATCAAAACAAATTTATTAAAATATTTTAACATAATAAAATTACTCTTAATGTGATTGTGTAAAAAAAGCTTGGGACAGGTATCAAATCTTAGCCTGGCCTAGGTGTAATGCACCAGCTGTTGGAAAAATGATGAGGGATGTTACAAGTGGATGATACAAATTGTGTATGGAAGTATTTAGTTGCAACTATCAGGAGGCTACAATTTATTTTGCAAGCTTCACACCAGTCATTTGTCTTATTACATCAAGTTTGTTAATTGAACCATTTTGTTTGTTCTTTTCACAATATATATTATTAATGGGAATTCTTTTGTCTAGTCTAAGTTGGTTTTCATTAGACATTTTAATTTTAAGTTATACTAAATAGGGTTTTAAGTTGATTTTGAATGTCTCGCTCAAGTAGTTGGAGGTTCTGAGCATATAATTTTTCTGTCACATATCACCATTGAAATTTGTGAAATGGGTACTAATTTTTCTTCTTAGTGTGGTCTGCTATTGTTTGGAAATATGTACTCATATTTATGTAACAAGTGATTCCCTTTTCAGAATTCTACAGAAAAAAATAAAATAGTACACAGGAGTTAAAATCTTGTGGAAGAAATTGAATATGGGTGTTTACCCTTATCACCAAAACCCTAAATATTTATATCACCGGAGTTCATTAAGAACCTTTAAAACAGTTTATGTTGTAGACTGCTTAAACTTTAAACTTAATATTGTTTAAGTCAGTAGTTGAAGGATTGTGACTAAGAATTGTGAGGAAGGTTGTAGACAAATTGTAACATCACTGGTTGTTGTTGATGCCATCAATGATGGTGACAGTGATAGTGTAGGGCCCAAAAATATCATTTGTTTGAAAAACCAATTTCAATGTTTTGTTGCATGTGATTTTTTATTCCACTAGCTACCTGAGGACACACTCTAAAGGTTAAATTAAAGTACTTCAAATAAAGAGTGAATTCAATAGGCTTGACTTCAAACTAATGGGTGATAGACGCAATAAAATATGCTCCACTAGACACCATATATATTATATCATTATCATGAAACCCAAAGGTCTATGAATGTACAACACACATCTATTGTCAGCATAACAAAAGCATGCAACTGCTTCTCTGAAGGCAGTCATTTTTCAAGCAATATAATGCTGGATTACTTGCTTCAGAATAGCCACAAATAAGATTCCCAAGGCCTTGAAATGTTGGATTAATTGCTTCAAATTGAGCTCAAATTTTGGTCATTGCCTACATTGGTCAAGTGTGTTCGATTGAGGCCAAGTCAAGTATATAGGTTGTTCTCCTCCTTAAAAACTAGGTATACATGGGTTTTAACATACTCTATAATCTTTGAAAATAGAAAGTTCATTCTGGTTGACAATTTCTTTGTAAACTCATTCAAATTTAAATAGAATTTGTGTTTCAATATCAACCCATGTGTGCTTTAGTAGGGTTTGTTTTGAACTAGGGTATAAATATGTGTGTTTTTTGATTAGTTAGATGCTCTAAATGAGAGAGAAAGTTAACATTTCAGACCACACAAGAATTCAACCAAGTCTTGATCATCCTCTCCATTATGGGTGCCATCTACAACTACCAAACAAAGAGAGCATAGTTGATAATGGTGTCAAAGGGTTTTTTGAGTGTGAAGGAGGAGAGCATTGAACACTCTATAGCTGTGAAAAGTGAAGGCATGATAACCAACAAAACAAGGAGGGAGTAGGAGTTAATGACTTTAAAATTCCTCTTTAATGCGGGAGTGTGCGATGAAAAGGTGGTGAGTTTCTCAGATGCCACATGACATCATGAGCACAACTCACAATGCCAGTTCCCACCATCGGTGTATGGTGTGTTTGGTCTTCGGTCGAGGGTAAAAAATGGCCAGAAATTTGACCTCGCCAAAGAAACATGTCGTCCACATGGAAAATCAATGTCCAGGGTGTTAAAACGAAATATTTAGGTTGTCCACCTCATTGCATGCATGTTTGAGTATAAATGCATATGACTAAAATGAAGACATGCCATCTATAACAGTGAATAATGTGAAGCCAATGTCGACCTTGGCAATTGGGTTGCACCAAATTCATGCCCTCAACATATCATTGTACCCAAACAAGTTTTATGTTGAAAATTGGGTTTTTACTAAATGGAAATCATTGGCATGCCAAACACAGATTTGAATTCCCTTAAAGTAAAATTTCAACATGCAATGCAAGAATATAGATCACAACATCAGTGTTGAATCTAGTAGGGGCCTAACAAACCCTTAAATCTTGACCATTCATTTCTTTCCAAATAAACCACAATAGTTTAATTGAATAATCAAGGCATAACCTAAAAAATAAAGAATTCTTTCTAATGTTGAATAACAAATAATCCCAAGTACGTCATCAAAGACACCATAATTCTCTTCCATATATATCTAGCAAAGACAATAAAAACACATGGACAACTAATTTAGAATTTCCATAAAGAAGGAATGAGCCAACTACAGACCCGCATTTAGTCAAAACCTATCAAACAATTAATTTTTAATGTAGTAGCAACTACTTTTTTTGTTCTAAAAGAGCACGAGCAATTGTAAGTTTACTACACCTTCTAGGAGGATCATACTTATTCCACATAACATTGAATTTTTTGATCACCTCTAAGGAAGTTGAAATTATTTCCTACAAAACCATGATGTATTTGAACCGTATATTTTTGGCACCCTAGGATTTTCTAGCACTTCTAGGGTTTTTCACCTAAAAGGAGAAAGAAGGGCCAAAGAATCTAGCTAGTTCACTCAAATTATGTAATGTATGATGTAATTAAGACTAAATGGAATGATAAGAATATAATTAAACTATGAAATTAAGAGATTATGAATGCAAAACCTAAGAGCAATGCAATGTTGGAAAACATAGTGATGTTTGCAAACAATGAACTAAGAATCAATAAATGTAAAACAAAACAAAAGAAGGTTGAATTAGAGTGCACTTGGGTAGAAATTGGAGAATCTAAAATATCCTGAACGTTGTCTGAGATCACAAAAAATCACCAGTAGGACTCATTCGCCACTGATGGCGAATCAGTCCTGCTTCTGATGAAAACTGTCAGAAATAGGTTTCTGACTGTTGGGATCCGGAATCTAAAAAACCTCGATTTCCAGCCTTAAGGTGGGACTCATTCGCCATTGATAGAGAATCCTCTCCCAAAATTTTGAGAAATCGGGGGACAATTCTGTAGCACGAGATCTGAGGTTGTCTGCTTGTCGGGTTGATGAAGTTAATCTTGCAGAAAATGGACAGAAAGTCTTATCCAAGCTTGAAATATGAATTAGTTGACTTGAAACACTTTGTTGACTTCTCACTTTTCAACACCTAAATGCTTGACAAATCTACATATAAAACACATGCACAAAGGGGTAAAATGGTTAAGGGTTAGGGAAAATGGATTTTCCTTGGTCAAATCCCACTCTAGTAATCAAACCCTTAATAAAATGATGAAATGAAAGAGAAAGATAAACTAATAACATGCAAATGCTATCAACTTACCAAACCCTTGTTGAAGAAAATATGAAGATATGTCAATGGCTTCCTTTGGATGCTTGATTGATGCTTGATTTGATGATACAAAGTGCTCAAATGCTAATTGAATGCTTGAATAAGTTATGAGATTGTAGGAGATGTAAAATGAGGAGAAAAACACATATTTATACACACTTGTGCCTTAGTAATCCAATGATACCTCATCATAGGCCGACATCAACTAATTTTGAATAAAAACCCGAAAGAAAATTTGAAATATTTTGAAATTGGAGCCAAGAGGGACTCATTTTCCACCCATGGTGAATGGGTCCCACCTTGGACTTGAATGTGGGTGTCAGGAATTAAGTCACATTTAATGTTGTTTGTCGGGTTTACATTCAAAAATACACTTAATTAAGCCTTATAAGGACATAAAAGGGTCAAATAAAGCATAAGAAAAGTGTAAATAGTGAAATTATGCCTAGAAAAATGTGAAATCTTGTTACAAGACTTTACAACACTTCAAAATAGGACTTGATGATGAATAAAAAGGTGATTTTTAGGTGAATTGTAATGAATAGAGTGTACAAAAAGTGTAGAAATGTTTTACAACACTTCACAACATCTTCACAAGATTCCATAAGATGAATTTTAAGGACCTAATGTGCATGTTCAAGCCACATTAAATCAATAAATCAAAGCAAAATAGACCAAACTTCAAGAGGAAAGGTCTAAAAGACCATGAAAATGACAAGGGGCCATTTTTTCTATGGCGCATTTAACCCCCACTTTAGTGAGAGGATGATCTTGCTTCAAGCTCACACTAAAGTAGCCATGAATATCGAGAGAGAGGTTTCATGTACTTACGTTAGTAAGATGGAATGGAAACAATCAAGAGGGATGATTGAGGCCCAAAGGATGAAGATCCCATGGAAAAATAAACATAAGAACAAAGGAATGAAAGCTTCGATCGTCTATCCAACTAGTTGTGGATTAGATCTAGGTCGATTGTTTGAAAAAGAAAATTGCATACTCGCTCTGGGGTGACAAAACTCATGGCGATTTTCTAGGTAAGAAGACCCAAGAAGGTGAAGTACATATTCTAGTTCGAATGCACCCACAAACACATAGGTGGCTATGGGGAAAGTTGTGCTACTGGATGGGCTTCCCACTCAACCATATCAAAGTTATACCTCCTGATAACTTTAACAAGGCGCTGCAAAGGAAAAAATGATGGTTCGTGCTTCATGAGACAACCAAAGCTTCATATGCTTAAAACTCACGAACAAATGCAAAGGTACCATAGGCATGCAAGCTACGTTAAATGCAAGGTGGCAAAATGTAAAATGCAAAAATGTAACATGTCAAATTTAAAAGAAGATGTTCAAAGGAGTTTTGTTAAGTTCATGCAAGGTCTATAACTTAGGGAACATTGTGTGTAATGTCTCCAAGAGAGGACCAATAAAAGAATAGAATATTCACAACTTAGGGGATGCAGTGCATCTCCTCAGGCCACTAAGAGGAATGCAATATGCTATGATAGATCACACTTATGAAGGACATCACACCCAATGTCATCCACAAAGTGAAAAACACATCATATGAAGTGACAAGGCTACACTAGGAATGCAAATGAAATGATGCCAATGTATTGCCCCCCACTTTAAAGGAATTTCTACACATTGGTCTAGGAGCAATTAATTTAAAGTAGTGAAGGAAAGAAAATGTAAAGAGAAAAAAAGACATGAGAGCCAACCTGGAAAGCCCCTATGCCAAGTCATATGTTTCTGAGTAAGGTTGCTTCATGTAAATGAAAAGGAGAACAAAAGAAAAAGGGAGTTGACCCTTGGAAAACAACACACCAAACACATAAGGGATCTATGGATTTGGGGTCAGTATGTTCATTGCTGCAATGTTTTTATGAAAGAGCTCAGAACTATCATCATTCCCTAAATACATAGAATTGGAAGAATTTGACACAAAGAGAGAAAAAAAAAAAAGGAAAAAGAAAGTTCGTTATGAGTCAAAATGGAAGAGACATTGCAGTCTCAATGCTTTGCATTGTCCCCAAAAGGAAGACACAAGAAAAGACATAGTAAAAAGGAAAAGGGGCCAATTGGGTCAAAATGGGGGAGACATTGTGGTCTCAACACTTTGTGTCATCCCAAAAAGGAGAACACAAAATAAAAGAAAAAAAGGAAAGGACCTTTTGGGTCAACATGGGAGAGACATTGTGGTCTCAACACTTTGCGTCATCCCCAAAAGGAGAAACACAAAAAAAAAGTGAAAATGCACGACATAGAGAAGAATAGAGGTACGAATAGAAGAAGTGTCCAAAGAGAGGGAACATCAAACACACATTACGAGGGAACGCAATACAACCATAATATGAAAATAAATGTAAAAGGAGTTAGTAATGCAAACATAATTCAACCATTAACCAAGTTATTGATTTCTCAATCTTAAGTAATATAAGTGGAAAATGAATAACATAGTTAAGAGACAAAGACAAGTGTATTACAAGGACAAGGCTAACAACTTCTTGTTTCCACAAAGTGGAAGACAAGCATGAGTCAAGGTGGACAGTAGGAAGGATCATGCAATAATGAGAATGAAAGATTCTACAACTGTGGCATGATGAGAGAATTTTGTTTTAAGGGATGATAGGAAAGCAATCGGTATAAGTGAAGTGATACGTGTAGTATTTCATTCAATGTCTAACATTCTTCGGTGCGATGTCCTAGAACACGATGATATTTTCAATATGGTATGTTAGAATCTTTAGGATGAATGACCAACCTATTTGAAGGTGATAAGAGTATAAGACCTTTGTTTAAAAGTAATTGAAGTCTCCTTTCACATTCAGGTGGAGGCTGAGTAGGAAACTTGAGCTTTTTCAAATTTTAAGGTTGTTTTTGTTTGCTAGATTCTCCTTTTCAATGAATAGAAGGAAGAGGACCCCTGGGGATCCTAGCATCCTTGTTATCAAAATTAGGTAATGGTCGTTCACATGGAAGTAGAATGTTCAAGTCAAGAGGAGAATCAAAGATTTTGGTACCATCATCTTGAGATCTCCATTATTCAAAAGAAGGTTGGTTAGTGTGAAGAGGATCTTGATATCCTAGTCCTATTGTTTTTTATTCTGTTGGTTGTTGTTCAAGAAGTTGATGAATGGCATGCTCATGTGTGGTGTCACTTCCTTGTTTACTGAGGATAGTAAAGCATTTTCCATATGTTTGTTCAAGGTTGATGGGAATGTTTGTAACTTTGTGATCATAAAATGGTTGAGGATGTGTTTGTTGAGAGGTATTAGGTCCATGTGATGGAGGAATCTTAGGTCCCTCTTGAGTTTCAGGATGTAGGTATCCAAAGTGCTCAGGAGGTGCAATAGTAGGAAGATTTGGTGGGTTCATTGATGGGTAAAAGGTTGCATTGGCTTCAAGGTTATCAAGACATTCGTTTAAGAACTTGTTCATGCTAGCATCATCTTATCCAATGATGTCAACAACATGAGGAGGACAATCATGAGGAGTTGAAGGAGCATGAGGAAGCTCAAGGTCATCAAGATCATAGCCAAAGGAAAAATTGGACATGTCTACTAAGGATTTCAATGAATTTCAAAACTTATTAAAAGAAAATGCCATGATGACAATAAATGCAAGTAAACAAAGATGAAAGAAATAGAGGAAAATAGAGATTCTAGAAAGAAAAATAGAGAGTAACTACAAAAAAATGTAATGTAGGAAATACTCATAAAATGCCTGAAAGTGTTGCGCAGAATATGTAGATGGACTGATTCGCCCAGGGTGGTGAATGAGTCCCAGTATGAGATTTTTTTTGTCTTTTTGTAATGCCCCATCTTATAACCTAAGGAATGTTGCAATTGTGTATATAAGCATAATAATAATTTTTTTTTAAAGTGTTAATATTAACTTAATTAGTTGCATACATTCACTAAGTTACGCGACGTTACACTACTTGAGTTTCCATAAACGACTTTAGTATTTAGCATTGCACATATTTAATTAACATAAACATTAAAAAGTAAACATTGCATATCATTTGAAATTTCATTCAAGATAGTTTAAAGTACAAATATGATTTCTTACATTGCATTTGAAATAACTTTACAATACTCATTCATCTGATGAGGTAGATCAATAATAGTTACAATTACATTTTACAAATGTTCACCTCATAAAAAATTGAGGGATGTTACAATACAAGGTTTACAATAATGCAATAAAGAAGTACACATATGTATCCAAGTACAAGCTCTCCATCCATGAAGCTCTCAATGCCATGATCATAAATTGGGGACCCAACGGAGTAAGGTGCACGTCCCCCCCAACCATGTGGTACTCGTAGGTCCACCCCCCATGCTAGGAGATAGTAATATGGTTACCTAGATATAACCTATTCACCCTAGACACAAGTACCTAACTAACTGATGATTACATTGCTTCCAGATTTAAGACAATCGAATATACTAAGAACACAAGGTTAACTGTTATTTTAGGCGGAGTGTCATCACAATATTGCAAAGGTTACCCTGGTGTTTCTTCCTAGGTTCTGGCCCCCAACTTGGGTTACCCTGGTAACCTCTTACGAAACCCGGCCCCATTTGCAAACTATTGCAGAATCAAATATCTTTTAAGGTAACAAGATATCGATTTTCCATTCCAGACCTTCTCATCTTATACTCAAGACTGCACTAGCTCAAGAGTCCATAAGTGAGGCATAATCATCTTATTAAGGATTTTAATTCTAACTACTGTGTTGTTTAATTGTCACTGACTTACTAACTCTTTGTAAGTTACCCTGACACCACTTTGTGTGTCGGCCCTTACACAGAGCCACTCCCCTAAACATAACAAAGGAATTCTAAGTTTCCTTGACTATGGTATATAAAGTGCACAAAATTCAATCACATAATAACAAATGACACACAATGGTCATTAAATCTTTTATTCATAAACCAGATGTCAATACACCATACTCTAACACATGCACTACCCTAGTCAACTCAAGAAATGCATTTAAACAATAGCAACACCCTTACTATACATATAATTCTGGAAGACTTATACATCTAAGACATTCCCAATTTGCCCATTAAGAAACACGATTAAAGCAAATCAAGAAAAGTAAACGTCTACTATTCGGATTTACTAAATCCAGTCATTCAAAAGAATTAACAAGAAATTATAGCAACTTAATTGTAATTCTTTTCTCAATCAAAGCATGAAGTACATAATTAACCAACTAAGAATTAATTCATCTTCTATTCAATATGAAAATCAAATTTGTAATTTACCCAATTTCATAACCATATATTATAACGAAATTTTAATTCCTCTACTTATTACATTTCATTATATCATTAACCAATTATGTTTTTCTTTGCATAATAAACCATATAATATACATTTAAATAAATCAACATTCAAATCATAATATTTGAATATTTATTTAAATATATAATTATATATATTTTAACTGAAATAAAATTATCAACACTATATTTTAAACAATTTATATACCTTTATATAATATATATATACATTATATATATAAGATATATATTAATAACAATATATATTATATATAAAAATATATATACATATTATATTATAATCTTAAAAGTAAATGAAAATTAAAATAAATTAAAATAAAGATTTATAAACTAAGTTTCAAAATAGTGGTAGGGGCGGTTGCCTTACACAGCCGAACCCTGCCATGGGAGGGCGCGACTGTGCAGGCAGCGCTGGGTGTTGCCCTCACAGCCGGCTCCCCTATGGGGGTCGGCCGTGGGGGTAAGCCCCCTGCGGCTTCCTCTTTTATTTTATTTTTTCATAAATACAAAAAAAAAATGACGATTTAAAATTGGCGCACGGACATTAAACGGAAACACAGACGAAATTTTCACAATTTCATTTACTATCTTTTACAATTAAATAACTGTATACATATATATTTGTAAATGTATATGTATATAAACAATCTAAAACAGTAAATAAAATATTGGATTCGGGTTTTTTTTTTTTTTTAATTGGGTTTTCTACAGAACTCTGGGAAGACTTCAATTTTGAACAATTTATTTACAAATTAATAATCTCAATACATAAGTTTTCAAAACTCCCAAATGCCAAGACATTTTCTACAAGTAGTGTTTATTAAAATTCTTCTTGGAGGTTTTCTTTTCAAAACTCCCAAATTTTAACCCCAGATTTAACAAATGATTTTAAAATAAATTCCTAACAGAGAAATAACAGATTTCTTCAAAACCATTTTCACAAAATTCACCGAGAAGAATACAGAAGTCACAAAACACAATAGTTTCCTCTAACAAAATTTTAAATTCATATTTTAACAAATTTGCACAAAACTAACTCTTACACAGGCAATCCTTCAAATGAAAATAGATTAAATTAGTAGAAGAATACCTATGTTTTCCTGTAGCTTGAAAACTAGCTGTAGAAGAAAGCCTTTGTTGCCTATTGCGTGCAATCCTCCAAAGCTTCTCCAGAAAATCCAAATCCAAAAGGAAGCTAATACCAAACAAAAGAGATCTTCCAGAAATATACAACAATTCACAGGGGAGATCACAAATTTTTCCAAAATCAATTTTTTTAACAGCACACTATTTTATTCATATCCTGTGAAGAAAAGGTAATCTTCTGTTTTTCCCAAAATCTTAGATAACCTCCGAGAATTTCCTCAACCAAAAGTAATAAATTCCAACTGACACACATGTCGAGAAGAAGAAAATATCTTCAACAACTTCCCCGCAATATTTCCTTTCAAGATTTGCATGCATTTAATTTATTTAAAATTTTCCAATTTTCAAAATACAAAATTAATTTACAATTAAAAATGCCATTTCCAAATAATATTTAATTTCAAATTTAAATTTATTCACACATTTAACACAATTTTAATTTAATTAATTAATTAATTTAATTAAATGAATTTAATCTCTATGATCAAATTATTTAACCAAACAAACTAATTAATTAATTAAATATCATGTAAGACTTATTTCTCTAATATTTAAAAAATTAATTTAAATAACAATAAATTAGAGAATAATAAACTATCATTAAAATTGACAAGATTTTCCTATCAAAGCAATTTAATCCAATCAAGAAAAGACAAGACAACCAAAGACTCCAAACTAAAACTAACAATGTACTGTGACTGGGTTAAAGACTAGACTAGGATGAACCATGCTACTACCTCCCAATCAACATATCTGTTGAGTCTTGACACGCTCAAACCTGAGTAACTAGGTGGAGTCGGTGTCATGTACCTACAATCTTGCAACCAAACAAATAACATGCATATACATATAATCCATAATACATGCACACCGTGTGGAGAAAATCACGGACATCACAGGGCACTCGCAAGCGAGTGATGCAATTTTTTTCTCCACACCAATACACGTCACATCATACTGAAAAATTAAATAATAGTTAGTCCATCATAAACATATACATAGCAATAACATCTGAAGGAAAACATCTACGCTATATCAAAGCATGTCAGAAATCAATTATCACCATACAATGTATCATCAAATCATGAAGTGAATCCACTGTCGCTTAAAATCAACGATCAAAATATCCAAACCAAGTACCATAGTCTAACAGTATGAAAACATGTAAATAGAAAACATAACCATAAATGGAGGGGTACTACACTTTTTCAAAAAACTTAATGTGATTCTAATGCTTTTCAGATGCCAATGAAAGATGCAAATGCAATTTTTTCAATTTTTTCAATGATATGTAATGCAAAAATTAAATCTAAATGAGTCTTTCACTAATGCAAGTTAAGAAACCCTAGGATGCAGAAGAAAAAAAATACCCTAATTGAATGTTGATGCAAGATGCAATTGGAATCAAAAATCCAATATGTTCAATATGCAGGTTCAACAAAATGAACCATAGATTTTTGGCACCCTAGGACTTTATAGCACTTCTAGGGTTTTTCACGTAAAAGGAGAAATAACTACCAAAGAATCTAGCTAGTTCACTCAAATTATGTAATGTATGATGTAATTAAGACTAAATGAAATGATATGAATATAACTAAAATATGAAATTGAGAGATTATGAATGAAAAACCTAAGAACAATGCAATTTTGGAAAACATAGTGATGTTTGCAAACAATGAACTAAGAATGAACAAAAGTAAAATGAAACAGAAGAAGGTTCAATCAGAGTGCACCTGGGTAGAAATTGGAGAATCTGGAGTATCTTGAATGTTGTATGAGATCACAGAAAATCACCAGTGGGACTCATTCGCCACTTATTGCGAATCAGTCCTACTTTGATGAAAATTGTCAGAAACAGGTTTCTGAGTGTCAGGATCTAGAATCTTACAAAACTTAGATTTCTAGCCATAAGTTGGGACTCATTTGCCACTGATGGCAAATTAGTCCTCTCCCAAAATTATGAGAAATCATGGGACAATTCTGTAGCACCAGATATGAGGTTGTTTGTTTGTCAGGTTGACAAAGTTAAAACTACAAAAAATAGATAGAAAGTTGTCTCCAAGCTTGAAATATGAAGTAGTTGACTTGAAACAGTTTTTTGACTTCTTCTCCACTTTTCAACACCTAAATGCTTGACAAATCTGCATACACAACACCTGCACAAAGAGGAAAAATGGTTAAGGGTTAGGGCAAAGGGATTTTCCTTGGTCAAATCCCACTTTGGTAGTCAAACCCTTAATAAAATGATGAAATGAAAGACAAAGATAAACTAATAACATGAAAATTCTATCAACTTACCAAACCCTTGTTGAATAAAATATGAAGATATGTCAATGGTTGCCTTTGGATGCTTGATTGATGCTTGATTTGATGATACAAAGTGCTCAAATGCTAATTGAATGCTTGAATAAGTTATGAGATTGTAGAAGATGTAAAATGAGGAGTAAAACGCATATTTATACACACTTGGGCCTTAGTAACCCAATGATACCTCATCACAGGCTGACATCAAGTAATTTTGAATAAAAACCCGAAAGAAAATTTGAAATATTTTGAAATTAGAGGTAAGAGGGACTCATTGGCCACCCATGGTGAATAGGTCTCACCTTTGACTTGACTGTGGGTGTCGGAAATTAAGTCACATTTAATGTTGTTTGACAGGTTTACATTCAAAAATACACTTAATTAAGCCTTATAAGGGCATAAAGGGGTCAAATAAAGCATAAGAAAAGTGTAAATAGTGAAATTATGCCTAGAAAATGTGAAATCTTATTACAAGACTTTACAACACTTCAAAATAGGACTTGATGATGAATAAAAAGGTGATTTTTAGGTGAATTGTAATGAATAGAGTCTACAAAAGTGTAGAAATGTTTTACAACACTTCACAACATCTTCACAAGATGCCATAATATGAATTTTAAGGACCTAATGTGCATGTTCAAGCCACATTACATCAATAAATCAAAGCTAAATTGACCAAACTTCAAGAGGAAAGGACTAAAAGACCATGAAAATGACAAGGGGTCATTTTTCTACTGTGCAATATTAAACTTTATATGTGTATAAACCATGTCAGTTGTAATTATGTTTTGTAAATTCTCGTAAATCATTTTTGTATGCCCCCTAATAGAAAATGAAAAAGAATGCCTCCCTAGGCTACAATTTGAAACTTGTTTGTGTAGCATGATTAGTTGCTACCAATCTCATTCAAACCATAAAAACCTAGTGGACTCGAAGTGGCAGAGGCTGTTGTTGCTAGGCGGCTTGACAAATTACTCCCAATCATGTTCTCTTCCCTTGTTGGTGGACTTAGAGTGTTGTTCAAATGGGATGGCCTTAGGCCTAGATTTTGTATATTACTCATAATGGATGGGGTTACACTTGGAAATTGAGTACTAGTCACGATGGGTGGGTTTATACTTAAAGGAAGTTGAGTGGTGGTCATAGCTGTATGATATTTAGGGATATCAATGTTGACCATCTCCCTAAAAAAGGCATTATTTTTGGGCAAAGGGTTTAAGGGGTTGCTTAAACGCCTTTGTCTTTGTAGATCCAACCTTTCCATTTCAATTTCTTCTTCTTTTTTATCCTGCTCCTCTTGAATCCTATCTTGCTCTCCTTTGAACTTTTTTTCCTTTTTCTGTTGTTCCTTTGCTTGTCATGCAATCTCTCTATCTAGTTTGGCTTGATCCTTCCGCTCCTTTGCAATAACACATGTTTCCTTTCTCTCTTGAATCTACTTCCTCTTTCATAGTTTTAACTCTTGAATTTCCTTTCTAGAGGCATGGTTGTCTTTAGTCTCTTGCTGCCATGGTGGGTTCGTACTTGAGCTTTGTTTTTCATCTGCACATGTGAGAAAATGCCTTTGGACATTAGTTTTGTAATTTAAAATATTTTGAATCTCTTCAATACAAAGTTAAAGAAACAAAGAGCCTAAAACATTGAACTGGACATCCCACTTGCTTGTGTTGATTAGTAGAGAGGCATGAAAGGTGGTGCAACCTAACTATTAAGAACTACTTGGGCAAGTGTACGTGACGGGTAGAAAAAATATGAATACTCAGGCATGCGTGCAAAGAGGTTGATAGTTTAAAATTTGTAAAGCAAGATAACAACACTGACCAACAATCAACTATACTAATATTAATCACAAACATTACAACATGTGGCATTCCAATTTCTTCATCTCTGTAATTGCACTTTGTAATTTGAATTTGTAAGTTTAGTTGGTGAGTTCACAATGATGCTCTGAACAAAATATGTGTGATATTATATGTTTATTTTGATTGTTTCACATTTTGATTTATGATGTTCTATGTTTGATTTGATAGTTTCATATTTTGATGTTCTATTCTATGTTGTATTTTTGAATTTACAGTTTGGTTGTAGTTATGATTTCCTATGTTGTATGTTTGTTTTTTATGGTTTTACATTTGAGAATGCTGCTAAAAACTATTATAGTTGAAAGCATGTTGTAGTTTTTGCTTCACTGCAAGTTTTTATTTTATAAGCTATTAATAGAATTTATTCAGTGTAGGTACAAGGGCTTATTTATGTCTGCTCGTACAAAAAGTTCAAATCTCTAGCCTTTGTTGGTGAACTAGATAGTTATTTATGTAAATCAGTCAAATGCCATGAGCAATATTGAGCCATCTAATAATAGTATTTTATAACACTTTTCATATTAGTATTCACTGTCCTTAAACAAATGGTAGTTAGGTAATCTGTTATTTCAATCGAAAAACTAATGCTCTTTTCCCAGAAGTTGATATCAGTATGATTTTAGTATGCAACCAATGAATAATGTTACCTAGAATCAAGAGAACAAAAACTATAATATCATATCAATTGTTTATGTATATGTTTATAGATTCTTAGATTAGAGGGCATTATGAAATCTTTGATTTCAAGATGTTGGGGTTTCTAGCTTCTTTTAACTTGAGTTGAGTAATTGATGGTCCATTCTTAGGAACAATAGGATTCTGAAACACAATTTCTGTATATTTTTTTCTAGGTTTTCACTTGTAAGAATTATACTTTTGCTATATTTTTTATCTCAAATTTTATAACTACTCCCAAACACACTTACTACTAATATTTTGTTTGGATTTTCTCTGTGACCTTAAAATTTCTACTACAGTTACAAGCCTGGATATCTAGAGTCCCAAATTACTTTACAATTGCATCTCTTTTCTACTTTATGAGTTCCTTCCAAAATCTGATTTCAAATTTCAACACTACATCACCACTAGATAGGCCCTAAACTAACCCTACTGGCTTCTAAAATTTACCATCTTGCTTTAATTTAGGCACAACTTTGATACTTATAAGCAGTTTCAAACCAAAATTTAAAAAACCACGTAGTTGGAGGATACATAGCCAAATTTACTACAAACATAGTCAGTGACACACCCCCAATCCAGTGTTCATGTTGAGAAAAGGGAAAATATTTTCTCAAGCTAAAATTTAAAAGAAATCATCAACTTTTGTTAATTACTATGTTCAAACGAGGTATACTGTTATGGAGAAAGAATACTAGTCATGTTGTTTCTTCAAAAAATGTGTAGAAGATATTAGGTTGTTTTGAATAGTAGTAATTCAATAATTAACTGGCTAATCAAAATCCTACCATAGATACATGAATTATTCAATGGATGCTAAAGATGCTACTAAATGAATTGATATCACTCATAAACCAAACTTGATGCATCTGCTTTCCATCAAGCTCAAATCATTTTGATACATTTTGTTGAAAGCTCAAATCATTGCACAAGTGAACCTAGACAATCAAATAGACTTTGGCATAACCTATGAAATTTGCAAGATCAACCACTGGTAGAAAGTTCAAAATAAAATTATCCTAAGGACCATCTCCTAAACATCACAAGGCTCCATGCATATTGTGTACTTGATGGCATCCCAAAGTCAGCTCAAGGTAAGTGAAAAAACTTAGGAAACTTAAATCAGGGAGACAAACGTTCAACAAGGCTTTGATACTTTTTTCTACTTTGCTTCTACCTTCACAGTAAGCTAGAAAATATAGTCTAAGGATACATTGAGGATGCTTTGTGAATTTATCACTTCCTTAACATTCAACTATGACATTTCCACATTTTCATAAAATAATATTGACTAAATGAATGATGAAGCTAAATGATTATGTAAGAATAACTCTAAACTCGACAATATTTAAAAATAATCATGACTAGAAACATAAATCAGTGCCATCAAATAAACTTTCTTAAAGTTCACCGTGAAATTTTCATGTGCATAGTTGAATTAAATGATATTTAAGAATAACTCTGAACTAAGCAATATTTAAGTATAATTATGATTACAAACATAAATAAATACGTTCCAATAAACTGAAATTTTCATATCTTTCTCTAAAATATTTAGTGAATAAAAAAACTAAATGATTTTCAAGAATAACTCTAAACTGAACAATATTTAAGAAGAACAAGAATGAGCACTGTCAAATAAACTTCCTTAAAGCTAAAACATCAAAATTTCTATGTCCTCGTAAAAAATAGTTGATGGAATGAGTGGTGGAGGTTTCATGGAATTGTTTACTGTCAATCTATCTGTCATGAAGTAAATGGTATAGGAAACACTGGCAGAGAAAATCTACGTGCCTTAAACCATCTATGGTGTGGAATCAATGGAGAGTTGATTGATTTGGTTGAATGCTTGTTTGAGCTATTTGTGCTAGATTTTAATAAATTGTTGTCCTCTTGTTTTGACAGCTAGTTTGGTGAGCCTTACACTGTTATTTGTGACCTTTTTTTGCAAGTATTAAGGAAAAGGGACCAATAAATGAGAATTTATCATTGTTTTGAGTGCACTTGGGCACTATTACATTTTACTTGAGACTCCAACTTTTTATTATATGCACTTTTTTTGGGATGGATCTCCATGTTGGATGGGATATGTTGTAATGAAAAAATATTTAAAACTGTTTATTATAATACAAGTTGAAACTTAAATTAGGTTGATGGCTGATCATGTACTTGAAAGATATGGATGTTTACTTATTAATATAAATGATTTAATATGACATTTTGGGTTTTGTTTTTGAAAAGGAAAAAATAGGTTTTACAGGGACCTAAAACCGCAGAGTTCAAACAACAAAAGATAACAAAATAAGTCCAAACAAGCAGACGACTATCCCAAAAAGGAAACGACAGCACAAAGAGACAACAGGGTCCAAAAAAAGGACCGCCCAAAAAGCCAGAAATAAACACAACCGCACTACTCCAAGGTGTTCACAACTCCTCAGCCTCCTTTTCAACATCCTTCATATCCTGTAACCCCTGCTTGAGGATTTGAGCCGTATGTGACGAAGTCGGGGTCTACCTCTTGGTGTTAGCCCGGGTACGAGTCGAAATCCCTTCACCAGTAGATCTGCAACATCCTCTGTCCGCATCCAGATCCACGACCAACTAACCCTTTTGATTTTTTTTGAGCTTTTCCACCATAGCATTGATGATAATGGTTGCATCCACTTGTGTACAAGTTCAAAATCATGTCAGTTGCATTTGTGTTTTAAAATCCTTGTTAATCATTTGTGTATGCAATCTAATATTAATAAAAAAATACTAAAAGGTTAACAAATGTGTATGCATTTGTGTTTCATTCCACCTATACTCGCATACTGGTTGAAATAAATATTTCAAAAGGGCTCCCTGCTGAGGTCCTACTTAAATCTTCTAAAGGTTCTTGGGTCCAATATTTGGATTATCAAGGGATACCCTTCTGGTGTAGACGATGCTTCAATACTGGACATGCTGTTGCACATTGTGGATTTGAGAAAAAAGCAAAGACAACTACTTGGTGGAAAGGCGCTTCTCAACATTATACGGTTGAGAAGAAAGTTGATCAAAATATGAGTTTTTCAGAGGTGGTTGCTTCTGAATCACTGGGTCTTAGGACGCCCCCTCTGGTTGTCTCAAATGGCAGGGTGGCTAAGGCAACCCCTATTGAGTCAACGACTCCCATTTAAGGTGATAGTGCATCGACTTCCCTATCTGGTGGCTCTTCAGAAAAGTCTTTATCTGTGCAAAAGAATCAAGATGAAACCCCTAATAAGTTGGATGTTGGCTTTCATCTTCATGAAAGTAGTGAGTTGGTGTGGCATGGTAAGGCAACGCAAGTGGAAGAAGGCTGGATCACAGTTAAGGGCAAAAAAGATAAATCCTCAAGGCCTTCTTTCGACATGACTCTCCGCTTCCACAAGAAAAGTGTAAAATACAAATCTTGAATGGTCTTGTTTTGGAGCTGGTCTTTTTCGCTAGCTGCATGTTGTCTTTTCTGCAGCCTTGCTCTTTTTTGTTAAAGGGTTCCGAGTCCCTTCAAAATCTGTTTTTTCCTTTATCAAAAACAAATGTGATGGGAACATTGATTGGTCCCCATATGTCCTATTTTTAGAAAAAAATAAATATTTAAAAGATCTCTTATTAAAAAGTAATGAGCCCAGTTTGATCAACTCCTATACCCAGTATAGGAGCCCCACCCACTATGGGTCCCTCTCCCCTAACACCGAGTCGCTTTGTAAAATGATTAAAATTTCCTCTCTGTAATTCTGTAAATCTATCTATAAAAAATAGGCGGAGCTACGCACTGGAATAATATCACAAAAAAAACTTTAAATTATTTATTATTCACCAACATCTCCTGCAACATAAAATGCATAAAAGATCTGAAGGCTATATGAGCACGGTGTGTAGTACATGTATTATTGCTGTTACTACTCAAAATCATATTACAAAGATAAACTTCGATGCTCATATTCATACAGTATCTTGATTTCTTAGAGACTGAGAAAGTTGTGAAACCAGTAAGCAGAAGCCTTGGGATATCTGGTCAAGTTGTGATGGCGGTCGACGAAATAAAAGCCGAATCTGACTGAGTATCCACTGCCCCATTCGTAATCATCCATAAAAGTCCAGCCGAAGTAGCCGCGCACATTACATCCATCCCTGCGCATTCACATGAACCAATTCTGTGTTATATTGGGCAGAACTCAGAAGGCAGCTTAAGTAATTAAAAGTTTCTACAAGTGTGAAAAAATACCTTATTGCTAGGCTAATATTTGCCAGATGCTTGGAAGTATAGTCAATACGCCAGGTATCATTCAAAGACTCCTTCAAAGGCTTGCTAGCATTATTTATTTCATCGATACCTGAAACGAATCGCGGCATTCATTTCATTTCCGAACGAAAGCTAAAACTAGTATTTTGGCAGCGAGAGATCAGCAGTCAGTCAGTTACCGTTTTCTGTGATATAAATAAGCGGGTTATTGTATCGATGTTTTACATAGTTGAGCAGTGCTCTGATCCCGCGAGGATACACATGTAGCCAACTTGATCCCGCCTGAAGTCAACTCCTAAGAATTAAGTCACCACAATCACTGCACAATACCAAATATTAATAGACTGTGAATTGATGCTCTTTTACCTGGGCTCCGATCAGTAAGCCGTTCTTTACAGCTGCACAACATAGAACGATAAACCGTAAAATCATCGTTTTGGCTTTTATAAACAAATTCAATAAAGTTGACCGTTATTTTTTATACATATAAAAGCTGGACGTACTGGTTAGATTTACTCGGGAATCAGCTGTGAAATCGATGGGCAGGGCATTTGATGTAGAGTTATTATTTATGGCATAAAAAGCAGTATAGTAGTTGAGGCCCACAAAATCAAATGAACCCTTCACCAATCGAGATTGTGCTCTGGTGAAACGGGGCAGGCGAGTGCCCACCAGAGCTTGCATTGTAGCTGGATATTTACCTTTAGTCAATGGATCCATAAACCTGTTTGACATCATCTCCATTGTTAATAGGTTACAAAGAAATTAGCGTTGAATGGTGGATATATTTAGTGTTTTTATGGTCGACTGATACGGACCAACCAAGGTAGAAATCAAGAATCCTTCGAGTTGCTTTTTGGTCGTTGAATGAATTGGAGTAAGGAAGAAACCAATGCGCGACCAGGGTGATGCCAATCGATCCCTTTCGCCTTTTCTGGAACGTACACATTAAGTTAGTTATGACAATCAATCAAAATGTTCGTCCAGCGTTACTCTAATAAGTATATAAACTCTAATGTCCTACTTTGTACGTTTCCCTGTATATTTTTACAGCAGCTGAATGTGCAAGAAGCAAGTTGTGAGCGACTATGTAAGGCTCGGTCGCTGAATCTCCAGCTGTGCAATTTCCCACAGTTTTGGAGCAGCGGCCAGGTGCATGACTTCCATCGTTATATCCAAATAAGCTAATAATTAACGGCTCGTTTATCGTTACCCATTTCTTCACTCGATCACCGAAGGCATCAAAGCAGGTGATAGCATATGAACTAAAATCTTTGCTGCACACGACATAAAAACATCAGTGAAACAAATATCTTTCAACTGATAAATCACAGTAAACACTAAACACAGACTCGACAAGAAGTTCCTACATGATTTCCTCACTCAGGAAACCTCCATATTCGTCCTGAAGAGTTTGCGGTAGATCCCAATGAAATATAGTCACAAAAGGCTCTATACCTGAAATTTATTAATATCATTTTAGATCTATAGCATTGCATGTTTTGTATACATCCATTTAAACATCATACTATTAAATTTCAATATCAGTATACAATGTGCATACCATGTTTGAGAAGCTCGTCAATTAGATTGTTGTAATAAGCTATTCCCTTTTTATTTACAGTCCCTCTGCCTTCTGCGATAGGAGTATTTTTCTATGAGCTCGCACAAACTAAAATAATGCAATGTAATGGGAGCTCTAAAATGTTTGAGGATCGCTTCACACTACGTACTTGGGAAGATGCGAGACCAAGAAATCGAAAATCTATAGGAATCAACTCCCATATTAACCAGCAGTTGGACGTCCTCCTGAAATGTTTTGTAATATGCGAAGATTAATATTCTGCTTCTTATAAAAGTAAACTAAGATTACTAGTGCATAATTCCCAGTAGCATAGTCTCCTCTTGCTAAATTATCTGATCTGCTCATAACCATTTATGATTAATGAATCCACCCTAATACTGGGATGAAGCATTGTATACTTACAATTCTGTGCCATAAAAAATATGGCTTACTCTTAATGCCATAAAACCACTACTATTGTCAAAATCTATTATTCATATAATCTCTAAAACTACTTTTAAATCTTCTAACTCGGGTCTATTGCAAACCTTGTAACGATGGTACTGATCATTGGCAACATCGCCATTGCTCTGATCAACAATTTTTCCTACGAAAACAATACAGGTTGACAAATCAAAACTATTGTTAAACAAAAGAGCAACAATAACTAAAATGTATATATAGAAACCTGGAATACGAGAAAATGTATCCCAAATACTAGGGCCTCTTCCACCCTCCCGAGCTGCTCCTTCGTACTGAAGTTATATAAAAAACAGTTTATAGAAAACCAGTGATATCAACAAAAGCCTTAACTGGGGACTTTGAATCCCACAAATGCTAATACAAAATGAGCAATTTTTTCTTTGATAGCGTAGTGATAAACCTGGTACGAAGCAGATCCAAGTCCGAAAACAAAGTCTGAAGGGAAGGATTTTCTTCCAAATTGAGTTTTGCTTTGGCCGTTTCCTCTCACTGAAAAGCTGCAAGTACAAAAAACAAAAAAAAGTAGTGCACAGAAGTTTCTACCACTCTCCATTTTATTTTGTGAAGGATTTGGCTTCCCCTTAACGAAATTTATATGGAGTTGTCCATGGTAACTCTATTTCTCTAAGGATTGGAAAAACTTCAATCACGTGGCAGTTTAGACTGTTGTAATAAAAATGTACTTTTTAAAGTACTTTTGTTGATTTTAGTGCAACGCTGACCCATTCTACAGTCCATAGAGACAAGTAAAAAATTAGACTGTGGACAGGATTTGTTAAGGGGATGCAAGTCCTAGGTCTATGGAGCTGATTGCGGGGGTGTTCCGAATTGTTGCGATGCACGTTCCGAGGAGTCCCATAAGTCTTGCGAGCTGATCTATGGTGGGATTGGACTCGGAAAATGTAAGAACATTGGGATAGTACGAGGATTCACCGGGGATGCAAAAAGTGTACTGTGCCATGTGTTTTGTTACAGCTTTATGCGTTGCACTGGGACATGAATGGGACTACTTATGTATCTATTTCCTAGAGGAGATAGTGGGGTTAATGAGTGGTAATCTGAGTTGTAAAGGGCTGACTACCTTAAAAAAATGCAAAGTGAAACGGGACCAAGGCGAGTTACCATTGGGCGAGTTGGATTGTGCATTGGGATTGTGGACTTATGCGTCAAGGTGAGTTGACTTGAGCTAGAAGCTAGGGACTATGTGAAGTGTATATAATACTTGGGGCCATGTTGGACTAGTCCTAAGAAGGGGCTACGTTGTCTAGGAGATTGTAATGAGTGAAAGCATTTAATAAAAGATGCAACATAAATAATTGGGACTATCCATGTGGGGCGAGCTACTGAGAAAGTCGTTGGATCAATGGTACAAACTGAGCTTTTGAGAGAGCAAGTAGAAGCTTGCATGCAAAACCTTGCAAAGAGGATCACAATGGAGAGTTTTGGGGAAATTTTGTCTAAGTCTAAGAGACAAAGCAGTTACTTAGAGCAAGCTGAGAAGATTTGTGTTCGGAGGATTGCGTGACAAGTCTTGAAGACAATAGAATGGGGTCCTTACTAGGAGTCCCGAAATGGGTGAGTTTTGAAGTAGACCTAGGAAGATCATTTGGAATGCAAGTCCAAGAGGATTGTCCTAGGGCAATCTGAGAACAAGTCTGAAATATTTTGAAGAGATCTCAAGAAGGGGTGCTAAATAAGGTGGTCATGAATGTAGAAACCTTGATGGAGGATTTTGTTGATGGTTGTTTTTGCACTTTCTCAACATAGTCAAAGCCAAGTGTAATGTCTCTCTTGAAAGGTAATTTCTGTGACCAAATTTTAGAAATCACCCCAAGGTCTCTCGGGTGTTAGGTCATGACTTGCAAAAATAACTCAGTTGTTGATGTGATTTGATGGTAATCACAAAGGGCATTTATGGTCTATTGAGCATGGAGGGAATTGAGTCTGCTAATAGAATTTTATAAATTATGGAAATGAGTGAACAGTTGTTGCAAGTTCATAATAGCAAGCTAAAACTATATCTTTTCCATCAGATTTGACTTTACAATGATACTGGAACTTTGTTTAACTTCATATTTAAAGAAATAACAAAAGGGAAAAAGGGTTAGAAGTTTCCTAGACATGCAACTAGTGATAAACAATAACTAAATTCCTTTACAAAAATGATTTGAAGAATTATTCAAAGCTCCAAGAGTTTCATTCTCTCTCTATCTTTCACCAAATATGGAGAACAAACACCCCTAATAATGGTAGAAATTAAAAAAGAAACTTGGCTAGTCTCACCAACCATATCTTTCCAAGAAGGCTTTAGGCACCCTAAAATTAATTTCTTATGTCATAGCTAATTAACTAAATATTTAATTCCCCAATTCCCCATGATTAACTAAATAGATCAATTTAATTAATTATTCTTCATCTTTGTAATTAATTAAATCATATTTAACTGATTACATTTCAATACTTCTAAGGTTGATTAATATAACTAACTCGGCCTTATTTCCCACCTCCATTAATTCTTTTGAATATAATTAAATAATTAATCCTTCCCTAAACATCATTAACATTTTCTCTAATTTTAAATTCTCCCACTTCCCCAAACCTGTATTCATGTGACAAGTGTCCTCTACCCCTCTTAAATACTTCCATGCACATGTCACTCTCACTCTTCCACCTCATCATTTGACTACTCTCCTCATTGGATGTTCACACATGTGTGAGTTCCTCTTCCCCATGTAGCCATGGTCCTACACCTTTCCTTTACATCCATTTGTCAAATTCCTAGGCTTCCTCTCTCTTCAACCTTACCACTTATGTTTCCACTTCTCAAGTCCTTTTTCTTCCAAATGTGTGTGAGTGCACCTACCCACCTTCCCCATTCAAAGTTTTATTTTCACAAGCCTTCACCTTGTGACACTTGTCACAAGGCTAAACCCTCACTCTCTCTTTAAACCTTGGCCCTCCATCTTGGAAATTAATCTTGACCCTCCATTTGTCAATCCAAAACTCTATAAATTTAAGCCTTTTTCCTCCATCTTCAACAACTCATTATTGCCAAAATTATGTTGTTAAAATCACTATCATAATCTCATCTTTCCAAGGTTATGTTTTTTTAAGAGAAATCCACATTTTCACCATCAAATGAGCAAATCAAGTGAGAAGGGTGCATCACTTCAACTCAATCAAGGAGATTGGAAAGGTAAAAGGTTGGAGGTAATTTTATTGAATTTATTTATTTTATGCTTTCATGTCTTTTGTAATTCCATTATTTTCATTATGGCACACTTGATGGGACCCACATCCTTGTACCTAACATCTTGTTTGATCTTTTGGTTAATTTTTATATTGCATCTCCCAAAATAGTGTTTATGACCTCTCATTTAGCACTTTTACATAAAATAAGTACCTTCATAGTGGGAGTAACAATTTTGCGTTGTAGTGCCTCTATCCTATTCAATTTATGTTTTTGGTTAGTTTATGTTTAGTTTTTTTGATAATATAAGAGGCTTTCATTGCTTTAGCTTTAGTGGACTTGGGTTTTAGAGGCTCCATTTTAAGTGGCTCGTACCTTAATCCTTGATACTTAGGAAGTTCTATTGGTTTGAGAGGCTCTAATATTCTTTGTTCATCATTTATAAGACCTTTTATCTTTGTAGCCCATGCTCTTGCAAATTTGTGACACTTAGAGTAAATTTATTTTTGTAATGAAGGTGATTCTTCTTCTTTGTAGATCCATAATGTAATGTAACCTTTGATATATATTTTTTACATGGAACCTTCATTTGAAGGTGGTGGTTACAATTTTGAGTTACTTTTGATTATCATGTGGTGATCCTTGGCTGACCATGAAATTTAGGAAATAGTGGGAGTTTTCCTACATAAAATAAGTATTGTAGCTTGTACTCTCCACATCCTTTTCCAACAATATTAGCCTTGATATTGACAATGGAGTTGTGAGAGGTAGTGAAGGTTGTGAGTGAGGATGGATCAATGTAGGATGATGATGGGGTGGTCACATAATTTATTAGGAAATGGTGTGATTGATTGTAGCTACCTTCCATTTGAAGGTTTGCAATATTAGAAGGGATGAGAATCAAGAAGAATAATAACCTCGTTACCTTGGCATAGGAATTTTAGGAATTGGTAGAAGGTGGAGGGGATGGCTTGCATGTCATGTATCCAAGGGTGGCCAAGGAGGATGTGTTAGGGGAGATCAAGGTGTATATTTGACATGTTGTTTCCAAATGATCATCCCAAATCTAATCAAACTTCATCTTCTAATTAGGTACATCAACCATATCCTAATCTCCAAACAATCCTATCCTTCATTCACTCCAATCATCTTATCCCAAATTTGAGCTTAATCAAATCCAAAATCTCTATTTTAATCTACCAATCCTCCATATTTTCCAAATCCCAATCAAACTTATCATCATCCAATCACTTATATCCACTCTCATCCATACCAATCCTATCCAACATCATATCTCCATTATAAACCTCCTTTCCAACCTTTGATGATGATGAAGTTAGTCTTGTTGATCAAAGAAAATATGATCCCTATGATGATAATGAGAGTCTTATGGACCAAGATGAGATCTCCCCAATTAACATTCCTCACATCGAAGAACCTACCAATTCTACTACCAACCATAAAGACCTCTCTGGATTCATCCTTTCTTACCACTTCAACAATGATAAAGACGTCGTGGGTAGGGACCTAAGTATTGGTGCTAGAATTCCATAATATCCATCTCTATAAAATCACAATTCAATTTGTCTCCTATTACTTACCCTTCACTTCCTTTGACAAGGAAAACCAACCCTCCATACAAATTTCCCCTCAAACCCTATCGACATTCAAAATCCCCACATCCAACATATTTTCAATATCCTCATCCTCATCATCAATCTAGAAATCTAAGAAGCCTCCACTTATTGTTCTACTATTTCATCTACCACATCCTCACAGTCAACATCATCCAAATCATACAAATCCAGTTCATGTCCCATATCTTTCATGATTTCCTCCAAGTATTATTAATAAAGGATTTTAAATCCCCATGTACAATCTAAGCTAGATGCAATATTTTAATATCACATTCACCTCCATACCTTATAGGTCTCCCACATCCCAAACATACTAAATTTATCCAATCCTTCAAACCATCAAATCCTTCATGCATAAATATTGAAAATACTTTTCCCATCCATTCACTTATTGTTGAAACCAAAATTCCATCCTCCCTAATTTACTCTATGTTGTAAAACAAGGTGAAGAAATATTGCAATAATAACTTTAACCAATAGTAATTGCAAGTTTGAATCTAAATATTAACCCTTAAAGTATGTGATTATAGAATAAAAAAAAGGAATAGAAAACCATAACACATGACACTAGATTACGTGGAGAAACCCCTAAGGGAAAAAATCCACCATAGAAAGAGAGAGGCAAGTATATTACTAATCCAATGAGAGATTACAACAACAATACTCTTCTTTGAATATCTCTATAAAATTTGGCAGCACCATGTTACCTGCAAACTGAACAAAACTAAATGAAGAACTCTAGCTCAAGGCCCCATTTTATAGAAACTTGCGGGGATGGATACTACCATGGTATCACCAAACAACATGAAGAAAATCCACATGGAAAAACCCACACCTACCTCCTTGCAACCACCAATTCCATCCAAAATTACAACTTACAAATGCTCTTATAGCTATCATAAGGCATGTCTCATGCATGGGTGCCTATGGAAGGAATTTGTCATAAATGTTATCACAAATGTTGTCATAGTTGTCATAGCATATTATGACAGTTTTCATAGCATATTATGATAGTTGGCATAGTGTCATATATACTCTTACAAATTATGAAATTTGTAATAACCCTCCAAAAAATAGGAGATTACAAATGGAATTCCTAGCTATTTTGTCTTTTTCCGAGAAGAGGGTATGTGCAGGATCATGATGGGCCAAAAAGTGGCAATATGATGGGTATGTGTAGGGTATGTGGCTAACAACTTTTTTTGTACCTAAAATTGATGAAGCGAAAATGGTTTTTAAAGGAGATTTTCAGCTTTCCACCCATATAAATTATGCTTTACTTTGAATCTAATATAAGTAATTATTATTAATTTTCTATTTAAATTATGACTAAAGGCTTGATTGATAGGTTGATTGAAAAACATCTATAGCTTTCAAACGGTATCACATTTTTTGAATCTGAAACATGTGTCACATTCTATACTTCATATACTATAGGATTAAAACAAGAAAATTTGAATTTTATGAAGTTTTTACCAAGTTAAGGTGGTTAGACATACAAGTTTTTATATTTTTTAAAATTTGTAATAAAAAATTCATAATTAATTATTTACTTGGAAAAAAAATACAAAAAAATATGCATCACATCAGGACATGAGTCCTCTACTTATATCTAAAATCTTATAAAAAAATATTATAATTTTATTGTGGTTAAAGGGTGGTCAGACAGACACCTACTTCTTATTTTTCCCTGAAATTTAAGTACTGCATTGAAATTTCAAATTTTTTCCAAATATTTTTCTTTTTCTTTTAAATAAGCCTAGTATTTTAAAAACTACATTCAATTTTCTACATATTCTATTCTTACATATTTTTGAAATAATATAGATAACTTATTCAAATTTTTATGTCAAGTTTCCTAACTCTGATTTTTTTGAATTTTTTGCCACTTAAGGGCTTGTTTTTTCCATGATGATCCTGCACATACCCAAGACAAATGGTAATAGTAACTTTGTCTTTACATGAGCTCTTTCACCACCATTGGTTAAATGGTTTCAACTCTTATGGGTAATTTACAAAAGATGTTAGGAAAATAATTAATTAATGGATTTGCAAGGTTGATGTCACCTAAATCCTAACATTCTCCCACTTGACATCATACACTATAAATTACATCCATAGGGATACATCAACATAAAATTAAGTATAGTGATCAAGGTCCATGGACTTCTTACACCAAGAGAACTTATCTATGGTTACTAGCTTTGTGAGAGAATTTGCAACATTATCCAAATTGCCTACCTTTTCAATTAGAACCTATTTATTATCAACTCTTTAATGCACAAAGTGATACTGAATCATCAACATGCTTAGTACGATCATGGTATAGGATTTTTAGCCAAATATATGACACTCTGATTGTCACATCTAATCCTCATTGTCCTACAATAAAAACTAATTTACCAATACCAAGGATTTGTAACCATATAGCCTCCTTAGAGGAATTTTTAGTAGTCATATACTCTACTTCAATGGTGAACACTATAACTATAGGTTGTCTTTTACTCATGCAAATCACTACACCTCCAAACAAAGTAAACACATAGCCACTAGTTGACCTTCGACTATCCAAGTCACTTGCCTAATCTACATGAACAAAACCTTGTATGTACAATGGCTTATCCACATTTCAGTACCATGATAAACCAAACAATAATCATAAGTACCTTGCAAGTACCTAAACAACCTTTTAACAAAATTCCAATGCTCTTTACCAAGGTTAGACATAAACTTGCTTAGACCTGCCACTGCTTGGGCTTGTAGTAATAGAAAAAATATTCCTTTTTCCTTAATTTTGAAATGAATTAATAAAATGGACCCAATGGTTCCTTATTTAGGGTGTTGTAAAGTGTATCTTTACACTTTCACACTAATATAGGGCTTTATTAATTAATTGAGGTTAATTGGCCCCTTAAATTCAAATCCAAGCCTAATTTATTGCACTTTTTGAGGGAGAAAATCTGACACTCTTAAATGAAATTACACAACACTTAATTTTGCAAGGAATGTGTCCTAGGCTAGTGACCTAGGACCCATTCACTACTTAGTGAATGGCTCCCCACTAGGTCCTAGGACCCCCTTTTGGCATATCGTTTCACAACCCCCGAAGTGTGTCCTAGTTATGTGTGCTAGGAGACATTCACCCTATGTCGAACGGGTCCTCATTAACTTAGGACACCCCCTTGGGATGTGTTTTTGGTGGTATTTTAATAATTTCAAATCCTAGATTTGAAGTCGGCTTGCATTATTTGAATTTCAAGATTTAATCTTAAGTATAAATATAAGGCTATTTCACCTAGTTTCACCTAAGAATTTTTATGCAAGCATCCTAAGAGTTCACAAGAGAATTATAGAGCATTCAATAACATTTCTAATGCATTATATGGAAGATTATTGAGGTTTATTGCATCAATCAAAGATTTATTTCATCATGTCAAAGTCATGCATGTTGTTGAGCTATTAATATATGCTGATATAGCATTGAAGATCCAATTTTGAAAGCATATTCAAGGCATTGTTTCATATCAAAGCTCATGATCAAGATCTATATCCATTGAGGCCACTTCATGCTAAGTTTCAAATTTGCAATCCAAGGTTCAACTGAGGATTGTTGAGTTGTGACATTACATTGATCATGGGTAAACCCACAAAACTGGTTTACAATTTTGCTGAGAAAGGAAAAATGCATTTTTAGATGGAAAACACTTTAAGGGGTTCACTAGAACCCCCCCTTCCATCTAACCCCCCATTTAATGGGTTTTATTTTTTAATTGCATATAAAGGGGGGTTTGCTAGAAGGGGGGTTCTAGTGAACCCCCTAGTTCAGGCGAACCCTGGTTCTATAGAACCCCCCCTTTTCCCCCTTCTCCCCCTCTTCTACCAGTTCTTTGCAAAAAAATTCCCTTCAAAGCTCCAGTTAAGGATGAAAGTGGAGGAGACTTCACAAACCCAACTAGATAATGGTAGTCCTCAGAACGAGCTATCCATCAAATATAATTTTAATATGTTTTGGTTTTAATATGTATTTTTTTAAAGTTTTATTAAACATAGGTTTTTCATTGAAAATCAAGCTCTTTGTTCTGCACATGGGGAAAAATAACAGATTATAAAAAAAATTGAAAAATATCAATGCACTAGGTATTGATGTCCCTGATCCAACAAAACAAAAATTGAATTTCGATACATACAAAAAATTTTATGTTTTAGCCAATGAATCATGTCTAAATTATAACTAGTTTGAATTTGAAACTTAATTAAGAAAAAAATATTCAATGAAATGCTATGAAACCAATTCCATTCACTAGATATCATAGTTACAAATCTAAATTTGAAAAAAATGGAATTTTATCCTTCATAGAATAAAGTTTATGTGTTATCCAGTGGCATCACTCTTTAAAAATGGTGTTTACTATTAAAAACTAGTTTTCGAAGGAGATGGAAAAAGAAGTGCAATCTAATTCCAAAAAAATTGAAAAAAATATATTTAGAATCTACAGACAAAATGTCACAGATCACTAGTTTGCATCATCTCCAAATTCCTCATGGTTTAACCACTATAGGTGCAGCCCAAAAGTGAAGATTTAGTTAAGAAATTCAATTCAATGTCTAGTTTGGCCAAAAATTGTAAACCACTATTGTGGGATCACCCTCATTCATCCTTCCTTTAATGCATTGTTTCATTTCAAGGTTTAATTACCAAAACAAGGTTTGACCAAGGAAAACCTCTATTCCCTAACAAATCAACATTTTTCTTCTCCTTTGATGTGTGATTGTAGGTTTTAGGTTGAAGATCAAGTGGAGAACAAAAGTTGCCAAAGTTGCAAAAGTTTTCATCTTTCTTGCAAGATCACAAAAACTAATCAGAGAATTTATTTCTAACTTTCGAGAGATGAACACTTAAGATCTAGGAGTTTAGACATTGAAGAACAGAACCCAAAAACCAATTTTCTAGAACCCTAGCAAGGACCCATTCACCATTGGGTGAATGAGTCCTCAGTGAGGCTCAAAATAATAGTTTTTGGAGTAGGCACACATCATTTTACCATCTTAAAGCCCACCCTTTTATTCTTATATCAGTTAGGTTTTTTTTTTTGATGTTCTTCTATGCATAATTGAATGAAATAACTAGTGAAAAGTAGTGGTTTATAATCTTGTTAATTCATTTTGGTGAATCACCCCCCTTTTCCTTTGTTTCATTTTTGTGAACCCAAATTTTTGAGCATTTTCTAATTTTAGGACCCCTTTGCATCCTAGGTTAGATATTGCATTCATTTGCATTGAATTAGATCTCATTTAGGGTCTTTAGTTTGCATTCAAATTTGCATCTCATATAGGGTTTTAGGATTGCATTATTTAAATTTGAAGAATACAAAAAAATTAGTCATTTTGCATATCATCTTACATAACATAAACTTGCATTTGAAAATCAAAACAAGATTGCATATCAAACTAGGGGTTTTAGATAATCATTTTGTCATAATTTGCACTCAAATAATTTTACATTGCATTTACAAAAATTTCAACTTGAAATTTATTGTAACAGACCCAAATCTGAAAATCATTAGAAAAGGCTTAAAAATCTATAAAAATCAATTCCAAAACCCTAATCTAGGACCTATTCATGCTAGGGCGAATGAGTCCTTGATTAGACCTTAATCTGCATTTTTGGTATTTGAAAACTTCAATTTTGTGCTTATGTTTGCTGCTATCAAATCTCTGTTATAGTTTGTTGATTTTTTATTTCATTCATTTCATTAGATCTAGCTTAATTTGGTTAATTTAGTGCATTTCTAAGTTCAAAATTACATTTACAACATTTCATTTTTAGATTGTTGCATAATGTAATCAACAAATTTCCTTGTTTAGAATCTAAAAATTGCATTTACATATTTCATTCTAGGTCGTTGCATTGCATTTTAAGCTTCTTTCCATTTTGGGTTTGCACACTAAGTTTGTAAAAATTGCATGAGCTTTACAACTTGGTGTCCTATTATCAATACTATTGTAAGACGTAGTTCAAGACTCATGTCATCTTGTAATATACCATTCTTCATGGATCTTGGGTTTTCTAGCTCTCTTCCTAATAGTGTTGATAGTCAACCCCCTATGGATCATAGTATCAAAACCTCATTTTCCATGACGTCACTTCCCATGAAGAAGATGAGCCACTCGACACCCTTTTAGGTATGTTTCCCACCTCAACGACATTCTTCAATGTATGAAGCACTTTCCCTTTTATAACACACATCCTTGGTTTCCTGTAAATTGTAAAATTGTTGCAAGTGTTATGGATAGTTAAAGTTCCAAAATTTATTGCACCATTTGCAGTAAGCAAGCATATCTTTTTTCAATCATATGAAGAATTTCAAATGAATATTTTAGTCTACCTAAGACTTGTGATAAATTTTCAAGGTTCCTTCATTACATTCTTTGTGTCTAAATAAAAAAAGGTTTTCAATGCATTCCTACTATCAGCAAAATTGCAGGTTGGAAAAGAGATGGTGTTATGAAACGTACAACCCATAGTGTTGTAAAATGCCATACAAGTAACCCACTGTGTTTTCCAACATATAATTATTTTGTGCATTGATTTTTTTCAATCAGATGAAGATACTGAATTACAATTTATACCATAACTAACCATTGTAATTTTTGGAGGTTCCTTTTATTACATTTGTACTATCTAAATAAGAAAATCTTTTCAAGACATTCAAACTATTATGTGAAATTTCACATTGGAAAACACAAGGTGTTATAAATCCTACAACCCAAAAACTGTTCTAAAACCCTTTACAAGTAACAACCCTATTGGTTACTTGCCCCACCTTAATTTGGTATGTTATGCGATTGTCTTCACAACATTTAGCTTTGTAGATAGCAATAATGTAATGAAATTAGAAAACACAGGGCATTAAGAAACCTGCAACCAAATTATGTATCATGCACTTGCAAGTCCTCCCCATCATCTCAAGTGTTTAGATTTAAATATGCAGAGTGAAACAACTGACAACCCACGTGTTTTCCAATCTGCCATTATTTTGTGCATTTCTTTGTTTCAACTATACGAAGAAATTAAAATACAATGTATATTGTAAGTAAGAGTTATTATATGTTTTGAAGGTGAACTTCATTACATTATTATTGTGTACAAATCAAAAGGATTCCAAGACATTCATACTATCAATATAATTGTTGTTGGAGGATACATAAAACTAACAAAAATTTATGTGAGGAGTGACCAACCAATTGGGTTCTTACTATGTCAGTAACCAAAACATTGTCATTACATTCATATTGTTTATGTGTGTTGACCTTGTTGTTGCATGAAAACGTCGACATGTCTCAATGCCTAATAAAAGCGTTAGATAAGATGCATGGTAGGTGGTCAAACCATACCATGAATCACATGAACAACACTCACTGAGGGGTTGTCCCTCACTTCTCAAATCTTGTTCAAAGACATCACTCTCGCCTATGTAGACTGTAACAACACAGTGTATTGAAGTTCACCTTCACATTTTATAACAACGCTTACTTGCAGCAAACATTCCATTTCAATATCGTTATACTTTTGGAACACAAGATGCACAAAAAAAGTTGCAAGATGGAAAACACACAGGGTTGTCCCCCCCACCAGTGTGACAACGTTTCATGACAACTAGGAAACTCTGAAGCATGCCTTTCTCATTTCCAAAACATTCACTTCTCTCCATCATACATTGATGAAACCTTTCCACATCATGGACCTGAGTGGGTGAGATTGTGGAAGAGATGGTGATGTGTGTTGGAGAGAAGATCTTGTTTTGTGAATATTGCAAAGTAGCTCCAAATATGCCCAGTTGTCATGAAATGTTGTCATGTCTTTATAGAGGTCTTAACTAACGCTGGTATTGGGCATTGATAGGTTGACCTTTTCATACAATGGCGAGGCCAACAATGTGTAATTGTAGGTTGGAAAACACTGGGTGTTATTAAACTTGCAAACCAAATACCATTTACAAACCCTTCACAAGTAGCATCCCAATTCATTACTCACCCCTTAGTTGAATTTGGATGCTTTTATATATCCCACACTTGCAACCCCACCCCATGCCCTCAAACCTTCAACTGTCAATGTGTCAATTATTTTCTGCAATATGTTGT
This sequence comes from Sequoia sempervirens, assembly GCA_007258455.2. NCBI lineage: Eukaryota > Viridiplantae > Streptophyta > Pinopsida > Cupressales > Cupressaceae > Sequoia > Sequoia sempervirens. Next base: position 621,032,867 of record VDFB02193867.1, on the reverse strand, counting down.
CCCATCATCTAGTGTATGTATTTTTGTATGTTATGATGCCTCTGACATGGATTCTTCTAGGGAGAATAGTGACATCCAATTGCAACCTGGTAGAAGCTAATCCCTACAAAATATAGTAAAGTCAAGCTATTATCCTTGAAGAAACATGTCTTTCAAATGATAACATAATCAGACATAAATGATATCAATTTTCCACAATCCATATTGATTATTGCTAGTTAATTTTTGGATTTGATTGTGTAGTAATTTTTGCATCAACATTTCAGATCAAACTCTGTGATCCAACATCAAGATAAAGAAGAGACCATCAGGGTCACCCCTTATGCTCTCTTCTTCATCCCAATGATGGATCACAAAGTTTGATTTGAAACATTGATGAAAAATTTCTTACATAATCACATGTCGAAATCAACTAGCAATAGTAATCAGACATGTCTTATCCCTGAAGAAGGGCAATACTTTATCATGTGTAAGCCATGTTGCAAGGAGATCACCTTCTACAATTGGGGCAAGGCTATTCTCCCTACAAAAATGCATGTCACATGCATCATAACAGTCATCATGTTTTAAAAATCATATTTTGGAATGGACAAAAAGCCCAAAACATGGCATTGAAAACCATTATTTGCAAATAACAAAAATCCCAGATGAGGTCCCATTTTCACCGCCATTTTCCATAGTGACGTTTTGTAGGTTGGTAGAGAGCAACGGGAAGTATAAAATTTTGCAATGGTTGAATGAAATAATTGACAACCCATTGTGGAAATATGAGTGAAATAACTGAATAACATTTAGAGAAATCATAAACCATGCAAAATATGTAACAGTTTTGTTTCAGTATGCTCCAAGAATGTAATGAAGTCCACTTTCAAATTTCACTTTGCTACAGTCAAAATCTCATTTCACTTTCTTCATCTGATTGGAACAAAATGCCTCGATGTAAAAGGTCAGATGAAAAAATCACACCGATGGAAAGACTTGACAGTCAGACATTAACAGTGACTTGTCGTGACCTGTCCCGTCACTGAGAAAACATGTCAGCACCAATAGGTTTTCAAAAGAATATTTCAGAATGAACAAAAACCTCAAAAAACATGGCGGGTATGTGCAGGATCATGATGGACCAAAAAGTGGCAATATTATGGGTATTTGTAGGGTATGTGGCTGACGGCCTTTTTTTTACCCAAAATTGATGAAACGAAAAGGGTTTTTAGAGGAGATTCTCAGCTTTCCACCAATATAAATTATTCTTTAATTTGAATTTAATAAATAATTATTATTCATTTTCTATTAGAATTACAACTAAAGTCCTGATCGATAGGCTGCTTGAAAAACATCTATAACTTTCAAATGGTATCACATTTTTTGAATCTGAAACATGCGTCACATTTTATGCTTCACATACTATAGGATTAAAAAAAGAAAAAATAAATTTCATGAAGTTTTGACCAAGTTAAGGTGGTCGACATATGAGTTTTTTATATTTTTTAAAAGTTGTAATAAAAAATTCATAATTAATTATTTACTTGGAAAAAAATTACAAAAAAATATGCATTACATCAGGACATGAGTCCTCTACTTATATATAAAATCTTATAAAAAAATATTATCATTTTATTGTGGTTAGGGTGGTCAGAAAGACACCTACTTCTTATTTTTTCCCTAAAATTTAAGTACTCATTGAAATTTAAATTTCACCAAATAGATTTTATTTATTTTTAAATAAACCTAGTAGTTTAGAAACTACATTCATTTTTATAGATTCTATTCTTACATATTTTTGAAATAAGGGTGATCCCACAATAGTGGTTTACACTTTTTGGCCTAACTGGACACTGATATTTTTTTTTTAAACACAATCTCCACATTCGGGCACCTATAGCGATTAAACCGTAAGGAATTTGAAGATGATGTAAACTAGAATCTTGTCACATTTTGTCTGTAGATTCTAAAATATTTTTTTCAATTTTTTGGAATCAGATTGCACTTCTTTTCCATCTCCCACAAAAATTGGTTTTTTCAAAAACAACATTTTTAAAAAGTGATGCACACCATATAAGCATAACTTTTTTCCATGAAGGATAAAATTCCAATTCTTTCAAATTTAGATTTCTAACTCCGATATCTAGTGCTTCCACTTGGTTAGATAGTTTTTTATTGAATATTTTTTCTTTAATCAAGTTTCGAAGTCAATCAAATGACAATTTAGACATAGCGCGACCGTATAATGCATAACTTTTTTTAATTATCAAACTTCTTCTTTCTTTTTGTTGGATCAAGGACTTCAATATCTGGTGCACTCATATTTTTAAATTTTTTTTTTTTTATAATCTTCTATTTTTCCACTTGTGCAGAACATAGATTTTTGTTTTCGATGAAAAACCTATATTTAATAAAACTTAAAAAATAGATAGATAATAAAACCAAAACATACTAAAATTATATTCATTGGATAGCTCGTTCTGAAGGCTAATCGATTCCAAGTTTGGTTTCTAAATATTCCCCCATTTTCATCCCCAACCGGAGCTTGAAAGCATAAAATTTTAGGTTTTTTGTGTGAACAAATTAAAAAATTAGGGAAAAAGGGGGTTCGCTAGAACCAGGGGGGTTCTAGCGAACCAGGGTTCATTGAACCCCCACTAATATGCATTTTTCCTTTGTTTTTGGGCGGAAATGTGGGCCCAATAGTTAATGGGTTCGCTCGAACCCTAGTTCGGTCGAACCCCTTTATGGTTCGGTCGAACATGCAGGTTCATGCGAACCCCTAAAACCAATTTTTTTGCCATGGGGTCATTTTTTCTCAATTTTCCTTCCTCCATCAAAGTGTGAACCACTATTATGGCTTCACCCATAATATAGATAACTTATTCAATTTTTTACGTCAAGTTGCCTAACACTGATTTTCCTAAATTTTTTGCCACTTAAGGGCCTGTTTTTTCCATGATAATCGTGCACATACCCTGGCATTGGAAACCATTATTTACAAATAGAAAAATGAGGTGCCAAGAATGTAATGAAAATGGAAAACAATAGGTATTATGAAACGTGCAAGGCATAGTGTTATAAATTATTTGCAGTGTTGGAAAACACACTTTCCCATTTTAGTTAGTTCGTTATGAAGAGTTTTATTTCGTTACTCCAAGAATGTAATGAAGTCCACTTTCAAATTTTTGAACAACTCTTTGGTATAGTCCAAATTTCATTTCACTTTCTTTATCTGATTGGAACAAATAAAATGCTCACATTATTTGCAGTGTTGGAAAACACACTTTCTCTTCTCACTTGCATAGGGTTTTACAACACTATATGCATTTCTTGTTTCTTAACACCTAGGGTTTTCCAACATGCATTCTTACTAAATAGAAATAATGTCTTCAAAAGATTTTGTAATATAGACATTTTGAATGTATTGAAAAGCCCTGCCAAAATTTATAAGAACTTTTAATTTGGGAAAAAATTGCACTTAAATTTCGCATGACTGAAAAAGAAAGTGCACAAAATAATTACAATATGGAAAACACAATGTTGGGTTTTAGTTATTTGAATATCCTTGCTTAAATGTAAGGGGTTGTCTCATGGTGGGTTACTTGCTTCTTAACACGTAGGGCATTGCAACATGGATTTTTACAAAATAGTATGAATGTCTTCAAAATCACACCTTCCATTGTTGTGTTTAAATTTCAAATGATTGAAAAAAAAGTGCACAAAATAGTTGTATTTTGGAAAACACGATGTGGGTTTTCAGTTGTTTGAATCTCCTTGTTTACATGTAAGGGGTTGTCTCACAATCGGTTGTTTGCTTCTTAACACGTACAGTTTTGCAATATGGAATGTTACAAAACTGTATGAATTTCTTCAAAATCACACCTTCCATTGTTGTGTTTAAGTTTCAAGTATATAACAAATTGCATGCTTCATAACACATTGCATTTGTCAACCTCCACATCACAACATACCCAAGCCCTTTTGGTTTTAAAATCCATATATGTAGGCGTGCATTACAAATAGCAAGAACACCAATTTCTTGTCATTATTGGAAATAATGAATAAATGTGTTGAAAGTGGTGAACATTGTGTGGTGCATGTGTTGGAAAACACAATGCGTTTTAAATTATCCTGCCTACTTATACCCAACCTTTGTCTTGAAATGCAAATATACAAACGTATAGATGGTGTTCTATTTTATCAAATAGCACATATGTCATTTAAGGGGGACTCTATTAACTGTCAACACATAGTGTGCTTCATAGTACACACTTCATTTTGGTTTGCAATAATTCATGTTGGAAAAACCTAGCTGTTAAGAAACAAGCAACCCAAATAGTGTTGTAAAACCCTCTACACCACTATTTGATAGTACCCGTCACCTCAATTAGGTCAGTTTTATCTTCCAACTCCTCCACGTGCACTCCAACCTTCAGCTTTCAACATGCAGACTAGAAACAAAGTGTGTATTCACCCTTCTTTCTCTAAAAGAAAAAGGCACACGTCACTCTCCAATTTTCCCGTGCCAGAAAAAAGCAGATGAAAGTGTAACTTCACGGCCAAGATAAGACTCCCATGTTAATCAGCTGGCAAGAGGTGGGAATACTGACCTGACGGTGCTATTAATTCCTACCTACCATTTCTCGGACGTTTGGTCCCATCTGTTGGTTTCATCACTTTTTGTTTCCATGTATGTTGTTAAGAACCACATAAAAATGACAGATGATTGAAAAATTTTAAATATGGAGAAATATTCAACTCAATAGACAAAAAAGATGTTTAAATTAGGACAAGGTCATAGGATGGACTATCGAGACAACATATTTTGACCATTTCGTAGGATAAGAAATACTCGCAAAAGCCTCTGTTGTTGCTCACATTTCTTTTGTTGAACCTAGTTCAAATGAAGAACATAGTTCAAGTGAAGAAATTGTTGTTACACCTCAATGTCTAGATACTGATACAATTTCAGGTAAGCATGAATATGCTCCAAACTCAAATCTATACAACAATTTCTTCATTGAATTGGGTTCTTCATTTGAATTGGGTTCTTCACTTTGAATGTTGTTTGTAAGTAATTTCACATATGTATACATGTCCACATATAAAAAATTTTGGTGAAAGATTAAAAATTAGAGAAAAACACTTAAGAATAATGTAACATGATTCACATAAAATTTTGGGATATAATACACACAGAATAATGTAACATTTATTTTATTTAAATTAAAGTACAAATTGTTTGCATTCCCCACAATAAGCATCCCATCCATATATAAATCAGAACTTCTAAATATAAAATAAATTTTGGAAATTTAACTATCCAGTACACATTCCATTCAAGCTATGGTAGCCAGAATCACCTGTATTTACTATAGAAGCTTCACGTCTCCTACAACGTCCTTCTCAATCCAACTTCCCTTGTTTTGCTCAATTTTATTTCCTCGCCCATATCAACCACCTGGAAGATAGACAAGTGTTAGCGATAGATTAAATTGGCAAATTAAATACATTTGGTGATACAAAGAATTCACTTCATTCCAAACTTCACTGATATTGGATTATATGTTGTGTTGACTACAACATGCCAGCTTGTACAATCAATAAAAAAACATATTAATCTATATGATGGGAATTTAATTTCCAATTTAACCTATTGCTAACACTAGTAATATATATCAACAATTATATCTTCCATTTTTCCATTATGTTGGAACTGTGAAGCAATGAACGTTCATTCAGATATATCTCAAATGCATCTCTCCTAGCATATGAAAGAGGCCATCACTTGCATAATCAATAAGGGCAGACAAGACACACAAGAAAGATACCCCACACCACTGTCAAACTTTTGTTTATTTCATTACTTGTATAGATAACTGAAAAAAATACAGATTATTGCAAGAAACATTGATTACAAAGCATAGTGTGCATCGACTATTCTAGAATAAACATTAAGAAGTCAATGAAAACCTTGGTGATCACCTTGATTGACCAAAAAATAGTAGGGGATCACATTGGTTAAATATGCTATTGCATAGAATAATTATACATCAGAAAACACTCTGTGGTTCAATCTCCATGCTCAAACCTTTTCTGATTAACGCAGTAACAACCCAATTGGTTTGTGACCTCTCACCTCAATTTGATTACACACCTAGTGTTTTCCTACATGAACTTATATAGATCATATGAACGTAGTGAAAAAGATTTATTTAGTACACAATAAGAATGTAATGAAGATCACCTTCAAAATTTATGCAAACCATACCGAATGAGATAGATAAAAGATAATGTATTGAGTGAAGAGATTCTCCCTACTATTCAGAAGTTGAGGAAGGTGCATATGCAATATGCACAATTGGCATATGGAAATGTAGAACTTGACCAACAGGTAGTACATAGTATGTAATTGAAAAGGAATCTACTCTAAAAACACTTGACAAGAAGCAAACCAAAGTGAATGAGATAGATAATGTATTGACTGAAGAGATTGTTCTTCCTCTTTGGAAGTTGATGAATGAGCATGTGCACTATGTGAAATGGGAAAATGGCAACACAAAATAGAGGCATCAAGTACTAGAATGCATGGAATGAAAAAAAAATCTTCTCTAAAAACACTTGAAAAGAAGCAGAGCAATTGAGTGAGATACGTAATGTACTGACTAAAAAGATCCTCCATGCTCTTGAGAAGTTGACTAAGGTGCATACGCAATATAAGCAAAGGGAAACTGGCAATGCACAAGTGGACAAACTAAAGAGGTTTTGTATTGCATGAAAATTTGTGCATGCAAAGAAATTCAGAGATGTTGCTATGGATGGAGTTGAACAAGTAAATTCTATCATGAATAACTTCTACAACACAGTATATTTTTCACTATGAATTGTAATAAATATTTTATTTATTAGTTCTGAAGCTTCATAAGTGTTACTTTCCAAAGTAATAACTTGTAATTTTCCTGCGACACATTGCATGAAATTTTCTTGTCCATCAAAACTTTTTCTCAAACTTCCCTAACTTATTATCCTTTTCAAAAACAGTACATAGGAATTTGAATATTCCTTCTCTTCAAGCAACTTTTAATGCATTCTACTCAATTATGAACGCACCTTGGATAACTTCTCTTTTCTAATTTTGATTTAATGAGATACAATAGGAGTTAGCCAATTGTGGTCAACATTGATTGGAAGTGCATTAAAATTTGTGCTTGAAGAGGAAGATTATTGAAATTACTTTTCTACTCTCTCTAAAAAGGACAATAATATAAGGGAAGTTCTTGAAGAAGATTTTATGGACAAGACAACTTGTATGCTCTGTGTCCCAAGAAAATTACAAGTTATTAGTTTCATAGAATCACATGTTGACATCATGAGTACATAATGAAAACCTTTACTTTTGTAGTTAGTAAGAATGTAGTGAAGTCCATTGATCTTCACAAGTTAAAGCAACTCTTATTTACAATAGTAAAAGTTGGATTTCAATTTCCTCATATGATTTTAAGAATAAGTGAAGAAAATAATTTAGAACAAAAAATATGCTTGCACTAAAGTAACTGACATGGGACACTGTATTTTCCAACAATGCATACTATATTATAATATATATATATATATATATATTGCCAACAAAAAAAATGCTTAGAAAAAACTAAATCACATAGGACAATGAGTTTTCTAAATAATAATTCTGACACAGGAGAGTGATTTTTCTAAATAGATTTTTTTTCATCTCTAAAATACTCGAACAAATCTTTTCATAACCAACTAACTAACATGCGACGGTGTGTTTTCCGACACTCCAAATAATGTGAGCATTTTATTTGTTCCAATCAAATGAACAAAGGGAAATGCCATATTTACTTCACTAGAGAGAGTTGTTCTAAAATATGAAGGTGGACTTCATTACATTTTTCAAATGTATGAAATAAAAACTTTTTGTGAGGGTATAATTGAGAGGAGACAGTGCGTTTTCCAACACTGCAAATAATGTGACTATTTTATTTTATTCCAATCAGATGAAGAAAGTGAAATAAAATTTTCACTATAGCAAAGAATTATTCAAAAACTTCAAAGTGGTCCTCATTACTTTCTTTGAGCATAACGAAACAAAACTTTTCATAACGAATTAACTGACATGGGACTGTGTGTTTTCCAACACTACAAATGATGGGAGCATTTTATTTGTTCCATTTAGATGAAAAGAGGGAAATGTCATATTTACATCACTAAAAAATTGTTCTAAAAGATCAAGGTGGACTTCACTACATTTTTGGAGCATACAAAACCAACACTTTTCATGAGGGAATAACTAAGACGAGACAGTGTGTTCAATTTCCACCACTGCAAACAATGTGAACATTTTATTTCTGTTTAATTTTTCTCTTTTGATTGGTACAATAAAAAAGGTATTTCACTTAAATCATTTGATTCAACCAAATAAAATGCTCACATTATTTGCAGTGTTGGAAAACACACTTTCTCCATATAAGGTGTTAAGAAACAAGCAACCCATATAGTGTTGTAAAACCCTCTACAACTGAGAGGAGACAATGTGTTTTCCAACTGTGCAAATAATGCACGCAATTTATTTGTTCCAATCAGGAGAAAGCTAAGTCGTAGACAAAAAAAAACTATGGATGTAACATGAGATTGAAATGGAGTTTCACTTTCTTCATCTGATTTGACCAAATAATTTCTCACATTAGTTGTAGTGTTGGAAAATACATTGTCTCCATATAAGGTGTTAAGAAACAAGCAACGCATATAGTGTTGTAAAACCCTCTACAACTGAGAGTAGACAGTGTGTTTTCCAACTGTGCAAATAATGCGAGCAATTTATTTGTTTCAATCAAGAGAAAGCTAACTCGTAAACAAAAAGCATCTATGCATGTAACATGAGATCAAAATGGCATTTCATTTTCCTCATTTTATTCAACCAAATAAATGCTCACATTATTTGCAGTGTTGAAAAACACACTGTCTCCATATAAGGTGTTAAGAAACAAGCAACCCATATAGTGTTGTAAAACCCTCTGCAACTGAGAGGAGACAATGTGTTTTCCAACTGTGCAAATAATGTGAGAAATTTATTTGTTCCAATCAGGAGAAAGCTAACTCGTAGACAAAAAAAACCTATGTATGCAACATGAGATCAAAATGGCATTTCACTTTCCTCATCTGATTCGACCAAATAAATGTTCACATTACTTGTAGTGTTGGAAAACACATTGTCTCCATCCTCGATCGTGCATCCCTCCCAAGCCAGCAAACTACAAAATCAAAATGTGGAAAATGGTGATGCGCTATGACAAGGAATGCATTTGAGGGGTTTGTAGTGGTTCGTCCACTTGCAACTCCATTTTCCTCGCCCACGCATCCCTCCCCACCCACCAAATTGGAAAGTGAAAAATGTGGAAAATGGCGATGTTAGGTGCGTTTTGTCTAGCTTTTTGACTTTAGATAAAAAACACCTACGTATGTAACATGAGATCAAAATGGAATTTCACTTTTCTTATCTGATTCGACCAAATAAATGCTCACATTATTTACAGTGTTGGAAAACACACCGTCTCCATATAAGGTGTTAAGAAACAATTAACCCATATAGTGTTGTAAAACCCTCTGCAATTGAGAGGAGACAACGTGTTTTCCAACTGTATAAATAATGCAAGCAATTTATTTGTTCTAATCAGGAGAAAGCTAAGTCATAGACAAAAAACACCTATGTATGTAACATGAGATCAAAATGGCATTTCACTTTCCTGAACTAATTCGACCAAATAATTGCTCACATTATTTGCAGTGTTGGAAAACACCCTGGCTCCATATGAGGTGTTAAGAAACAAGCAACCCATATAGGGTGAAGCCACAATAGTGGTTTACAATTCAAGTGAGGAATGAAAAATCACAAAAATGAATACATGGAAAAAAAAACTTAATTTTAGGGGTTCGTATGAACCTACTAGTTCGAGCGAACCCTTTTAATTATTTCACACCCAAAAACCCAACAAAATCTCTTATGGAAGGGTGCTTCGCTCAAACCCGCCCTTATCCCTCATCCCCCCTTAAGACACAAAAAAATCTAAATTTTGGCACTTCAGAGCTCGGGTTGAAGATAAAAATGGCATAAACTTCACAAACCCAATTAGAATTAGGTAATCCTCAAAACAAGCTATCCAACGAATATAATTTTAATATGTTTTGGTTTTATTATGTATTTGTTTTTTAGTTTTATTAAACATAGGTTTTTCATCAAAAATTAAGCTCTTTGTTCTACACATGTGGAAAAATAGCAGATTATCAAAAAAAGTTTTGAAAAATATGATTGCACTAGATATTGAAGTCCTTGATCCAACAAAATGAAAATTTAAATTTTGATACATACAAAAAAGGTTACGTGTTATACGGTCGCGCTATGTCTGAATTGTAGTTGGTTTTACTTTGAAACTTGATTAAAGAAAAAATATTCAATAAAAAACTATCCAACCAAGTGGAAGCACTAGATATTAGAGTTATGAATCTAAATTCGAAAGAATTAGAATTTCATTCTTCATGGAAAAAATGTTATCATTATACGGTGAGTGTCACTTTTTAAAAATGTTGTTTTCTAAAAAAATCTAGTTTTCGAGGGAGATGGAAAAAGAAGTGCAAACTGATTCCAAAATTTTTGAAAAAAATATATTTAGAATCTATAGAAAAAATTCCATGAAACTCTAGTTTGCATCATCTTCAAATTCCTCATGGTTTACCCGCTATAGATGCTCGAAAGTGAAGGTTTAGTTTAAAAATATTATTTTAGTGTCCAATTTGGCCAAAAATTGTAAACCACTATTGTGGGATCACCCTGTAGTGTTGTAAAACCCTCTACAATTGAGAGTAGATAGTGTGTTTTCCAACTATGAAAATAATGTGAGCAATTTATTTGTTCCAATCAGAAGAAAGCTAACTCGTAAACAAAAAGCACCTATGTATGTAACATGAGATCAAAGTGGCATTTCATTTTCCTCATCTGATTCGACCAAATAAATGCTCACATTATTTGCAGTGTTGGAAAACACACTATCTCCATATAAGGTGTTAAGAAACAAGCAACCCATATAGTGTTGTAAAACCCTCTGCAACTGAGAGGAGATAGTGTGTTTTCCAACTTTGCAAATAATACAAGCAATATATTTGTTCCAAATAGATAAAGAAAGCAAAATGACATTTGGACTAGATAGCAAAGAGTTGTTCAAAATTTTTAAAGTGGACCTCATTACATTCTTGGAGCATAGGAGCCGACTAACTCCTAGACAAAAAGTACCTATGTACATACAAAAACGCATGAAAAACATACATAACATGACGAGATGTCGTATTGTGGGGCCCACCATACGGGGGATCAAAGTGACTAAACTGGTAGTCGAGACCAAACGTTCGGGAAATGGTAGGTGGGAGTTAACGGCACCGTCAGGTCGGTTTTTCGACCACCTAAGAGGAGACGATGTGTTTTCCAACTCTGCAAATATTGTGAGCAATTTATTTGTTCCAATTAGATAAAGAAAGCCAAATGAAATTTGGACTGTAGCAAAGTGTTGTTCAGAAATTTGAAAGTGGAATTCATTACATTCTTGGAGCATAACGAAATAAAACTCTTCATATCGAACTAATTGAAATGGGATAGTGTGTTTTCCAACATTGCAAAACAATCTATAACAACATTATGCCTTGCAGGTTTCATAATACCTATTGTTTTCCAATTTCATTACATTCTTGGCACCTCATTTTGCTATTTGCAAATAATGATTTTGAATGCCACATTTTTTTGGGTTTTTTTCCATTCCAAAATATGATTTTGAAAACCCACTAGCACTGACATGTTTCCCTGATGACAAGACATGCTACGGCATGTCAGAGTTAACGTCCGACCATCAAGTCTTCCATTGGTGCAATTTTTCCATCCAACCTTCTTTTCCTTCAGGGCATTTTGTTCCAATCAAATGAAGAAAGTGAAATGACATCTGGACTATACCAAAGTGGGTTGTATTGGCAGACATGACCAAACATCCAGGAAAGGTAGGTAGGAGTTAACTGACATGGGACAATGTGTTTTCCAACATTGCAAACAATCTATAACACTGTGCCTTGCAAGTTTCATAATACCTATTATTTTCCAATTTCATTAGATTCCTACTATCTAAATCACAAAAGGTTCTCTAGACAATCACAAAACATACCAAATTGAGGTCAGGGGTGAGTAACCAATTGGGTTGTTACTTCTAAAGGGTTTTAGAATAGTCAGAGTTTTAGGAGACAGTGTATAAAATGGTGGCAAAAATGGGATCTCGTTTGGGCTTTTTGCTATTTGCAAATTATGATTTTAAATGCTAGGTTTTGCGCTTTTTTGTCCATTTCGAATAAGAATGTGAACAATGGCGACGTTCTAAGTTTTATGTGGTTTTAAAAATATATCATTTCATTGCAAAACCCAGGTTACATTTTCCAACCTCGTAATATATTCTGCATGGTTTATGGTTTCTATAAACGTTATTAAATAATTTCACTCATTTTTCCACAATGGGTTGTCACTTATTTCATTCGGCAATGGAAAAATTCAAAACTAGAATACGGGAGGAAAGGAAACAAAAATTAAAAAACCCTCGACACAAAAAAAATTAACAACCTTGCATTTCAAATAAATACCCCTTTTCCCAACGAAAACCCTGCAACGCTCAAAATAAGAATGTGAACAATGGAGATGTTTTAGGCTTAATGTGGTTCTCACAATATACCATTTCATTGTAGAACCCACGTTGTGTTTTCCAACCTCGTAATATATTCTGCATGGTTTATGGTTTCTGTAAATGTTATTCAGTTATTTCACTCATATTTCCACAATGGGTTGTCAGCTATTTCATTCGACAAGTGCAAAATTTCAAAACCAACAGATAGGAGGAAATGAAAATTTAAAAACCCTCAACAGAAAATCACAAAACCATAAACCCGCAACGAATAGCTGTTCATTTCTTCAGAGTTCTTAGGCAGAATGGCAAATATTACAAGTGGATATACATACCTACTAGTTCTGAATGCCTGCAACTCCTTCCCGTTGCTCTCCACCAAAACATCACTGTAAAAAATGGGACCTTGTTTGGACTTTTTGATATTTGCAAATAATGGTTGTGAATGCCACATTATTGGGTTTTTGTCCATCCCAAAATATGATTTTGAAAACCCACTGACACTGACACGTTTTCGCGGCGATAGGACAGGCAACGACAGGACGGAGTTAACGTCCGACCATTAAGTCTTTCCGTCGGGGCTATTTGTTTGTCTGGACACCTTTTCCATTAGGGCTGTTTGTCCAGCGCATGGGATGGGGGACGTGGGGTACGATATCATCTTAGATACATAGGTGCTTTTTGTCTAGGAGTTAGCTTTTTCCATTTGGATTATTAATTTTCAATAAAATTTGTAAATATTACATTTATGAACCGCTAGGTTTTCTTCTCTAAGTCAAGCTCAAAAGGGTTTTCTTGCAAAAGGTCACCTAAACGGTTTGTGATGTTTTCCATCCTCTTCACATCAATCTTTCCACGACCCACAGAATTCAGAATAGTTCAGCTAAAAAATGATTCTGTAAATTGTCTGACCCACAAAACTGACCATAATTAAAGAACTCACTGCAAATCAGGAAAACAGTGCCTAAAACAAGAAAATCTATTCACATGGTCTGCTAAAGTTGGGGTTTTTGTCCATTTATGCACCTGTAAATCAAACAATTTCGGCGATAATGATTTACTAGCAAACTCTGCAGCCATGAATGAGTAAACACGTGGTAGTAAGATGATGAAAATGGGCAAGAGAAAATGGCAGTGCAGAGAGGAAAGGGAGTGAAGGCCACTCCAGAGAATTAATACTACTTTGAATGGATATCATACTTATGAGTCAACTTCCACGCCATTGCACAAGAAGTAAAATGACACAGCCTTAAACCCATGTGAATGACGACCCCACTTTACATCTTTAGAAAAATTACGAACCTGCACCCTTTACATTTATGGCATATCATCATTTATGTGAATGAACAATGGAAGATAAAATTTGGTCTTATCGGCAGCATCTTCAGTTCCATTCCCAATCAACACGGCATTGCTTTGTACTAGCACAACTTTCAGTAAGTGGAGTTTGTTGAAGATTCTACTCGCGCTTCACATGACATTACTTTTCAACTTTGTCTTCGTCTTGTGAATTTCCACGAAATTATTCTCTTTCTATATTAACATCTTATTTTTTTTAAGATACAGTTGCTGTACAAAGCAAAACAGAGCACAATAAATAAGACCAAGTTACATAGGACAGCAGCTGAAAATAATATACTGTATTGACCACGAGTCTTACTAGCAATAGGTGTATTGCAGTTCTTAGGGATTTTTGGGCAATGTCCTCGCTAGTGGCTATCTCTTTTTAGAAGAAAACGTGTATTTAATTCTCTCAACAAATCCACATAGGTAACATCACATTGAATCTCTTTGATTTCAAATTGAATTCACACAACATAACTAGAATAAGTAATTTACAAGGGATAATAAAGTAAGATTGAAGAATCGTAAAAGGCTAATAAATCCATTGTATATAGAATAACAGTAAGATACAACATAATAACAACTTATGAACTCATAACTAGCAAGAAGAGGTGGTGGGTTTATGGGAAATAATAAGAGAAAGGTAAATGCCACATACTTAATAACATAGATGGCCTTAGAATGAATGAATGTTAAGTAGCACAGATTATGCATACAAGGCAAACTCAGATGTGGGTGCAGTTGTAAGTGAGACGATGACACGTAAACCAAAACTGACATGGATGTTTGGTTATTGCGTAGACGCTATTAATGGTGCCAGTAATAATGACCAGAAATCAAAATCAAAATGCCTATGTGGACAAATGAAATGCCGTCATTCTGTATCCTGCACTCCATGGAATGGCAGTTCCCGCACTCTAGGAAATAAGGTGAAGTTTTTAGTTGTCATGCTGAGGATATGACAGTTATCTGCATCATTATGATGAAATGGATTTTTCGTTTGCCATTGGTGCGAGAACTATTCATATTTCTATCAGGTAAAAGTATGCGCAATCGGCTGCAAAAGGTGTCTTGGTAAGATTAAGGGTAATTGAATCCATTAATGCAACATGACACAACTCCTTTGGAAAAGTGAAAAATGGATTCTTCTAAGGGTTTGATGTTCTTGATATCATGCATCTCACTCACTTATTCACGTAGCTTACTAATTCCTTGGGGCTCATCCTACAATGGGTTATAGGGTTTCAACCATTGCCATTGGCTTGTGCATATCTACTCATTTTTGTATGTAAAGTTAATAGAAAACAAATATTTCATTTATTTGTATATATTAGGGGGTTCTAGGAAAATTCACCGTCAACAATTTATCGATGGAAAATTCACTCACTGTGGGAAAATTCGCCACCAGCAATTCTCTGCCATGGAAAATTAACTGTTAAAAATTCATGCAATTAATTTTTCATGTGGTGAATTGTCATGCTGGTGAATTTTCCCGTGCTGAATTGTTGGCGGTGAATTTTCTATCGATGAATTGCTGGCAGTGAATTTTCTGTATGCCATGTTAGGGTGCTTTCTATCAAAATTATATTTATTAATTTATATTTAAATATTCTATTTGATCTTTTTTTAAATAAATGGTGTGTTGAAAATTTTGGGTTATTGGATTACAAATTATCAAATTTGATAAAATAACAAAAAAGTTGTGATGATTTGAATCGAGTTGCTATGAAATCTTTGTAGGAAAGTATAAATTGTGAAGCACTATTATGTATCAAGTGACAATAAAGTATCCAAAGATTTGACCTAACTGTCCAAGATTACATAAAAGAGCTCCATATATTAGATACAAATTTGACAAATTATGATATTTTTCATAATAGAATCCTCAAGCATCAGATTAATTTCCAACCTTGTCTAGATAAAGTTGGAATTCTTCTCCATTAAAGCCTCATGGAGACATGGAGACATGGAGATATTCGCGGTAGAAATTGTCAATAATTTTACACACTAGAGGGTTTGACATAGAAGTATTGGAACACTAAGTTCTCATTTATGATATTGAATAATCATGCTTACTTTAAGTAATAGATATAAAAAGTTGAGATAAGGAGTGTGTTGGTGTGAAAGATAGATATATAAAGATGGAGATAGGGATGGAGAAAAATGGAGTGTTTTAGTGTGTGAATGAGAGAGAGAGATAGAGGGGGATAAATAGAGAGGATAGAAGCAAAGTAGAGATATATAGAAAGAGGGAGCAATAGGGAGAGAGAGGTAGAGATCGAGGGAGATAAGGAGAGACAGGGATAGAAAGAGGGAGAGATAGAGAAATATATATAGTGGGAAAGATATAGGGGGAAGAGAGAGAGAAATGCATGACGAGGTAAGGAGATAAAGATAAACAAGAGACATAGAGAGGAAGATAGAGATAGAGATGGAGATGAGGATGGAGATGGAGCAGATCTTTCACATCTTTAGTATACACATTTCCTAGTGAATGTGGCTTTTAAGGGACACCGTAATATGTTCAAACAAAGGTATAAATGGAGAAGTGATAGCTTCAAGTAAACTATGCACCCGCTTACAAAAATCCAAACATGACTAGAACAAAAAATTTGAATCAAGAAGATAATTAGGCTCTATTATATTTATAGGATCATGTTATGTTTGCAATAGAGAGAGAGGGAGAGGTAGGAATAGAAAGAGAGAGAGATATATGTGGAAGAGTGAGAGAGAGAGGAGTAAGGAGTAAGGAGATAGAGATGGAGAGAAAGATAGAGAAAGAAATGGAGATGGGGATTGAGAGGAACATTTATTTGTTAAAAGAAAAATTATCCTCAAATCCCACCATGCATCAAGTAATAGAAATAGACTGATGAGCATAGAGATTTATTACATGATGAAGTGACACTCAATGATCTTTGAAAGGCCAATAAACCCCATTTATATGTAATCATGTTTTTCTATATTTTGGTATAAAAAGACCCTTCAAAAGAGTATCTTGACTCCAATTTTATATGGTAGGGAGTTAGAGATATCTTTTCAAGTGGGCCTAGTCTATCTTTTAGACCCCTAAATATTTTATGTCAATCTTTTAGAAAATTAGTTGTATTTAAATAGTGAGAATGATTATTTGTTTTGTATAAAATGATTAATCAAGGTTTAAATTTTTGTTATGATTGATCTTTATTTGACCCTTGAATAATTTTGATGGGTTGGATAATTTACTTGTGATAGTTTAACCAAATGATAACTTCTAATTTAGATGTTCACTCCCTCATGCTATTATAATATAACATATACAAATAAAATTTTGCACATATAGGATAAATTATATTTATCTTTATACCATTGTTTTTTCCTTGATTAAGTGTATCAATTATTTTGATTTAGTTAAAATATTAATTTTAAAAAATAAAAAATACTTAAAAATTAAATAATTAAAATCACACTACAAACTTAAGAGTTTCAAATGTTTTATAATGAAAGTAAAATATTGATTTATACAATAAGTTAGATGTCCATCCTATGTTTCCTTAAAAATAAATATAATTTAAAAAGGAATGTAAGAGCTGTTGACCATCTCTTGTGTTGGCAAAATGCATTGGCAAACTACGTGGCAAAATCAAAAACTACGTGGCAAAACAAAGATAAAATCAACCTGCGTATGCTTTGAAACTTGTGAATACGGCACAGTTTAATTAAAGGCTGTTTGGCGGCATCATAAATTAAAGACAGGACTGCATTTCGCCATCTGTCCATTTTGTATGGCGGACTTCAAAATGAATGAAAAAGGCTTAAGGTTGTGGGAAGTTTGTAATCCACAGCAAGTTCATTGTTCTAAAACTATTTTTATTAACTCCTGGTGCATAGAATACTTCGTCAGTTTCATCAAGGTGGCTGTTTATTTTTTTTTTGGGTTTTTAGTATGTTGATATACAGTGCATGAGGATTCTATTGCTACTAGTTTTAATGGCATCTGACCTCTCTTTTGTTGATTGTTTGATGGGTTTGATCGCTGTCTTGGAGTCCTTCTCTGCATACAAAGATTGTTCATAACACAAATCTTGGTCATTGCATTCAGCATGAGAAACTGGGCAGAATCTCAAAACCAAAAGGGCATAACAGGTATTCTTTGAAAGTGTAGGTATGTCTGTTTGACATTGCAAAATAAAAAGAAATTTGATTAGTTCTATCCTACAACAGAGCACAAGTGAAACTTGTTTGAAAATGTTTGAAGAGGCATTTTTTTTAATATGCATGAACAGACACTATAGCATTTCTCTTGAAGACTGAATAAATTTTTGTGGGTATTAAATCCAGAATACTATATGCACTATTTTTGTACAAAACAAAAGAAAAGTTGACAGGCAGTTTCAGTTGTATAATATTTGGTTGCAAAATGGCATTTTGCAAAACTATTCTTGTGGATCTCAAACTCGAAATATGCTTGCTCGGTTTGGAAGCTTATAATGATTATCAGTTTTTTTTGAGACATAAATAATTCCGTAACTGAAACTGTTTTTTGAAGTTAGTTTCTCGAACAACTGTTTAAAAGAAGTTTTGAACAACCCTAACTGGTTCAGTTAGATTCGTGTAACTTATCAAAGCTGAATTTCATATCTATATATATAGATCTATTGTAATCTTCAAAAGTGTGTGAAAAGATATATATATTCATCTGAGTATGAGAAGCTTGAAAGTTTTATCACAAACTTGTGTACATATATAAATGACATATATACATTTGTATATGTATATGAGATGTATTTACAGAGTTAAAAAGGATTAAACTCTCTGAGCAGTAAGTTGATGCTGATTGTAAAGGATTGGAAATCAATAAAGGATACAGGTTTATGGAGTGGTTTTTCTCCCTATGACAAAACTGTGAGGTTTTGGAGGGTTTTCCACTCGGCACAAATTTGGTGTCTCTTCATTTTGTGAGTTATCATTACTTTATGTTCATGGTGAATGTTTACATTTCTCCAGCATAGTTTGAATATATTCAGTTATGGATTGTTAATTGCAAGAATTGTAATCAATTTTGAAATAAGTTAATAGTGTTCTGATTCACCCCCCCCTCTCAGAACCTTGGTACTTCCAACAAGTGGTATCAGAGCGTAGGATTCCCTTTAGGAATTGATCCCGGGATATTGGAAGTTATGGCACAGTCTGAAGGAGCTTTCCTTAATAGGGCACCTTTATTTGATGGAAATGATTATGTTTTCTGGAAAGTTAAAATGGAAGCATTTATACATTCCCTAGATGTAAGGATGTGGGATGTAGTAACAACAAAATACACTGTTCCAGCGTCAGTCCCTACTGATGCTAATGAGAAACTAAAATTTGAGTTGGATAAGAAGGCTAGATATGCTCTTCTCTGTGGTCTTACTAGAGATGTCTTTGCCAAAGTCATTTATTGCAAATCTGCAAATGATATATGGGTAAAACTTGAAACTATCTATCAAGGAGATGACAAAGTTAAAGAGTCTAAATTGATTACTCTTAAAACTCAGTTTGACAATCTGAAAATGAGTGAGGATGAAACCATTGCTGCATATTTTTTAAGAGTTGAGGAAGTTGTGAATGCCAGGAAGGGTCTAGGTGAAGACATAGAAGAACATGATGTTGTTTCAAAGGTCATTAGGTCAGTACTACCTAAATTTGAAACAAAAATTTCTACATTAGAAGAAAAGAAAAGTTTTTCAAAAATGACTTTACATCAACTTCAAGGAACTCTAACTGCATATGAAATGAGAATTAGCAATCAAGCTAGTTCTTCATCAAAAGAATTAGCCTTTAAGGCTGAAAAGAATGATGAGAGTGATTCAGATCTAACTGATGCTTTAGAAGCATTACTGGTTAAAAGAATGACAAAGAAATATAAAGGAAAACCTAAATGCTTCAGCTGTGGTCAATTAGGACACTTTGCTGCTAGATGCCCAAATATTGAACTTGACGATTGTGATGAGAAATCTGAGAAGTTTTCTAGAAAGAAGCCTTGGAATCAGAATAAAAGGTTTAAGGATTTCAAAAAGAAAAGTCTTCTTTCAAAAGAAGATCCAAATGAAGAATCCAGTGATGTAGATGAAGAAGGGGAAAAGTTGTTCATGGCTGAAATAATACATACTCCTAAATCTGAATCAAATGAGCCTGAATCCTCATCTGATTTAGATATAGAAGTAGATCTTGAAGAAGAACTTCTAAAATCCCTGCAAGAAATTAAAAGGTTAAAAAGGTCAGTTGCAAATCATGAGACTGAAAATCAAAAACTTCAAGATGAGTTAATAAAAGCAAATTTAATTATAGAAAGTCAAAAACTCTTACTTGAAGAAAAGGATAAAAAACTGAACATCTTGCAATGTTCATCTGAAGAATCTACTAGTCAGAAAACGAAGTTTTTTTTCAATGGATATTGTTTCAACTGTAATATTTTTGGGCACAAAGCAATCTTTTGTAAAAATAGCACTAGTCAAGGCAAAAGAAAAGTTATTAGATGTTTCAAATGTTTTTACTATGGTCATTATGCAAATCAGTGTAAATTAAATTTGAGACCTAAACAAATATGGAAACAAGTAAGGACAAATGAAAAGTCCTTAATCGTTGAAACAGTCTTATTTGCTCAGAAATCTGCAACATGGGTATTGGATAGTGGCTGCTCTCACCATATGACTGGATGCAAGAACAAATTCAAAACCTTAGAAAACTTTGATGGAGGATTTGTACGTTTTGGTGATAACTCAGGAGCTTATATAATAGGAAAAGGCTCAATAATCTTAAACAATGATACACCAATACATGATGTATACTTTGTTGAAGGGTTGAAACATAACCTTTTAAGTGTCAATCAGATATGTGATAATGGATATTCTATCTCTTTTAATGCAAAAGAATGTTATATTAAAAATGGGAAAGATAGAGTCATTGCCAGTGGGTTAAGAACAAATGGTAATCTGTATAATCTGATAGATTCAACTATTCAAGAAACTTCTTTGGTCAATACCTGCTTTATGAGTCAAGTGGAAGAAAATTGGCTATGGCACAAAAGACTAGGACATTTGAACTTTGATAATCTTGCTAGAATCAGCAAGAACAAAAAGGTCAGGGGACTACCGCAGATAACTAAACCTGCATCTATTTGTGAAGAGTGTATTAAAGGCAAGCAAACAAGAGTTTCTTTTAAAACAAAAGAATATTTGTCAAATAGACCACTTGAACTAGTACATACTGATTTATGTGGTCCAACCAAAACAACCTCATTAAATGATGAAATATATTTCATGCTGTTCATAGATGATTATTCAAGAATGGTTTGGGTAACATTTCTGAAACATAAATCATAAGCCTTTGAACGTTTCAAAATTTTCAGAAAAATGGTAGAAAGAGAAACTGATTTAAAACTGAAATGCTTAAGATCAGATAGGGGAGGAGAGTTCACTTCTCAAGAATTTATTGAGTATTGTGAAAAACGAGGTAGGACACCACAGCAAAATGGTGTTGTAGAGAGAAAAAATAGAACTATCAAGGAAATGGCCAGGACCATGTTGAATGAAGCAAAGTTGCCTGACAAGTTCTGGAAAGAAGCTGTTCATACAGCTGTCTATATCTTAAATAGAGCACAAATCAGAATTAGAACAGCTTATACTCCATATGAATTATGGTATGGGAAAACAACAAATGTCAAGAACTTTAAAATATTTGGTTGCAAATGTTTTATCAGAAAGAATGATGATTCTCTAGAAAACTTTAACTCAAGGTCTGATGAAGGGATTTTTCTTGGGTACTCTACACATAGCAAAGCATATAAATGCTATAATAAAAGGCTGAACAAAATTGTAGAAGCTATAAATGTCATGTTTGATGAAACATCTGTATGCTGTAATGACAAAGAAGAACATGAAGGTTTATCCTTTCAAAAGTCAGAAAGTTTACATAATGAAAATTGTGAAAATGATAAAGTTGAAACTGATGATGAAGATGAACTTGCAGGAAAAATAGAACCAGAAAATTGTTCCAATCCTAAAATAACTAGTGATGGATCAAAGTTAAAAACACCTTCTAGAATAATAGCTAAGAGACATCCTGAGTCTCAAGTTATTGGAGATATTGATAAAGGAATTTTAACTAGAAGGAAAGCCAAAATAGGAGAACAAGTAAACATTGCTAAACAATTTTGTTTGATAGCAGATTTTGAACCAAAGAATGTAACTGAAGCTCTATCAAATCCCAGTTGGAAAAATGCTATGTAGGATGAAATAAATCAGATAGAGAAAAACAAGACTTGGGAACTTGTTCCCAGGCCTAATGATAAAAATGTTATTGGTGGAAAATGGATATTCCGCAATAAACTGAATGAGGAAGGGGAAGTGATCAGGAATAAAGCCAGATTTGTTTGCAAAGGATATGCACAACAAGAAGGAATTGATTTTGGTGAAACCTTTGCACCAGTTGCAAGGATGGAATCAATCAGAATCTTTCTTGCATATGCCACTCATAAAAATTTCACTATTTACCAAATGGATGTCAAAACTGCCTTCTTAAATGGGTACCTTGAGGAGGAAGTTTATATGGAACAGCCAGAAGGTTTCGAATCTTCTGACAAGCCTGATTATGTTCTTCGTCTCAAAAAGGCCTTGTATGGTTTAAAACAAGCTCCTCGAGCTTGGTATTCCAGATTGGATAAACATCTAATTGCAAATGGATTCATTAAAGGAAATGTGGACAGCACATTGTATACAAAAATGGACAATGAAAATTTATTGGCTGTTGAAATATATGTAGATGATATTATTTTTGGTTCTACTAATGATCATTTAGCACAAACTTTTTCAGGAATCATGGAATCTGAATTTGAGATGTCTATGCTAGGACCTTTGACATTTTTCTTGGGAATTCAAGTCTCTCAGCTTGAACATGGTTTGTTTATCTCTCAGCTGAAATATGCTAAGGAAATGCTTAAAAGGTTTCAAATGGATACTTGTAATCCAGTTGGCACACCAATGGAAACTGGATGTAAGTTGATGAAAATTGATGAATCTCCTCTTGTTGATCAAAGGGAGTATCGGTCTATGATAGGGAGTCTTTTATATCTTACTGCTTCTAGACCAGATATAATGCACTCTGTATGTCAAGTTGCTAGATATCAAGCAGCTCCTCGTCAATCTCATCTCAATGCTATTCACCGTATCTTTAAATACTTACAAGGTACTTTGGATTATGGTTTGTGGTATCCCAAAAATGATGATTTTACTCTGATTGGTTATACAGATGCTGATTGGGGTGGATGTAAAGATGATCACCGAAGTACTAGTGGTGCTGCATTCTTCTTAGGTGATCGGTTAGTTGCTTGGCACAGTAAAAAACAAGAATGTGTCACTATTTCTACTACTGAATCTAAAATTATTGCTGCAACAGCATGTTGTACTCAATTACTTTGGATGTCTTATCAGCTTTCAGATTTGTGTATTCATGTTCAAAAACCTATGAAGATCCTTTGTGACAATACTAGTGCTATCCAAATTTCTAAAAACCCTGTTATGCATTCTAGAACTAAGCATGTTGCCATCAAATTGTAGTTTATTCGCGAACATGTGTCATCAAATGAGGTCACTCTCATTCATGTGCCTTCTAAACTACAAGTTGCTGATATTTTTACCAAAGCTCTACCTAGGGAATTGTTTGAACAGTTAAGAAATCGATTGGGAGTCTTCTCTCAATCCATGCTGGAATAAGATTTTTTACTCTTCAATATTCTGTGTTAGGTTTCTGCTCCTTTCACAGAAAGCATTCATGCAAAGCAGATGGTTAGATTTTTGATGCATAAATTTTGGGGGAGTAATCAATTTACTGGTGGTTTTCACAGGTTAATCCACAGGTTTGGTTCACTGGTGGTTTTTACTGGTGGTTTTCACAGGTTAATCCACAGGTTTGGTTCACTGGTGGTTTTCACAAGTTAATCCACAGGTTTGGTTCACTGGTCAGGTTTGGTTCTTGCATTTCACAGATTTGGATCACAGGTTTCAATCATAGGTTAATCATGCATTTCACCGATTGGATTGGATCATAGGTTAATCATGCATTTCATAGTTTGGAGAATTGATTTCTCAGATTGATTTATCAGCTTTTGGTTGATTCTGGTTAGTTGGTATGATGATTAGCATTTCATGGTAAATCAGCATTGTTATTCTGTTCATTATCTTGTATATATGAGATGGTGAAAATTTTTGCATCAAAAATGGGGGAGATTGTTGACCATCTCTTGTGTTGGAAAAATGCATTGGCAAACTACGTGGCAAAATCAAAAACTACGTGGCAAAACAAAGATAAAATCAACCTGCGTATGCTTTGAAACTTGTGAATACGGCACAGTTTAATTAAAGGCTGTTTGGCGGCATCATAAATTAAAGACAGGACTGCATTTCGCCATCTGTCCATTTTGTATGGCGGACTTCAAAATGAATGAAAAAGGCTTAAGGTTGTGGGCAGTTTGTAATCCATAGCAAGTTCATTGTTCTAAAACTATTTTTATTAACTCCTGGTGCATAGAATACTTCGTCAGTTTCAGCAAGGTGGCTGTTTGTTTTTTTTTTGGGTTTTTAGTATGTTGATATACAGTGCATGAGGATTCTATTGCTACTAGTTTTAATGGCATCTGACCTCTCTTTTGTTGATTGTTTGATGGGTTTGATCGCTGTCTTGGAGTCCTTCTCTGCATACAAAGATTGTTCATAACACAAATCTTGGTCATTGCATTCAGCATGAGAAACTGGGCAGAATCTCAAAACCAAAAGGGCATAACAGGTATTCTTTGAAAGTGCAGGTATGTCTGTTTGACATTGCAAAATAAAAAGAAATTTGATTAGTTCTATCCTACAACAGAGCACAAGTGAAACTTGTTTGAAAATGTTTGAAGAGGCATTTTTTTTAATATGCATGAACAGACACTATAGCATTTCTCTTGAAGACTGAATAAATTTTTGTGGGTATTAAATCCAGAATACTATATGCACTATTTTTGTACAAAACAAAAGAAAAGTTGACAGGCAGTTTCAGTTGTATAATATTTGGTTGCAAAATGGCATTTTGCAAAACTATTCTTGTGGATCTCAAACTCGAAATATGCTTGCTCGGTTTGGAAGCTTATAATGATTATCAGTTTTTTTTGAGACAGAAATAATTCCGTAACTGAAACTATTTTTTGAAGTTAGTTTCTCGAACAACTGTTTAAAAGAAGTTTTGAACAACCCTAACTGGTTCAGTTAGATTCGTGTAACTTATCAAAGCTGAATTTCATATCTATATATATAGATCTATTGTAATCTTCAAAAGTGTGTGAAAAGATATATATATTCATCTGAGTATGAGAAGCTTGAAAGTTTTATCACAAACTTGTGTACATATATAAATGACATATATACATTTGTATATGTATATGAGATGTATTTACAGAGTTAAAAAGGATTAAACTCTCTGAGCAGTAAGTTGTTGCTTATTGTAAAGGATTGGAAATCAATAAAGGATACAGGTTTATGGAGTGGTTTTTCTCCCTATGACAAAACTATGAGGTTTTGGAGGGTTTTCCACTCAGCACAAATTTGGTGTCTCTTCATTTTGTGAGTTATCATTACTTTATGTTCATGGTGAATGTTTACATTTCTCCAGCACAGTTTGAATATATTCAGTTATGGATTGTT
The DNA here is from genome assembly GCA_007258455.2 of Sequoia sempervirens. NCBI lineage: Eukaryota > Viridiplantae > Streptophyta > Pinopsida > Cupressales > Cupressaceae > Sequoia > Sequoia sempervirens. The sequence continues at coordinate 621,007,129 of VDFB02193867.1, read as the reverse complement.
AATTGCAAGAATTGTAATCAATTTTGAAATAAGTTAATAGTGTTCTGATTCACCCCCCCCTCTCAGAACCTTGGTACTTCCAACAAGAGCAATATATATTTGATCTCAAAAAAGTTTAGATTTTTAAGCAATAATTTTATCTCTTTATAACCCTAGTGAAATCATCATTTATATCTAGATATTCTATATGTTCTTGCATGAGATTCCATGATTTTTTTTCTATATTAAGACTTATGAATTAGCAATAAAATAAATAAATTTAACAATATTATCAAGTTGAACCATTTATAATTAATATAAATAGAAGGTAAATATAATACCTATAATATATTTACTGGTAATTAAAAATATACAATTACATTAAATCTTTAAAATTGAACAACTAAAACAATACTATAAAATAAATAATTTAAAAAAGTAAAACTACAATTCATACAAATATCTAGATTTTTATCTTTTATTTCTTTAAAAGTAATTATAATGTAAAAAGGAATGTAACATCATGTGGAGATTTTATCTCCATTTTTTTTAGCTTTTTAAAGTAGAGATTTTATTTCTCCATACTATGAATGTTCTTGCATGGGATTTAAACTAAAAGAGGGGTAAAAATTTATTCAATCAAAGAAGAGAAGTACAAAGCAAGGGCATTACACATCCCTATCAATCTCCACTAATTGGTCCAACTTTTGAGACAAATTCAGGGGTAATTGACCCCTTTCCACAATATTCCAATCTTGCAAATGATTAGAAGCCCATTTAGCCAAAAAATATGCAACCCCATTCCATTCACACGGAATATGATAGAAAGAAACAAAATCCAAGGAAGCACATAGATTAAGAATATGTTTTATAATAACAACAAAATTCCAACTAACATCCTCTAACTATCGCCTCTTCAACAAAGTCACTACCACCTGAGAATCAGATTCACAAATGATCTGTCTCCCTGAGAGCACAACCATGCTCCACATCACAGAAAATGGAAAGAGCCTCCATCACATTATTAGTATACCAACCCTTATAAACAAAAAAGATAAATTTAACAATCCTAGAACTAGTCCGCCCAACACCTCCAATACTATCATGTCTAGGATTTCCATGAGAAGAACCATCTATGTTGATTTTCAACACACCCTGAGGAGGACACCAACAACCCTCCCTATTTATCTTCCGAAGGGGATGATGACATCTATTTCTCATGATCTGACCAACATTCTGAGCAGCCCCCCTCTAAAGAGGAAGATTAATATGAGTAGAAAAGGAAACCTCTCCTGGATCCACACCATCAACCAAGTCACACTTAGCCATAGTAGTTTCTCCCACAGAATGAAGAATCCTCCCCCACAAATGTTGGACAACCAGTTTCACATCTTGAAAAGTCTTGTGATTCCTCTCTAGCCAGATATGCCAAATAATAAAAGTCTTTCCCATAACCCAAGTAACTTCAAGAAAAGAGGTCTTAATAAGGGCCTTTCCCCACTGGGCAAAGAAATTTGCTAAAGAAGAGACACGCTAGCAAGCCTGGTTCCACACAACCCACCAAAGGTGCCAAATCCTCCTAGAAAAGGAACATTAGAAGAAGAGATGAGAGACACTCTCTTCACTTTTACAACACAAATCACACATCGAGGGACCTTGCAACCCTCTCTTGCACAAGTTATCCCAAGTAAGTCACTAGTTCTGGACCACCAACCATAGAAAAGAATTACACTTGGGCCAAGAAAATGTATTCCACACTTGCTTCCACCAAGGAACCTTAATGTCCCCAAACACATGCTTAAGCAACTCACCATAACTTGCTGAAATAGAGTACTTACAGATAAATCATTTTTACTCCAAGCCAAGATATCCTACCTCGCCATGGAATTGCATTCACATGAAGCAATAATTTGAGCCAACTCTTGCCTATCCCCATTTGACCCTCCTGGTGGCCAATCCGAGGGGTGCTTCCATCTAAGTCTAACAACTAGTCCAATATTTTGAATAGACTTATAATGCTCAACTGTGTTCCAACCTGCAGCAGTAATATGATCATAAAGAGACTGGAGGTTAGGGTAAGTAGAAAGTAATAGGAGGATGACCATCCCAAGAATCCCACTAAAAAAGAGCTTGAGAACCCATATGATATATCCAAAAAATCCCCTTCTTGACCAATTGAGCCCTTGATTTGAGGGTATTCCAAATCATAGATCCCATTCCTTCTAAAGGGAAACAAGGAACATAAAAAGTGTTAACATCTTTAAGATACTTGTGGGTAAGAATACGAGCCCAAAGTTGATGCTGACTAGTACACCAGTGCCAATATAACATGGCAGTAAGAGCTTTCCCATTCAGAACATTAGAAGACAATCCAAGGCCCCCCTCTTTTTGTGGCCTACACACTATATCCCACTTAACAAGACTCCACTTAGCCGATTGCAAATTACCACTCCTAAGAAATTGTCATGAGAGAGCATCAAATTCCCTTAGGGAATATAAATGAGTCATTTGAACAAAACACCTATAAATAGGGAGAGCTTGGATAATAGAATTTAAAAGATTCACTCTTACAGTTGTAGAAAGCCAACGGTGAGTCTAATTATTGAATTTACTACACAACTTATCAAGCAAGCTTTTCCAAGAAGACCTAGGTTTCCTACCAACAACAAGAGGTATTCCTAGATAGACAAAGGGAAGAGACCCAATTTGAAAACTCAAAATATTAGCAATCCACAATTGAATATCTTGAGGAGTATTAAAAAAGAAGATAGAAGACTTATGCTCATTGAATTTTTGACTGGAAGTAGCAAGGTAAATATCCAAAGCCCACCTAAAAGAAAAATCCTCCTAAAGGTGAGCCCTCCCCATAATAGAAATGTCATGCACAAACTAAAGATGAGAGAGCAGTAGCAGCCCATTGCCCCAAAACCAACCTTGAATCCTACCCTGGGAAACCCATGACTGAAGAAATCTGCCCAAACCCTCAACCATAATAATAAACTGATAAGGGGAAAGAGGACCTCCTTGATGAAGGCCCCTGAAAGCCTCAAAAAGCTCAGAAGGTTCCCTATTCATAAGAATAGAAAAATAGGAAGAGGTAACACAACTCATAGTCCAATTGACCCAATCTAGACTAAAACTAAAGCCTAAAATATTTTTTTGCAAAAAATGTCACTTAACTCTATCATAAGCTTTGGACATATCCAATCTGATAAACATAAACTTGTCCTCAAAAGTCGCCATAGAGTGAATGAATTTAGAGACAACCACCACCCCATCCAAGATCTATCTACCAGCCACAAAGCCTCCTTGCTCCTGAGAGATTATAGACGGAAGACAAAATTTGAGCCTCTCTACAATTAATTTAGTAATTTAATTTTGTACACCACATTACAGAGAGAAATAGGTCGAAAGAATTCAATTTGATCAACACCTTCCTTTTTAGGAATGAGAACCAAAAAAGTAGAGTTCAAGGCACGAAGCATCTACTTACTGCGAAGAGATTCCCAGGTAACCTCCAACAAACCCAAACTTATAATATCCCAAAATTCCTAAAAAAAAGTTCAATAGGAAAACCATTCGGACCAGGGGCTTTACCTTTATTCATCCCAAAAACTACCTCTTCCAATTCAAGAAAATAAATTGGGTAGATGAGGAAATCATTCATCTCCTTGGAGATTAGTGAAGGAATGCAAGCAAGGATCAATTTATCCTCATCTTTTGCAAGGGGAAAATACTTAGAAACAAGAGCAAAATAAAACTACCTAGCCTCACGAGATAAATCCTACAAAGAAGAAATGTGGATCCCATCCGCAATGACCAAAGAGGAGATACAACTTCTATTACAATGAGCCTACACAGAATGATAGAAGAAAGTAGTATTCCTATCCCCTTCCTAAATCCAATAAATCTGAGCCTTTTGCTTCCAGAAGATCTCCTCCCGAAGCTCCCACTCCTCCACTACTCTCACAGCTTGGGATTCCACTTGACCCAAAGCATCTGAGAAATTAAAATCCCAAATTTGGTGAGTAATCACATCAAGGCATGCTTGGGCATTCCTCTTCATAACCTTAAAGTTACCAAAACTCATCCCATTCCATCTCTTAAGGTGAAATTTAACATACTAAAGTTTCTAAACAAAGGTGTACATAGTTGTACCATAAGCAGGGTTGTCATCACGCCACCACTAGTGTAACACCCCGTCACGCAAACCCCAAAGGACAACTACTGATGCACAATTTTTTTTTTAACATATAAGGTATGTATATTAATATTCCAATGCATATAATTCATCTAAATGAATAGAAGTTAAACGCCTAAGTCCTTTGGGGTACACGAGGTAATGTTACACATACGACCCATAATGAAATGATACTAAACAAGATTGTGAATAGAATTAATATAAACCATTCAACCATCATAATTCTAATATTAAATCGTGCACAAGAGATAAACTAGTTATAACAAGATTAAATCAATGTAATAACCACGTACATATATATTATAATCATGGAATGCAATAAACATATTTCCACATATACAACATGTTTTGAATGGTGATAACCACTATCGCTGATAAAAAGAAATACAAAGTACAAATATGCATTACATCTACTTCCAGCACATCACATTGAATAATTACATGAGTTTACATCATAACATTTCCCAACACATGTTGGAGTAATATATCAATACAAGAGTATGACTGAATTACAAAATATACATTTGGGAAAAAAGTGAACTCTGGATCAAGTTGCATCTGAAAAGCACTACACTGAACTACACGACTATTGATAGGGAACCCAACGGGGTGCATAACATGTTCCACCTGACCACCCCCGTGCTAGGAGTAAACAAGGAAGGATCCTCAACCAAGTTCATCCAAACAAAAAAAATAAGACTATCATCAAACAATAGTGACATGAAAACACAAAGGAAAAACAACATCAAAAGACCACTTCCAGAGGCTTGCAAAAATAAAAAATCAAGGGAATGCTAGAGGAGAGTGTCATCGCACAGTCCTATCATGGGTTATCCTAGCTGCCTTTCTCTAGGTGTTGGCCCCCATCTATGGTTATCCTGGCTACCTCTCTAGGCATTAGCCCCATATGGTGACTCGTGCAGAACCGTTAACCTCTAATGGAGACGAGGTAATGATCTTTCCAACCACGACCTTCTCAGTCCACCCTTAGTCTATAAAAGCCCAAACGGGTGAAAGAGGCATCATTACTTATCTTGTTAATGTCATTTCTACCCAACCCCCTAATTTATTTAATTAAGTTATCACTTATTACACTAACTCTAGTGTGGGTTATCCTGACTGCCCCTTTGTGCATCGACACCCATGAAGAACCACTCTCCCTAGAAACCCAAACCACAAAATCCAAAGCTCCAAGGGGTTGTACCAACACAAGAAATACTGAATCTCAAAACTGAAAACACATGCTAGGCACAACCATCTCGCTAACATCCACATCCATCAATACTCATAAAAACAGGTACAACCCAAGCATAAACTCCAAATCGCAATTACAATCAAAGTGTTGTCAAAGACCAAATCAAATGACAATTCAAATAACAACAAACATACTCTCGCCTTTGGAAGCCTAAAAATCCAAGTAACCAAAAACTCCTAATAGAGGGTAAAACGGCCTTGAGGGTTCCCACAAGTCCCTAACCAACTTAGGCAAAAAGCAAATGACCCAAGGGAAATTAAAGAATAACAACAATTACACAACCCTCAAGATTTTGTTATAAACAAGAATTTCTATTAACTCAACAAACACATTTAAAAATAAAATCATTGCAACTACAAATGCACAATTCCATCTATGAAATATAAACATCAAATTTACCCAATATATTTATTTTAATAAAAATCACTCAATACAATGTATTAAAATACTTGCTTTTAATTTAGCCAATCACAGCATATAATCAGGCATTGCAATTAACATCATAAGATTTTCATATATTTTCACCAAGTATATATGCATGCATATATATACATATATATATACACATATATACATACATATTACTATGTACATATACACACACACACAAATATATATAAAAAAATCAACATAATTAACAACAAATCATTAAATTATATTATCTCATTTTACAAAATGACAATTTATAAATATTAACAATAGTATTTACTTAATTAATTAATTTATCCTTTTAATTAAATAAACAACATTTAATTTAACAACTTTTAAAACTTAATAAATTTAAATTTGATATTTAACTTAGCAACATTCACCTAACTATTTAATTATATCAATTAATAATCTACCAAGAAAATATCAAACATAATGATTAATTAAACGACACATAAACACAGATTAAAAATAAATGAACACAAAATCATACAGAACCAAGATGGGGTCGTGGACAATGACACCATTAGACACAATAACGGGGGTGACAAACTTGGGATGGGGACACTTCCTTATCATCTCATTTTTAACAACTTCATAGCCATTGGGTTTGTGGGACACACTCAGACCTGACAACGCAGGTGGAGTTGGTGTCCAGTACCTACATCCTGCATGAAACCAACGTCAAGTAGCATATAAATCTCCAATACAGATACACTATCAAAGGTAGTCACAGCGTAGCAGGGCACTCACGAGTGAGTGATGCTACTCTGTCCTTTCACCAAGACCCACTAGAATACACATAATCCATATCCATAAACAAGCGTAAAACCATAACATCACAACATAATATTAATGAAAGCAATAACATATCCAGATAGTACGAACACCACAAAACATATGTCATAAATCATGATAAGCAGCATCATGTGCATCAAACCAAGCTAACCTATGAATCCACACAAGTCAAACCAGTGAAATAATCACCATCACAATCCCAAGCACACAACTCAACATAAAAGAGTATCTAGAAAGTAACAACAACGCAAGGGGTATTACAACTAGGCCATTAGATCATGCAAAGAAGACTCTTGTAGCCACATAAGCTGAAACTTAAAGGGAGGATTCTTGGGAACTATAAAATCCTAGGTTACTAAAACTTTAATTGGCCAATGATTAGAACCCCTCCAATCAAGAATCTCAAAACTAGTAAGCAACCTACCTCCCATCCAAAATAGGAAATAAGAAATCTATCCAACCTTTCAAAGATCACTTCCTCTCCACTCCATCTATTATTCCAAGTAAAAACCCCATTAGAAGGTTTAACATAAATTAAAGCAAGCAAATCCATATTCTCCCAAAAAGATCAGAAGTAGGATCAAGCCAGGGTAGCCTGCCTCGTTTCTCCTCCAAGCTCAACAAAAAATGAAAATCACTAGCTAAAATCCAAGGAAGATATGGATCACATGATCTAACATTTATATAAGCCCAAAGTTGGATTTTCCTTTAATATTAATCAAGGCATAAACATTGGTAACCAAAAAGGTCTCACTAGTTTCCAAGGAAGAGGCAACCATGGAAATAGTAGTGTGACTAGAATCCACCAAATGGGAGCAATCTTTCTTGGATCCCAAAAAAGAGCCAAACCCCCAAAACTCCCTTGATAACCAATGCACTGACATTGACAAAAATACCAAATACGAGAAGCACATTGAAGCATGAAATCAACTAAAAGTTTAGTCTCTTAAACACAAGAAATATCCAAAGAATGGAAAACAACCAGATCATGAATAACCTTTTGACGGGAGGTGCTAGTCAACCCCCTTATATTCCTTGAGAGAACAATCATGGGGGAGATGGAGAAAAGTGAGCATCAATGGGTATAATAGACCCAGATTCCACCAACAAATCTCCAGTACGCTTAATCTTCTCAAGATCATTCTTGCAGCCACTTTTAGAAGAGTGCTCAAACAAACCCTTCGTAATCATGCACTGTTGCACCCCCAAGGCTAGAGAGTACCCCTTTCTCTTACTAGAAAATAGCCCCTCCTTTGCCAAAGCTGCCAAAACAATATCATCTTCATCTTGCATAGGGTCATTTAGAGATACTAGTGGATCCTGCCTACCCTGTGATAAATGAATTTTCTAACCAGAACCCTGTCCCTACCCCACAACACAACCCATACTAACAACATTAGAAGGCACATCCGACATGATTCCTTCCTCCAAGGTTGAGATGTCCAATGCCTTTGAAAATTGATTAAAGTCCTCTTCATTCCTTTTGTCCTTAAATGATCTCTTCTAACCACGACCCTTAGGTCAACGATTAGCTGGCACAAATCCATCTTTATCTGATTCACCCTCCATCATGGAGGATTTCCCTTTATCCCCCTTAACTAATTTTGGTGTTGAAGACGAAGGGTAGGAATTAGGAGGAGCCTTATTAATCCTAGGACATTGCTTCTGAAGATGTTCATACTCATGACAAATCCAACAATGAAAATGAAGGGACTCATAATCAAGCTACCGAATCCAAGACAAAGAACCAAGATAAATTTCTAGAGAATCCAAGAAAAGGAAATAACTTTTCTTTCAAGGGTTTGTTGAGAAACTGCAGTAGGCTTACCATGAAGAGCTACAATTTGTTGTAAAATATCTTCTCTCCAAAACTCTAGGGGAAGTCATGACAGATAGACCCAGACCGAAACCCTCAACATAAATTCTTCAGCTATATTAAAACCCATATGTCAGGGTTTTATAAACAAACCATCATGATTATAAAAGTAGGGTCCTCCCTCAAAACCTTGATTCCTATAAACCATATTGGAAAAAATAACCACAAATATTTAGTTGTTTGTAGCCACCATTAGCTCCATGTCACCCTCAACCTGCCACATACACCTAATCCATGCATCCAAAGATGGCAAAGGAATACCGATCCCAATAAATTTGTAAATTAAAGCATGTTGACTCAATAAGAAACATCATCAGCCACATATTCTGGAGAAAGAACCAAGACCAGCCGATCCTGAATCTTGGGAAAACAACCATTCACTTTCTTTAGTTTAAGGCCCTCCCCCACATTAAATGACTTAGATTGCTGATCTTTCAACCCCAATGAAGATCCATTGTGAAACCCACCATGATTAGCCACCACCAAACTATAAGAGACCTGCCGCTTCACCATAATCCAAACAAAAGAAACCTCCTTGAAAGCAAAAAGAACCCAACCCCGAACAAAAAGCAGCACCAAGGAAACAAAAATTAATAAAAAACCCCCCCTGCAAGCTGGAAAAACCCCCCCATAATAAATCACAACCAAAGGAACTTGTTTTTACAACATGCAAAGGCCAACGAAGGAAAGAGAGGGAGAACCCGCAACCTATTACAGGCCATGGGCCTTCAAGCCAGCACAACCACAACACTCCATCTCATCTCCAATCCTTTGCATAAGCTCATTCTTGCATGGGATTTCATGTATTTTCTTTTCTCTCCAATTTATCCATTAGCAATACTATCAAGTTAAACAATTTGTAATCAATCTAAATATAAAGTGGATACAATAACTAAAACATATTTATTAATAGTTTAAAATATACAATTACATTAATTTTAAAGAAGGAAAATTCTTAAAAATTGAACAATTAGAACAATAGTAATGATTTAAATAATAGAAATAAAAAATTAGTAATACTATCATGTTAAACAATTTGTAATCAATATTAATAGAAAGTAGATATAATAACCTTAATATATTTATTAATAATTTAAAATATATAATTACATTAATTTTAGGGAGATAAAATTCTTAAAATTTAAACAATTAAAACAAAACTAATGATTTGTAATAAAAGTAAGTTATGATTTATACAATAAGATAAATGTGTATACTTTTTTCATAAGAAAAATTATAAATAAAAAAGAATGTGAGAACATTTAGAGATTTGACTTCTACAAAATAAGCTTTTTAAAGTAGTGATATTATCTTTTGATATTAATTATTTTTCTATATTGCTAAAATTGTTGAATGGACAAATCTCAGTGATCTTGTAATCATTATAACACATTTTGAACCATAACACATAAGTTAGTTGATTGAATTCATATAAGAAACACTTTCAACGTAAATATTTTCCTACAATTCTAATAGCCACTAAAAAAATGTTAGACTTATGATCTAAAAGATTAATTTTTTATTAAAAACCAACATATAAATTATTATTGTTTGGTAGAAGACTAAAATCACCACAATTTCACCTTAAATCTTACATTCCAAAAGATGAAAAATAGTTCTAAAATGGTGCTAATTTGATGATGATGTTGAAGACTTCACTCCCATTCGACACAACATGACTTTCAAAATTTTCTTACTCTTGTGATGTTATGCAAATGGATTTTGATAGACCACATGAATTATGTGGTAAACCGAGCAATTGTGAGTAACGAAGTGGGAGTAGAAATTTGTTGTTTTATCCTAAATTGGAGGAAATATACTTTTGGTCTAATAACATAAGTATTAGAGGAGTGGTAGAGTGTTTTTTCATATTCATATAGATTATTATTTCTCTCCTTTAATATGGAGGAAAAAGAAATCTCTAAAAAATTAAGATGAATTAGGAATTTATATATTATTGTGACATAGTAAAATGAATTGGAAAAATAATATTTCATGTTTATAAATGTTATGTACATTGCATGATAATAGAAGTAATGGAATATATAAATTTTAATTAATATTAGAGGCAAGAAATTAGTAAAGAGAATAACATTATATTTTTTATTTTTATTTTTTGTGAGAAATAACTAGAATTTTTAATGTGAGTAGTTATCTCAAATGTTGAGTTTACTGAACTTTTTAGATGATCAATGCTTTGTTTAATTTTTATGTTCCAATATAAGTTGATAATTACATATAGAGTATCTTGTCTTTTATGTTGTCTCATTTTAATATATTTTTAAACATCACAAAAAGTTCCTTAGAATTTATTCGTCCATTATGAAAAATGGTTTTTCAACTTCTAAATCATCATACTCTTACCCCAATGCTTGGTCTAGAGGTCCTAAGAACAATTAATCTCCTTCGTGAAGAAGACCCACTCCTAAGTGACAAGGATAGTAATTTTGTGAGTGGGAGTGATTAAAATATTTTTTGGTGATGTTTGCATTTGATTTCTTTCCTTTTTTTCTCTTTGTCCTCTAGTTTGCACTAGTAATTGGTATCTCACTTTGTGTAGTTATTTTTTTGTTTATACTAGCAACTTCATTATGTGATCAAACTACTTTATGTATCTTTTTGTTTATATATATCCCTATGTGTGTACGTGAGGGCTTCACCTTTTATCAAAAAGAAAAATTTCTAAATAATAATATATTTTATTTTTATTTAGATGTTATGTTCGTTTCCATTAAAATATTCTCCCAACATATATACTATGTTTATAGCTAGTATTCTATTAAATTTGATGACTTCCAATTATGACATGTAATTGTAATTTCAAGTTATAAATAGAATTAGGACTTAGAAATTTTGTGATTTTTAAATAAAAGGTCTATAAAATTAAAACATGTATATGTATAGTCCATGAAATATTGAATTAGTCATGTAATCCACATGAAATCCAATCACAATCCATAAAAAAAATATTGAAATGTACTCACAGTCAACATAAACTAAATACATGGTAGTCTATCTAACTCATAGTCTATGGAACAAATTAAAAATCACATTCTACTTGTTTTATCATCACCAAATGGAGAGGCCTCTTTGTTTCATGTGTAGTAGATGCACTTGACTCTTGCTATAAAAGAAAAAGAAACTTCAAATCAAATAAATTTTCAAAATTACATGCTTATTTATTTAAATAAAATTATTTAATATACAAAATCATGATATTAAATATTTAAATCTAGACTCAAATTTTCATATATGTACCATATGATGCTCACTAAGTCCCACAACTTGTTTCCCTAGTACAACTATTGATTCTATACCAAATTTTTTAGCTACTAAGTCCTATATATTCAAATAAAGTAGAAATCGGGCTTGAATACTTATAAAATGTAACCATATAAAATACCTAAAAATTACATAAAAAATTTACTAGTAGGACCTGGAATGAACTTTAAATGACTCATGAAATTTTCTAGGCTCCTTAATGGTAGGACTAGTGGCTACCTTGATAGTGCTATCATCCTACATATATATGGGCATACACATATAAATTCAAGAAATATTTTAAAATTAAAAAAATATACTTCAACTGTATTCAAAGTTTAAATATAATTTTTAACTACACATTATAGATGATTCAGGTATAGCACTAGATAATGGAGAACTCACCATACCTTTTGGTTGATCTAACATGAAAGTATCATGACCTCCAAATTATAGTAAAATTGTTTAACATTTGAATTAAGCTATATAATTATTAAAATCTATCTATTTTGAAGAAACTAATTAAATTTATATATCTAATAATGAACGAGTGATCCCACAATACTGGTTTACAATTTTTGGCCAAACTGGACACTAAACTGATTTTTTCTAACTAAATCTTCACTTTCAGGCACCTATAGTGGCTAAACCATGAGGAATTTGAAGATGATGCAAACTAGTGATTTGTGACATTTTGTCTATAGATTCTAAATATATTTATTTCAAAAAATTTGGAATCAGATTGCACATTTTTTCCCATCTCCTTCAAAAAATAGTTTTTTTAGTAAACACCAATTTCAAAGAGTGATGCTCACCGTATAACACATAATTTCTTTTCCATGAAGGATAGAATTCTATTTTTTTTGAATTTATATTTCTAACTATGATGTCTAGTGCTTCCAATTGGTTTCATAGTGTTTTATTGAATTTTTTTCCTTAATCAAATTTTGAAGTCAAACCAATTACAATTCAGAAATAGGCGGACTGTATAATACATAACTTTTTTGTATGTATCGAAATTCAAATTTTTTTTGGTTGGATCAAGGACTCCAATATCTGGTGCACTCATATTTTCAAAAAAAAATGATAATCTTCTTCCACATGTGTAGAATAGAGAGCTTGATTTTTGTTGAAAAACCTACATTCCCAAGAAATAAAAAATAAATATAATAATTAAATTAAATTTATTTAAAATTATACTTTTTGGGAAGCTTATAATAAGGACTATATACTTACAAAAAATAAATTTTAAATGAATTAATTTGATCCCCCAAAAGGTAAATCAAAAGTGGTTTTTTACCAGCATTTTGATAGGTGTAAAGGAGACTCTGTTATAGGTATGGTTTAAAAATAGCGGGGTTTTATCCAAGGGTTTTTGATCTAAGGCAGTTTGATCAAACCCTCTTCAATTGGAATGCTTTAAATGAAATTTTTTAAGGCTTAAATCATTATATTTTCTAAAAATATGAGATTTCAACAAAAATTAGAATCTCCCAGAAATTGTAAACCAACTTTGTGGAATCACCCGAACACTATGGATAGTTTTATTTTTCAAGTCAATTTATTGGTCTACCCCATAAGGTGTGTTAGCTTGTATAATTTTCAATGAAAAATAATTTATCTAATTAAGATTATGTCCTTGAGCCACTTATCTACACCAAATAGTTCACAATATATATATATATATATTATTATTATTTATAAATTAATTAATTATATTTTAAAATTGATTGAGCTATTTATTAATTTTAATATGTACATTTTGAAAAGGAATTTGAAATGTGGTATGTACCTATATAGGATGATCATATAGTGTGCTGCCACAATAGTGGTTTACAATTTCTGGGAGATCTTGATTTTTGCTGAAATCACATATTTTTAGAAAATATAATTATTTCATCCTTGAAATGTTCCATTTAAAGGATTCCAATTGAAGAGGGTTTTATCAGACCACCTTAGACCAAGCCCCCTTGGATAGAACCCCGCTAGTTTTAAACCATACCTATAAGAGAGTCTCCTTTACACTTATCAAAATGTTGATAAAAAATAACTTTTGATTTACCTTTTGGGAGATCAAATGAATTCATTTAAAATTTATTTTTTTGTATGTAGTCCCTATTGTAAGCTTCCAAAAAAATATAATTTTAATAAAATTTAATTTGATTATTATATTTATTTTTTATTTCTTGTGAATGTAGGTTTTTCACCAAAAATCAAACTCTTTGTTTTGCACGTGTGGAAAAATAATAGATTATTAAAAAAAATTGAAAAATATGAGTGCACCAGATATTGAATTCCTTTATCCAACAAAAAAATAAAAGTTAAATTTCGATACATACAAAAAAAGTTACGCGTTATACGATTGCGCTATGTCTGAATTGTAATTGGTTTGACTTTGAAACTTGATTAAAAAAATATATTCAATAAAAAACTATCTAACAAGTGGAAGCACTAGATATCGGAGTTACAAATCTAAATTTGAAATAATTAGAATTTTATCCTTCATGGAAAAAAAGTTATGCATTATACGGTGGGCGTCACTTTTTAAAAATGTTGTTTTCAGGAAAAAAAACTAGTTTTTGAGGGAGATAGAAAAATAAGTGCAATCTTATTCCAAAAAAATTGAAAAAAATATATTTAGAATCTACAAACAAAATTTCATGAAACTCTAGTTTGCAGCATCTTCAAATTCCTCATGGTTTACCCGCTATAGGTGCTCGAAAGTGAAGATTTAGTTAAAAAAATTTATTTCAATGTCTAGTTTGGCCAAAAATTGTAAACCACTATTGTGGGATCACCCTAATATAGTGTATCTAAGAGAAAATGATCATGTATTGGAGATCCTAAACTAGATGAATGAGATGGACCATAACATGGTTAATTATAATTATAAAAAAATGTGGCGTTAAGGTATGTGAGGTGATAGGAACAACACCATCTCCTCCATGCTCTCTACCATTGACTTCAACTTCCTGATAGGTAGCTTGTTAAGTTATCTTTCCTAATATCATACTAAGTGCTCCTAATATTAAAACCACTACCTAGTGGTAAATGGGTATAGTAATACTAGGTGAAGAAGGAGCAATGACGGGTGGAGTAGGCACATGTTAATTTGGATCAAAATGTTATCCTATTGAATCTTGTAGCTTGTCACTAACAACACCTTGGAGTGATCTAATTTCAAAATAATTAGGTTTCAAAGAAAATTCAAAATCAACCCATAATTTTCTCAAAAAATATAATGGCACCTTAGTATTGGAATGTGATGGATGGTCAAAGTTACAAAAAAATAAATAAACCTTATTATTGGGGAAACATACAATGATAATCACATGGTATACATACCCATGTACCCTAGCTCAAAATATTAATCCTTCCACTTTACCTTAAACTTTTATTGTGTGGGGATTTTATTTCGTAGGATCAAAACCTAAAATTCTATGGATCACTTTAAGGATTCTCTTGTGAAAAATATATGTGCATCTAGATATATATGAATAAGAAAGAGTGATTTGATCATTTATCATAATATTTTTATACATAAAGATCAATTTAGGGATAATAAATCTAGGATGTTGAAAATCCTTAAATAAGGTACCAATAAGGTTGGCAATTTGGTTCTAGTCATTCGTTCAATTCTCTTACATGAATTCCTTAGTACATGATATGAGAAAATCATATAGGGTAACAATTATAACAAAATATAGGGTTGAATATTAAAGGAGGATGGATAATTAATGGGGAATGAAATGGCCTTGAAAATTTAATGGTGGTCTAAACTTAGACCCTAGTTCCCTATGTTAGATATCTTGTTTTTGAGTAAGATCTATTCATTCATGTCATGTAAGGGTGAGGGTATCAATATTATTAGGTGTGATTGGTATGAAATTGTATCCATTAAATCAATTATTATTTAGGGAATGATTATCTAAAAATATAGCTACCATGGGCTCTCATCATTCTTGAAGGATCGAATGATGAATTCACTTCAATTTTGACAATTTCATTTTTTTTCAATATACATGTGAATAAAATTGATTTCTCCATATATTATTGTACTCAATTTCATAAAGGCCTTGAAAAGTGTAATATGTGAGCTATCCAAATAAAATAGAATTAATTATGGTAATGCATGATCTTTATTTAAGATGGATAATTTATAGTGAGAAATAATGAGTAGAAGAGAGGAGCATTGAAGTTCCATTGGAAAATTTATTAGTATGATAGTTATAGTACGAGGGAGAAAAAGGGATTATTTATACAAAGAGGTAGTGGAAGTAGTGCTAGAAAAAATAGTGGATGAATGGGTAGAGAGAGTAAGTTAATCAAAATCTAACTGATGAGGTGGTAGAGTAGTATGAAAAGAGGCTTGAAGGTATGGGTATTATTGATGTGGTCTAGAGGAGTGTGAACAAGGAAAGAATGGGAAAGTGAAGAAGGTAAATGTTCATGTATAAAGGTGGGAGGGATATTTTCATATGATAATAAATTTGGAGAGTGGTGTTAAATGAGGGTAAGATGTAAGGAATATAAATTCATGTGTCATGCATACAAATATATAGGTAATGTCAAAGATTAATAGAAACCATATCAAGTATATAGTGAACAAAATGAAAATAATTCTTTAGGAATGGTTTGTTATTTGGCCATTAAATTGATGCTAAAACTATATTGGTTAGATGCATGCAAAGTTCTTTGTGTACATAAAATGAAAGTTTCCCTTGTTCCTATACATCTCAAATTAGTGATGATTTATTTTCCTATAGAAGAAAATTTGACATGTTTGAATAATGTCATATAATTGAAGGGATTTCAATAGTTTGATATATAATTTTTACCATACTATAAAAAACATTTTCAGCAATTTTCATCAATGAGAAAGATATAGGGTGTGATAGAAAATTGTTTCAATACGTATTTCTCCTAGGAGAAAAATCTTTAGCCATTTTTATAGATATTATAAAGAGTGTGTTCTAGGGTAATCAACTGATCTATATGTCATAGTCTAAGAGGTTTTAGGATAGGTTATTCTTATTCTAGATGAGATGTATTCTTGTAGATATTTATCCTTGATCAAAATGTCTTTGTAGTGCCCCTCCAGTTGTTACTATTATGTGTTTGGATTTGTATATGTGTTAGACAGTACCTTTACTATGATAGACCTTGATATTTGTTATTATCTTATTATTGTTGGCTTTAGAGCGATGTGGATGTTATTCTATGTTGAAATGATGCACTTTATGGATGTTATGTTTCATGTTATGCTTTGGATTAGCTTAGCAGATATTTGAATTAATGATGCTTTATGCTTTTGATTATATTATTGATGTTAGATTCGTCAGTTAGTAATATTATATTGGTGAAGGGGATGGGATTGCACCACTTGCTTGCGAGTGCCCTACAATTCTGAGATTTCCTCTTCATGGTGTGTTTTATCATGTTATATGTATGCATGTTCGATATACTCTTTGTTTGCAGGTTGACAAGTACATGACATCGACTCCACCTAGTTTCACAGGTTTGAGTGTGTCCATTGGCCAATGGTATTCGATTGGGAGATAGTAGCTAGGTTTTATGTGCCAAGTCATCACCCTAGTCATAGTGTGTCATTGGGTTTTAGTCGGGTTAAGTTGCTTCTTTGTGGTTCATCTCTCTTTGATTTTATTTAATTGCAAGTTGGAAAAGGCAAATAAATGGCTTTATGTATTTAAGTTGTTTATTAAATAAATCTAGTTATAATGTTAGAAATGTTATTTAATTTATTAATTAATTTAATTTAATTAATAAAATAGTCTAATCTTGGATTAGATTTATTTTATTGATTAATTAAATTAATTGTGTTGAAATGAATTAAGTTATCCATTTTGGAATTAAAAGTGTTAAATTCTTTTGAAAAAAAAATAATTTAAAAGTTTTAAATGCTTTTTGAAAAGAAATTATTAAAAGCTTTAAATTCCTTTTGAAATAGATTTTTTTCTTAAAAGTAATAAAGTCATGTTGAAAAGAAATTTGATTTTAAATTTTAAAAATAACAAAATATCTCAAAATCCATGGAGGAGAAATAACTATGGTGGATGGGATATTTTGGAGAAGTTGACTAAATTTGGAGAAAATTTATGAGAGTGGAGATATTTTCATTTTGGAGAAAAATATTGCTATTAAAAAAAAATGAAGGCTTTCTTGTTTGGGATGCATTTGGTTTTGGAGTGAGTCTTTGGAGGAATTTTTGAAAAGTGGAAATTGTAGATCAACACCAGATTTCTTTTTCAAGTTTCCAACAAGTTCTTTCTTGTTTTGTTGTTTTTGTTCTTTTGAAATTTAGGATCATCAATATTGAAAACTTGTTTGGAAACAAATTTTGAAAAACCCTGTTGAATCATGGAAGAAATTTAGATTTTTGTAGAAAAAAAAAAACTTACAACAGAAACTTTCAAGTTTAACAATAGAAAATTTGAAAAGGAAACAAAATGATATTAGAAAACCTCTGTTTGGGAGTTGAAATGTTTCATATCAAATTAGAAATTGAAGTCAGGAAACTATGTTTGAAATTTTGTTTTATTGTAAATTTTTTGTAGAAAAATTGTTCAATTTAACTGTAAAATGGAGATTGTATGTATATATACATATATTTTTGCATATTGGGTCTATTTTATTTTGGAAAGTTTTGTTCTTGTTAAAATTTTGGCACAAAAATCATGTTCTGGAAATTACCAGAACAAAGGATTTTATGTGCTCTGTTTTTTATTCTTTTTAAAAAAAAGAGAAATATATATATATATATGTCAATTTTATTTTATTTTTAGTGTTTGGAGGGCACACAACTATGGCTGCACACAACCACCCCAGTGGAGGGCGCTACTATGGCAGCACTCCCCACACCCTATGTGGGGGAAGCACTACCACAGGCAGTGCCGCCTCCACTAAGGGAGGATGGGCACATCCATAGGTTGCGTCCTCCTCCCTTTTGGGGGCCTGTGGGTTAAGAAAAAATTGCTTTATTTTATTTTATTTTATTTGTTTTTATTTTATTTTATATTATATATTTTAAATAATTGGAAAATATTTGAGTTATTTTAATGAGATGAAAGTTAATTGAAAATATAATTATACATTTAAATAATATTTATATGTTTAAACATATATTTAAATATAATCAATTTAAGATTATTTCATTAGATGTAAAAAGATTGATTTTTTTTATAATAAAATGTTTTTTTTCAAAAATTGAGTTTGATCATTTTGTGTAATGAAGGAAAATGGATAATATGCACACGGTTTAATATATGAATATTTAAATATGAGAAATGAATGTTAAATTTATATAGGAATACATTCTTATTTAAATGAATATTTAATTAATAAAGATGCATGTCTATGCACAAATATCTATTTAATAATGAAAAGATTCTATTGGGGAAATGAGATTTTTTATGTTTAAATATTATCAGGAAACTAAAGTAGACCCTTAGATTTAATTTATTATTGCTTGTCAAATGCTTAAATAGTTACTTAATAAGGTAATGATTTTAAGAGAAATGGTTATTTGCTTTAAATGAAATGAAATTTTTAAGAAAGTGATTATTAATTATTTATAATTCTTATTGGTTGCAACGAATGTACGATAAGATTAGTTATTTTCATGAAATGTGTAATCGAGGAATTTAAAATATTGTGTTCATAGTCAAGTTATTGATTTTATTTTAAAATAATATATTTGAAAGGACAAATATTGGATTTAAATGTCATGTGTTTAATAGCGAGATTAATTGATTTTAAAATGATTTATTTTGCAAAGGACCAATAGTTATTTTTAAATGATAGGTTCTAGATCATAGAATTAAATGTTATTATCATTTAAGAGCAATTAGGGAATTAAATATCTGGTTAAAGTTTATCTTTTGTTTGAAAGAGACGTTATTAAATCAGTTTTATTAAGGCAATAAATTACTAAATGTTAATGAAGGAAGTGGATTTAGGAAATCCAAATATAGATTTAATTCCTGTTTGATCGCCCTTCTTGAATGTAGACTTCTTCTATTTTCACTTAGGGGAATTTGATTAGAAGGGTTGTTAAGTCTTCTAGAAGGGGTTTAACTATTTGGGGTTGTTGTATTATGTTAGTCAACCTTTGTATTGCCTTGGGTAGTGTGTATAGTTGTATCCTATTGTTTTACCCAGTTTTCATGAACAGGGATGGTTTGTGCCTCCTTTGGATTAGGAATGGATTATGTGATTTGTGCCTCCTTTGGATTAGGAGTGGTTTATGTGGTTTGTGCCTCCTTTGAAAGGAGTGAATTATGTGTTTTGTTGCCTCTAATTGTTTGGAGTGAGTTTCATTATATGTTGCCTCCTAGAGTTGGAGTGATTATTTATCTAGTTTGTATGTACTTTGGCACCCTTGGTGATTGGTTTTTTTTGGTATGTTGTCAAGTAGAAGAGTGGCTTCTGTTAGGCACCAGAGCCCAAAGAGGTAAACTTGGTAACCTTCAGAGGTGGTTTAATCAAGTGATAACTAAAACAATGTACTTAGAAGTTTGGGTAGTGTTTCACACTAATCAAGATAATTTAGCCTCACTCATAGACACAAGTGCTCGTATAGGCTTGGGATGAGTGGGATGGCCTGAAATGGCAAGGTCATCTATCTTGTCTTTACGAGAGGTATTTGATTCCACATGAGTGAGTGTGGGGGCCGAGATTTGGTTGAGGCCACCAGGATATCCCATAAGGTGGGTCGGAGCCTATGAAGATTCCCAGAGGATATCCCATGTCGAGCTGTGTGATGACACTCTTTCTACTACAATAGTTGGTATTTGGTTTTATGTGTATGGTCTTCTTAACATACCTGGTCTATTTTATTTTTTGAAGCAATGTGACTTATGTTAGTGATTTTAGAGTTGTACTTGTGTTATTCTTATGGTTGTATGGTTCATGTGATTGGTTGTGTCGGTATGAGTTAGCCTGTGTCTAGAGGTTGATGGTCTTGTATAGGATTCCTTGTTACTATCTCCTAGCATGGGGGGTGAGCCTTCGGGTATCACTTGGTTGGGTGGAACATGCACCTTACTCCATTGGGTTTTCTTCTTGTTTGTGTGGATGAGATTTCCAGTTGGAGAGCTCGTGGGATCCAATTTCATTTCATGCTTTATTCATTTTAGTTGAAACTTGTAATTTATTACCCCTCATTTGTTATCGAGGTGGAATATGTATTATGTAACCATGCTTATTGGATTTACCTCATTCAGGGAATGAGAGTTGTAATCTTATTGTTAAATGATTGTTATTTGAAATCATGTGGTATCTCTTATTCTTTGATGTAATTTATCATGTATGGAATGTATGTGAACTTAATTCATTAAGTAATTAAATGTTATGGTTTCAATTCATGTTTCTTGTTTGGTTTTTAAAGTAATCTCAGTCTCGCAACCTTAGAGGTTGTTGGCAATGGGTGGTGAACTTGCATGTTATTTGTTCTTAAACAAAAAAATAAAATTAGTACGTTTGAGTAGTTAATTGCAAATTCCTCTAGGGTTGTGTGGTGGGGCGTTACAGTCTTGATTTATAACTAATCTATGTTTCAAAATATATTATATAGGTCTATGAAGTCACAATTCCAACTATTTTTATTTTTATTTACAATAAAAATTCAAACCCTAAATTTTGACAAAAATACATTTAAAAATGTTAAACTTACCTAGAGAGGAAGGAAACAACAGTATGGAGGGAGAAGGAAAAAAGAGCTAGTGGGTGGAGGTGACAAATGTGGGTTGTAATTTTGAGTCACCCTCCAAATTTTTTGTCATCGTGTGAATGTAGATGAAAATTAGCTTGTAGGAGCTAATAGCTTTATGAAATGTGTACCCATTATGTAAAAGGTAGGTGTTTATAATGGGTACCCATTGGGTATGGGACCATAAATAATAATGGGTACCCATTCACAATGGGTATGCTTTTAGGTTAAAGACCATATTCCTAAATGAGCACCCATTTTTAAAGAAACAAGTAAAAATTGAAAGTGTATAGAATATATCCTATAATATAAAAATGTAATTTGTTTTATATTTGGATGAATAGATAAAAATGACATTAAAAATACTATACATAGTGTTTTGGAAAAAAAGGAAAACACTTAACAAAATAAAGATCAAAACCTTAACGTATCCCAAATGTAGAAAAAAATAAATGGTTAGACAAGAGAGAGCTTGATGTTATTGTGGTATTTTTAGATCAACATCAAAAGATGTACAAAGCTAATGGAGAGCACACTTGAAGTTTAGATTCTTTTCTATATTGTGTATAAAACATGCCTTTGGGTTGGATGCATAAGGAAAATCAAACCCTAAGGGTTGGAATTTCCAAGGCAAGATATATCACAAGCATGTTTTTTGTTAATAAAAATTATAAAATGATAAAAATTCATGTGGATCCCATGAATTTGGACCCACATGCTTTGTTTTACCTTGCAAACTATGCATTATCTAATATTAAAAAGAAATTTTTATAATGTTGAGAAATTTTAATCATTATTTGACAAATATATCACCTTTTTCTTATTTTATTGACATAAAGGAATAAAATTACATGTTTTTAAATTGAATTTTCTAGTTTTAATAACTAATTTCACATTTTGAATAATTTAAATATTTTCATGTTTTGTATTTGAATTTGATAATTTTCAATCATTATTTTGAACGATTATATTAAATTGCTATAGAATTCAACATCATATAGAAAAAACAAATAATCTAACATTAAAGGAGCATGAAGTTGAGAATGAATAAGATAAATTTGTGCAATTAAGAAATTGAATCCTAGAGTTTATTATATATCCTCTTTACCATATTAGCTTGATTTTAATAGTTTGATAGTTAGAATAATTATAAAATTATCCTATTAATGATTCTAGTTCAAGCTTGGACGTTCATATTTTCTTAATGCAATTCTCATAGGACTTCAAACTATGATTTCTTAAATACTTTCTCTATTCCTAATGCATATTCTCTTCAATTTCAATTCTCATATTATAACCTCACAAAAATCATTCACACTCTAGGTTATAATTGATTATTTACTACTTATAGCTAATGGATTAATATGTTAAAACACATTATTTATTCTCAAATGGCTAGTCCTATCACCTTGTCTAGTCTTCACTATTGTTATCTTCTCATCATTCTAATAATCCATTTTTTCATGTCCCTTGGTTTCTCTATGACCACTAGATTTCATCTATCTATTTTTTGTAAACTATTTGTCCATTTTATCTATACTATTTTTTAGGGACACATGCCAATTTTATGATGGTATATCATAGTGGTAAATCATGTCCCACATAGTTTCTTTCATTCTCATTTTTAGGATACTTCATCCCTTGAACCAAGTTAACTCTTACCTCCATTGTCCCATAACCTAACACTAGTATATGCCTCCTCACAACATGTTTTAACCAAACGTGATGAGTATAGGGAATTTAATGTGAATGAATTATTTTGTTGAGGAACCTACCATGATCTCTTCATTTTCATATCCATTATATGATGACATGTTAATTTAGTTAAATTATGATATATTAAATTATTTACCATTCAATTTCCACCTCATTCTTCCATTCCTACCATCACACACATTTTACCAATTTCATATCACATATCCCAACCTTTTATACCTCCTATATTATACCACATCCCTCTATATTTCATCCTTTATACATAACCCTACAACAAATGCTTCCTTCCACTCATTATTGACCAACTCTCTTCTCCATTACAACTACAAATATCAATTTCTTACTGCATATCCCATAGTTAAACCTAAACACCTCTTAATTCATCCTATGTTCCATTATTCCATCCTAATCACATTGCATTAACCTCTAATAGTTCATTATATATTTCATTGTCCCATCTTGGCCCATCCTAGGCATTAACCTCTACTAATCCATCATGTGTTCCATTATCCCCTTCTATTCTCATCTCATCACCCTCTATTATTTTTGTTGGAAAAACAAGGAAAGACAACTGAGAGGGGGGGGGTGAATAGGTTGTCACAGAATATTTAAATATTTTTAATCTTTATTTAACTCAATCTCAGATCTGATGAATAAACAATAAAACATAAACATTCAACACATCAGAAACACAAAGAACACTAATATTTTTTACGTGGAAACCCTGTTAGGGGAAAAACCACAATGGAGGTTAGTCCACAATATTATACCCTGTTAAAAGTATAATGAGAAATAATGGGAATGAACATGCATTCAGGAACACTTCCCAAAGCTCATTGCTCAAATACAAAAGAGGACTCATTGTCCAAAGAAAAGTTTGGATTAAGACCATCCAAATTGCGAACTGAGAAAATAGCTTCTACACAAGCCTGATTACAGTTTCAGTTAAGCACAGAAAAACCTTCTTCACTCTTCGCTCAGTCTTCTTAACACTCTACTCTGCAATCGAATGATATTCACACATATACACATGGGAGCACATGAAGCACACTTTACACTAATGAAACAATCGCTCTTATATATTTGCAACATGAGATTACATCAACAACTTAGTCGACTAGAGATATAAAACATATTTTTAATGTCGGCCCAATTTTACAAATAAATTTTCAATGCGTATCCACCAAGGTCGGCCATAACATAGTGGAGACCCAAATTATCAACTCCAACACAAAAATCGACTTTAATTAATTTCACCTCGAAGATGCACTACACATTACACCCATCATGTCGGTCAAGAACATGAAAAACTGAACATACAAAGAAAAATCTTCGACACAAGCACATCGATCAATGTGGACGTACCACAAAGATAGAGCACAATCTCGAAACATCCAAGAACACCAAGAAAAAATAGAGAAACATCCACAACAACTAGAATTACCATAATTACATAAAATTTTCTCTAGAATACTGATAGAACCCACATAAATACTATCAGAACACAACTATTCACATCATGATCAATTTGTCATGAGGACCTCTGAACTTCTGGTAGATGAACTAGATACACTCAATAGAAAACCCTTTAATCCACAACAATTTATCTCCAATGTACAGAACAAGAGACCTTCATGACCTTCACAGTTCCACTGGGAACCTAGAACACTTTCTTTTACAATTTTCTCAATATCCTCAACATATACAACCTTCAATACATCAAATTCTAATAGTGTTGACATCAATGACAACCATATATCAGCCACACAACCACAACATCCAAAACTCTCCCCCTTTGTCATTGATGGCAACACATGATGTGAAAAACACCATCAACCCAACTCTCAATTAGCACTTACTCCTTAGATTCTGACTCTTCTTCCTTGAATTCTTCTACAAGATCTTCTCCCCACAAGACTCTTCACTCCAGATAAGTAACATTTTTTCACATTACTCTTCTCCCCTTTTGACATCAATGGAAATGATAAACATTATCTTTCCACACAAAAGATTTGAACCACATATTTGCACATCTAACTACTCCCCCTGAGTAGCAACCATAGGAATATCAATCCAAATTAGAACATGATCATGAAATGCATGGATTGATGCAAGTTAATGCATCCTAGTTCATATTAGGAGGGGTAATCATCTCTAGCATCCCTCTAAGATACTCAAAAGTATCCTTCAGCAATGGCTTAGTGAAAATATCTACAATTTGTTCTTTGGTAGGCACATACTCCAGTCTAACTTCTTTTTCACTTACTTTCTCCCTCAAAAAGTGAAACTTGATTGATATATGTTTGGTCTTAGATTGTAGCACCAGATTCTTTGATATGTTAATTGCTCTTGAGTTATCACAGTATTTTGCAATAGGTTCATCATATACTACTCTGATATCTTTCAGCATCTGTTTCATCCATATCACTTGAGTACAGTTATTTGCAGCATCAATATACTCTGCTTCAGTAGTAGATAGAGAAATGAAATTCTTCTTTTTTCTCAACCAAGACACCAACTTCTTCCCTAGGAAGAAAGAACCACCACTAGTACTCTTTCTATCATCTACATCTCTTGCCCAATCTGCATCAATATATGTATTTAAAGTAAGATCATCATCCTTAGGGTACCAAAGCCCAAAATCAACTATTCCTTTTAGATACCTGAAGATCCTCTTAACAGTAGTCACATGAGATTCTTTTGGATCATCCTAAAATCTAGCAACCATACATACAACATTCATAATGTTTGGTCTAGTATGAGTTAAGTAGAGCAATCCACTAATCATTGATCTGTATCTTGTTTGATTTTCCTTCGGAGAATCATCATTTTGTGTTAACTTACATCTGGTTATCATGGGAGTACCAACAAGTTTTGAATCATCCATGCCAAACTTCTTCAAAAATTCTCTCACATATTTGGACTGAGATATGAAGATCCCCTTATCTAACTGAGTAAATTGAAATCTCAGAAAAAACTTCATTTCTCCAATCATTCTCATCTCAAATCCACTCTCCATTTCATCAACAAACCTCATACATAGATGATCATCTCCTCAAGAAAATAATGTCATCAACAAAGACCTCAATAATTAATTCTTTATCATTATCCAATTTGAAGTATAGGTTGCTATCAATAGTACCTTTATTGAATCCAAGCTTCATTAAGTATTTGTCTAATCTAGCATACTAGACTCTGGGGGCTTGCTTGAGTCCATACAAAGCTTTCTTCAATCAAAAAACCATGTCTTCCTTATCAGTCAGTTGAAATCCATGAGGATGTTCAATATATACTTCTTTTTCTAGCTCACCATTCAGAAAAGTTGACTTCACATCCATTTGATAGACTTTATAGATCTTGTATGCATCATAAGCAAGAAATAACCTTACAGCTTCAATTCTAGCAATAGGGGCAAAGGTTTCTTCAAAATCAATACCTTCCATTTGTGAATACTCTTTACATACCAGTCTTGCTTTATTCCAGACCACTTCACCTTGTTCATTTAGCTTATTTTGAAAGATCCATTTAGTACCAATTGCATTTTTATATTTTGGTCTAGGAACTAGTATCCATGTATCATTCGTTTCAATCTGCATTAATTCTTCCTTCATAGCTTCCATCCAATTTTCTTCATTGCAGGCTTCTTTTGACATCTTTAGGTTCAATCTTGGAAATCAAGCAATACTCTTCTGCAATCTTTCTTCTAGTTTGCACTCCTTTATTCATATCTCCTATAATTTGATTTTTAGAATGATTTAGCTTTACATACCTTAGAGTCTTAGGATTTTCTCGACTTTTTTATTCTTTTGTTCTTTCTTTTGCACTTGCACTTGTCTGTGCTTCCTGATTGTCTTGATTTACTGGAACAAATTGAAGTTGTCTTACCATAACATATGGCACAATTTGAAGTTGATTTTGTGTTTGAACATTCTTCCATTTATTTGTATTGTCTTCATCTGAATCATATCCATAATATCTAGATGATTTAGCAGAATCCTCATCAACTTTGACATTTGTACTCTCAACCATTTTTCTTAGTCTTCAATTATAGCACCGGTAGGCCTTGCTTTTAATAGAGTAACCTAGAAAGATCCCTTAATCACTTCTTGCATCAAACTTGCCTATATCATCATCTCTCTTGATGTAGTATTTGCTTCCAAAGATCTTGAAATATTTAATAGTAGGATTATAACCAAACCATAATTCAAAAGGAGTCTTACCAGAATTACCATTTACATGTACCTGGTTCAAAGTGTACACAACAATGCTTACTAATTCACTCCAGTAGATGTGAGGCACATTTCCTTCAATCATCATTGTTCTAGCAACATCTAGAATTGTTTTGTTCTTTCTCTCAACAACACCATTTTGTTGAGGGGTTTGGGTCCATTCTCTTCACATAAAGAATTAAACTCCTTGGAGGTGAACTCACCACCTCTTTCTGACCTTAGGCATTTGAATTTTTGACCTTTCTCATTTTCTGCCATAGCTTTGAAACTTTTTAACTTTTCAAATGTTGCACATTTTTCTCTTAAGAAAGCAACCCATATCATTCTAGAATAGTCATCAATAATCAGCATAAAGTACCTTTCAGCATGGAGACTTCTAACTCTGGAGGGACCACATAGATCAGTATGTATCAACTCCAACAATCCATTTGAGTTATGTTGTTTGCTCTAAAAAGAAACTCTAGTCTATTTTCCCATCTAACACTCTTTGCAAATTGTGCTTGTAGGTTTCACTAGCTTAGGTAGATCTCTTACTGCTTGAGTGGAACTTATTTTGACAATGTTATCAAAATTCACATGTTATAGCCTTCTATGCCATAACCAAATTTCATCTACTTGAGCAATTAAACAACTTTCACTAGTAGCATTCAGGTGAAAAATATTACCTTTTATCTGTTTACCTAAAGCAATTACATTTCCAGAGCTTCCATATATTCTACATCTTCCATCTTTGAACTAAAGATCATAACCTTTGTCTACCATTTTTCCAACACTCAACAGGTTGTGCTTCAAGCCTTCAACATAAATAATATCATCAGTGTTATGCTTACTACCAAGAAAAATAAATCCTCTGCCATGAATCACACAAGCATTGTTATCTCCAAATCTTACAACCCCACCATCATACTTCTCTAGACTTACAAATTTTCTTTTTTCACCAGTCATATGATGTGAGCATTTGTTGTCAATGGCCCACTCATCCTTTTCTTCAATTCGGGCTGCAAGAGCTTTCTCAACTTTAGTAGATTCAATAGCCACATGAGTATTTTACTTGATAGCAATGAAAACCCAATCATCTTCATTTCCATTGTCTTTATCAGACTCATCATCAGTCACACCTTCTTCAGAAAAGTAGCATTTATTTTGGAATTTATATTTGTAAGTCTTAGATCTAGGAACTCTTTCAAGACAACCTGATGCAAAATGACCTATTTTACTGGAAGAAAAAAATTTAATAGGCAACACTCCTTCATACTTACCTTTTCCTCTGTCTTCTTTCTTTACAATCAATGCTTCCAATTCTTCTAGCTCCCTTTCTTTATCTTCAAGCTATTTCAATTCTTCATCATATTTCCAAGGATGTCTTTCTAGAACTCTCTCCTGGATCATATATTTGCTTGTTTCTTTTGAATATAGTAGCCTTGAATGCATTTTTAGTCTTAGGAGCAGAATCACCAAATTCTCTCAACTCAAAGGAAACAAGTTTACCAATTAGTGTGTCCCTTGTCACATTTTCCAATGATCTGGTTTCTTCAATAGCATGAGCCTTAGCTTTGTAGGAGGGAGGTAATGATCTTATTACTTTAGCCACAATTTCTTCCTCATCCAGCTCACCACCAACACATCTAATACCCATCACTAGTTCATTTACTCTTTACATAAAAGAAGAAATATTTTCATCTTCACCCATCTTCAGATTTTCATACTTACCTTTCAAACTCTATAGCTTAGCCATATTCACATGTACATCTCCTTCATACAAAGTTTCCAGCTTCGTCCACATCTCATGAGCTATCTTTAGACCTAACACATTTTTCATTTATAAATCTGTTAAAGCACTCAACAAAGCTTCCATATCCCTGACATTATTCTCAACCTCTTTAATCTCATCAGCAGTGGAAGGACCATTCTGAGGAATAACATATTGATTCTTTGTAATTTTCTAGAAGGGTTCACCAATACACTTCAAATGGAACTCCATCCAAGCTTTCCACAATGAGTAATTTATTCTGTCTTATCTAGGATTGTCCTTCTTGTATGATTCCATCTCGGATCACCTCAAGCTTTTAAAATTCTTTAGAGGAACTTGCTCTAATACCAATTGTTGGCAAAACAAGGACAGAAAATTGAGGGGGGGATGAATCAGTTGTCACAAAATACTTAAATCTTTTCAATCTTTATTTAACTCAATCTCAGATCTGATGAATAAACAATAAACCATAAACATTCAACACATCAGAAACACAGAGACCACCAATATTTTTTATGTGGAAACCCTATTAGGGGAAAAAACCACAGTGGAGGTTAGTCCACAATATTATACCATGTTAAAAGTATAATGAGAAATAATGGGAATGCACATGCATTCAAGCACAATGCCCAGAGCTCACTACTCAAATACAAAAGAGGACTCACTGTCCAAAGAAAAGTTTGGATTAAGACCATCCAAATTGTGAACTGAGAAAATAGATACTACACAAGCCTAATTACAGTTCCAATTAAGCATAGAAAAACCTTCACTCTATGCTCAGTCTTCTTCTCACTCTACTCTGCAATCAAATGATATTTTCACATATACACATGGGAGAAAATGGAACATAATTTACAATGATGAAACAATTGCTCTTATATATTCACAACATGAGATTGCATCAACAACTTAGTCAGCCAAAGATATAAAACATATTTTCAATGTCAGCCCAAATTTACAAATAAATTTTCAATGCGCATCCACCAAGGTTAGCCACAACATAGTGGATACCCAAATTAACAACTCCAACACAAAAATACTTTAATTAATTTCACCTCGAAGATCCACTACATGTTACACCCATCATGTCGGCCATGAACATGAAAAACCAAACATACAGAGAAAAATATTCGACCACGAGCACATCGATTGAAATGTGGACATACCACAAAGATAAAGAACAATCTATAAACATCCAAGAACACCAAGAAACAATAGAGAAACATCCACAACAACTAGAATTACCATAATTACATAAACTTTACTCTAGAATACTAACATAACCCACATAAATACTATCAGAACACAACTGTTCACATCATGATCAATTCATCACGTGGACCTTTGAAACTTTTGGTAGATGAACTAGATACACTCAACAGAAAACCCTTTAATCCACAACAATTTATCTCTAATGTACAGAACAAGACACCTTCATGACCTTCATAGTTCCACTAGGAACCTAGAACACTTTCTTTTACAATTTTCTCAATATCCTCGACATATATAGCCTTAAATACATCAAATGCTAATAGTGTTGATATCAATGACAACCACATATCAACCACACAACCAGAACATCCAACAATTTTACCATATTTTCCATTATCTCCTCTTGGTCTTGTCCCATTATCTTATCCTAATTCACCATATTTTCCATTACTTCATTCCAATCACATCCCATTAATGTCTAATACGCCACTCTATGTTGTGGGTATGTGCAGAATCATCATGGTAAAAACAAGCCCTTAAGTGGTGAAAAATTTAGAAAAATTGGAGTTAGGAAACTTGACGTAAAAATTTGAATAAGTTATCTATATTATTTCAAAAATATGTAAGAATAGAATTTGTAGCAAATTGAATGTAATTTCTAAGCTACTAGGTTTTTTTTTTTTTTAAATCTATTTGGTGAAAATTTGAAATTTCAATGTAGTAGTAATTAAATTTTAGGGAAAAAATAAGAAGTGGGTGTCTGTCTGACCACCCTAACCACAATAAAATGATAATATTTTTTTATAATATTTTAGACATAAGTAGAGGACTCCTGTTCGGATGTGATGCATATTTTTTGTACTTTCCAAGTAAATAATTAATTATGAATTTTTTATTACAAATTTTAAAAAATATAAAAACTTGTATGTCTGAGCACCTTGACTTTGTCAAAACTTCATGAAATTCATTTTTTTTAATCCTATAATATGCAAAGCATAGAATGTGACACATGTTTCAGATTCAAAAAATGTGATACCATTTGAAAGCTATAGATGTTTTTCAATTAGACTATCAATCAAGACTTTAGTTGTAATTCAAATAGAAAATGAATAATAATTATTTATTAAATTCAAAGTAAAGAATAATTTATACTGGTGGAAAGCTTAGAAAGTCCTTTAAAAACCCTTTTCATTTCATTAGTTTTGGGTAAAAAAAGGTCATTAGCCACATACCCTACACATACCCATCATATTGCCACTTTTTGGCTCATCATAATCCTGCACATACTCTTATATAATCCCCTCCTATCCCATCCATATAATCTCTACTATTCCATCCTATGCTCCATTATCCCCTTTTATTCCCATCCCATCATACCATCTATTATTTCACCCTATGTTCCATTATCCCCTCTTTGTCTTCTTATATTATCGAGCTTCTATGTTATACCACCTCCCTCCATATTTCATTCTATTCCCATACCCTTACAATAAACCTTTCCTTCCCCTCATTATTGATCAACTATCCTCTCCCTTACTACTAAACATTTCAAGTTCCAACTTTATGTCATATATTCAATCCATAGACACCTCCTAATTCATTTTAAGTTCCATTATTTTCATCTATTCCCATCCCATTAACCTCTAATAGTTCACCATATGCTCTACTATCCCATCTTGTCCCATATCATTAATCTCTACTAGTTCATCTTATTTTCCATTATCCCCTTCTATTCCCATATCATTACCATGCCTTATTTCACTCTATGTTCCATTATCCCATCTTGGTATTGTCCCACTATCTTATCCTAATTCACCCTATTTTTATGTATTCCCTCCTAATTACTATTGGTAAAATGAAAAAATGTTAATGGTGAAAAAAATCATTCATCATACATTTCAGTATGTAGGATACAAATAGGATGCAGATTCATGATCGACTAAACTGCTGGTGTAACCATATCAAATAACTAAAAAATGTGCTACATCAACATTCCCCCCTTATTACATTGTACTTAAAAATGTACCCCTAAAATCTCTAATTCACCTTGTTAAGAAACCCCCCTTAAGGTTTACATTTAAAAACTTGTTGATTACAAAGTATGTATACATTCTTGAGAAGATTTTACTTTTGAAGAAACAAATCCTAAATCAAGTGGAACTCCTCCAAGTTTCCTTGTAACCCTTGAAAAGGTGTAGCTCCAAGCTGAATTTCTAAGTTCTTCCTCCCATGAACTATCCAATCACAGACCGTAATTATTGGACAACCATCCTCCAATTTGTCTCATCGATCCTCATAAAGGTATAATCCTTGGTCCAAACCATAATTATTAGCAAACTATCCTCCAAGTTGTCTCCTTGACCCTCGTAAAGTTATAATCCTTGGTCACAATATCGTGAACTCTATAGACAATAGTCCATGCTGAGCTATTCACCAAACCCCTTACCTATCTCCAAAAATCAAACTTCACAATATATGTATTTTTAAATTTGTTAGCGACAACAAGGAAAAGAAATAAATTACATCTAAAAATGATTCTCATGTAAAGCATCATCTCAAAGTGAGAAGCTAACTTGAGATGATGGAAATTCCTCCATCCTCTGGTGCCACAAACCTCCAATATGATCTTGTTACACTTTATCCATTTAATATCTTAGACAAGTCTTTGGAGACCTCATCAAGTGTAGCAAAAATTTCCTAAAAATTCCAAGCATAACTGTTTGAAGATGTATTGATAAACTCATATACAATATACTCAACAATTGTTTTAATGTTTTGAAATGCACTTTCCCAAGCACCAGAAGTAAGAAAATATATTACTTGATTAGCCTCTTCAATGATTGAAAAATAAACTCCACATCTTCATCTTTAGAAACACCTCTTAATATCTTCCAAAATACTATCCATTCAAATGATTAAGTGTGCATTACATCTTGCCTAGCCTGAAACTCACTATTGAATGTTTTAAAATTATACCTTACACTTGATAATGCAATTCTCATTATTAGGTCACTCTTGCTCCCACATATGGTATTAAAAAATATAATAATACATTCAAATGAGATCACACTTTGAGAAAAAATTCCTACTGATCATGAGAAGTGATGACTCAGAGCATGGCATGACTTGATTTTTAACAATCTTCAACTATTGCAAGGTTACTCACTTAACTACTCTAGACACACAAGTATAAGAATTTACTATGTGCCTTGATTTCTTCTCTCTCCTTTCTATTGAGCACTAGTCCTACATGCTCCAACAAAATATTTATCTACTATTGTTTAGTGGCATCTCTAAATGGGCGAGGATGAATTTTATTTCTCAACGAATCCACATAGACCACTTGTGTAGGGATGGCTTGATTCTCATGAAATCCACACCTACCACTCACTTTGTTTTGCCTAAGTAATGTAAGAGCCCACTTTTCTCTTGTTTCAAAACTCCATACCTAAAATGCCTTACAACCACTCCTTTGATTTGGACGCAAAAGAACCCTCATTTGCTTGCCCTAGGAGATAGTGGATGATCATAACCAACACATTAAGTGTGTTATGGATCCTGTATCCATTGAACAAGGATCATTCCTTTAATCACATGCTAGAGAATGCCTCTTTTGTGTGGCACGTGGCTATGGTAGTTGATTTTTTCACATTAATCTCTTCTCAAAACATTCTTTGTAGCACCACTCTTCATAGACTTCACTGCATAGGTACAAGGTTTCTAACCTGGGAAACAATGGTGGTAGACTGTTACACACATCAAAACATCAAAACATTGCACCTTGGATGGCATAGTATGTTACACACATCAAAACATATCATAGACATAGAGGCTCTGATACCATATGTTGGTAAAATGAAAAAACATTAATGGTGAAAAACTTCATTGATCATACATTTTAGTATGTAGGATACAAATAGGATGCAGATTCATAACCACCTGAACTATTGGTGTAACCACATCAAATAACTAAAAAAATTGATACGTCAACAATTACATCCCATTAACCTCTAATATTTCACCCTATATTTCATGATCCCCTCCTAGACTATCCCAATAATCTCTACTATTCCATCCTATGTTCCATTAGGAACTTATATTCCCATTCCATTACATCTTCTCTTATTTCACCCTATGTTCCATTATCCCTTCTTGGTATTGTAGTGTAGAAAAATATATACCTTTACATTTTACAATTGTTTGGGCCCTCCTTGCTAAAATTGGGCTTATTTGTGCCTTATTTGGTCCTATTTTGCATCCACAAGCCTAATTTAGTGCATTTTTCTAAGGATAATCCTAAAATTTAATAAATGAAAAATCATAGTTCAATGTTTGAGGTTGTGTGTTCCAGATCTAGTGATCTAGGACTCATATGCCACCTTGAGTGTATGGGTCCCACCTAGGTCTCAAGGCCTGATTTTAAACATTGCATTTAACTTGACACTTCTTGGGGTTTGTGTCCCATGTTTAAGACACTAGGACTCATACACCCAAGGTGATGTATGAGTCCTGCTTTAACTAGTACCTACTTCAAATCAAATTCTTGATAGGATTTTATTATCCTAGATTTGATGTCGACTTGTAGAGTTGTAATGTTAGAAATTTTGGCATAAACAAGTATAAATACAAGGCATTTTCATATAATTTTATCTAACAAGATCTAAGTATTCAAGCATTATGGTAAATTTATGCTGAAGAGAGCATTCAAGAGCCTTCAATATCATTCAAGAGCTAATTATCACACATTTAGAGCAGCATTCAATATTCAAGCATCATATCAAAGTCTTCATGCATCATGTGTGTTTTTGAGCTAACATTTGTGATGTAGATTTTCATGGTTCAAGCAAGCATTCAAAGACATTATCTCATATCAAGATCAAGAGTCAAGATCCACATCCATTGGATCCATTTCACACAAGATTTCAACCTTTATCTCAATGGTTTGGTGAGTTGCAACATTACATTTGTTCATTTATCATTCCTTCATGTTATTCTATTTCATTTGAAGGCTTGATTACTAAAACAGGGTTTGACCAAGGAAAACCCATATTCCCTAATACAAAAACATTTCTCCCTCTTGATGTGTGATTGTAGATCTAGGTGAATTGGAGCTTGAAGATCCTTTGAATACAAAATTGCAAGATTGAAGAAAGTTGTTAAGAAGTTGTCATCTTCATGGAAACTCACCTACAGATCAGAATTTAGAATTTTTAGACTTGATGATTGGACAAGAAAAAAGATATAGAAGATCACTTGAGGCTACAAAAGTTTTAGTCAAACCCTAATACTAGGACTAAATCACCCCTCTGAGCACATGAGTCCCAATATACCCTTTTTCACCAGTTTTCTGTAGATCTTGATTTACCAGTAGAAGATTCCAAATTCTACCTAGATTCAATTAGTAGGACTAAATCACCCAGCCTAACATATGAGTCCCAGTGCACTTCAAAAATAAAAAATTTCAAGGCTTTCAGATCTTGTTTAGAAATCTCCTATCCTCTAGGTATTTTTCTGCTTCTCTCTATTTAGTAATCTAAATTCATGTTTTAAGTTTCTAGAGTTTAGTTAATTATGATTTTTAATTTCTCCTTTTAAGCTTCATTTTAATGGTGAACCCCATTTTTAATCACACCTAAAGAAACCACACCTTGTTATTGTATCCCTTCCCTTAATTGAGTCACTTGGTTGAGGGATCTTGGTTTCCTAATGAACTAAGAGTGAAATAGGTCCTAACCCTAGTTCAATCTCCCAAGAGGTGGAACTCCTCTTTCCTTTGGTTCATTTTGGTGAACCTAACATTTGGACACTTGCATTTCAGATTTGGATAACATTGTAGTCCTAAATCTAGGTTAACTTTGCATTATATTTGCATTAGTTGAATTGTATTTAGGACTATTAAATATTGCATTAGTGGAAAAGTGCATATAGGATGCATTTTTGCATCTTGCATCATTGAATTTCATTAGAAAACTATAATTGAAAATAATCATTTGAGCATACAAAATAGAAACCTTAACATCAACTCAAAATTTGCTGAATTTAGCTTAGAAACCCTAATCTGAGACTCATTCACCCACCTGGGTGATTTAGTCTCTATATAGGTTATTTTTCTAAAGTTTTGGGAATCTTGTGTTGACTATTTTTCAATATTATAACCTTCCAAAAACCCTAACTAGGACTCATTCGCCCTTCTAGGTGATTTAGTCCCATATCAAACCTAAATCTATATTTTATAGCATTTAAAACTTCATTTTGTGCTTTTAGTTTGTTGTTATTAGATCTTTTTTTTAGTTTTTCGATTTCCTATTTCATTAATTTCATTAGATCTAGCTTAACTTGGTTCATTTAGTGCATTTCTTAATTTCAAAATTGCATCTAAACATTTCATTTCTAGATTGTTGGATAGTGTAATAAAAAAATTACATTGTTTATAATTTGAAAATTGCATTGCATTTCATCATGGATATATGCTTTGGTAAGTTTTGCATGTCCTTGAAATCATTAAAGGAAGTGCCAAGTTTTGTTGTTGGAAATGATCCTAATGAAATTGAACTCACTCATGCTTAATCAAATCCTAATGCATGTCCTGCTCATGAAGTTGACATTATTGGAGAAGATGATGACATCATGAACAACTTCATAAACGATTGCCTTAACAACCTTGAGACTAATGCATCCTTTTATCCTTCCATGAAACAACCAATGCAACTTGAGATGTTTGGTGTTTTACATCCTTAAATTGAGTCACAAATTGAGCCTAAGCTCCCTACAATGGATGAACCTAGCTCCTCTAATCAAGAAAACATTCAAATATCCTATGTTAACAAAGTAACCAACATATTAATCAACCTAGAATTGACATAGAAAAATGGAATCACTATCTTAAGCAAAAAAGGATGTGACATAACAAGAGAACATGAAATTCATCTACTCTTAGAACAAATACCAACTAAAGATACCAAAGGAGTGGGATATCAAGGTACTCCTCTCGACATAAGTGTCCTTCCTAAAGAACAACCAATGCTCATAACAATGATAAGGATGATAGGATCATCTTAGGTCCTCCTCCTCAACAAGTTGGTGAATCTAGCAAGAAACAAAAACTTTTAAAACTTAAAGACTTACCATTCCTAAAAAATCAAACACAAATTGAACGAACTGGAAGAACTTGTTAACAAAGGTTGGATTGCAATGCCCCCTCGTACTAGAACCAACAAACCTAAAACCAACAATTATTGTACATATCATAGAACTCTTGGACATCTCATCGACGAATTCCATACTTTGAAACTTGATATGATTGAAATAGTCCCTAAAAGGATTCCCTTCTGCTCCTTGCCATGTAATAGTTGTAGGATCATAATATTCTCACTATTATATGCTTTACATTCATTGAAAATAATTTCAAAATGCAAGGATCTTTTTCTCATCACCTACCTCAGCTCGTTCTTGTATTGCACACAGTGGGGGAAAGAATTAGATAGCCTTGTCCTAGTTTTGACATTTTATGTTGTCCCTTTGGCAAGCTGTTCACCTTCCATATACAATGAACAAGATTGGGATGCAAGCAATCATCTATAGGTTGAATCACATGTTCCTTATTAGTGTTGTCTTTGTTTTATTTTTTCATGTTATGTGTGTGGTTTCATGTGTGTAATGTGACCTCCCCATACCATTTTGTTTGATGTATCTCTCTCTTTGTGGCATTCCTCTATTTTTATCTACACTCTTCTATATGTTGTAAACAATTTATCTTTTTCTTTTTCCTTGTGTTTTCCTTTTGGGGATGACACAAGGTATTGAGACATTTAGGTCTCTTCCATGTTGACCCAAAAGCTTTTATTTTTTTTCACTCTCTTTGTGTCATTCTTCCTATTCCATGGGTATTTGGGGAATGATCTGACATTTTCTAGATCTCTAAAAACATTGTAGCAAAGACATACTAACCCCAAATTTGTGGATCCCTTATGTGATTTTGGGATTTCATTTTGGGGCAACCCCTTTTTCATGACGTAGCCTCATTTGAAAACATATGACTTGGCATAGGGATTTCCAAATAAGCTCTCATGTCCTCTTTATTGTTAGCATTTATCATTTGATATTTTAAAGTAATTTCTCACAGCATCCATGTGTTTAGAAATTTCTTTAAAGTGGGGGAATACATTGGAATTATTCTTTTGCATTTCAATTACAACTCATATTTCACTATGGTTTTCTTCATGTGATGCATCTTTCTCTTTGTGGTGACATTGGGTGTGATGTCCTTCAAAAGAATGATATCTCTTAGCATATTATATTCCTGTTAGTGGCTTGATTCGACACACCTCATCCCCTAAGTTGTGAATCTTCTATTCTTCGATTAGTCCTCTCTTGGAGACATTAGGCACAATTTTCCCTAAGTTAAGACCTTACATGAACTAAGAAAAACCCTTTTGAATGTACCTTACACTATTCTACATTTATAATAACTGTTATATGGCCACCTTGCTTAACACACTTTTCTTTCTTGTGGAGCCATCATGTTTATTCATGGGTGTTAGCATAAAAAGTTTGTCTTTCCTCATGAATCATTTGTTCATGTTGTGTGGTACCTTATCAAAGTTATCAAGAGGTATAGCTTTGGTATGGTTAGTGTATGGGAGTTGACTTAGGCATGAATTTCCCATAGCCACTTGCTTGTGTGTTTGAGTGCATACCACCCACATGTGTATGTATCTCACCTCTCTGAGGGATCACCTAGTGGACATCCTGAGGTTCCACTAGCCCTTGTGAGCATGTATTTTTTTTGCATAGTGGACATCATGTTCCACTTGTAAACATTTTTTTTGGACAAATAGTTAAGGCTTGATCCACATCATGGTGAAAAACAATTGAGGCATTATCCACCCCTTTTGTTTTTCTTCTTCTTTATGTCTTTGGTAGTGTATGCTTGTAGCTTGTTGCTTCATACATCATTCACATTAGTGTTCTTTTGTTCCTATGTTGGTTTTCAATAGGATCTTGATCTTGGGGGCTTGATCATCCCTCTTGATCATTGTCATCCTATCTCACTAGCATTGGTACACTTAGACCCCTCTTGATGTGTTTTGTCTACTTTAGTGCAAGTTTGAAGAAAGCTCCTCCTCTCACTAAAGTGGGGACTAAATTTAGTGTAGAAAAATGTATCCCTTTACTTTTTCATACTTTTTTGGGCCCTCCCTACTAAAATTGGCTTCTTTATGCCTTATTTGGTCCTATTTTGCATCCACAAGCCTAATTTAATATATTTTTCTAAGGATAATCTCAACATTTAATAAATTAAAAATCATAATTCAATGTTTGAGGTTGCATTTTCTAAATCTAGTGATCTGGGACTCAAACGCCACCTTCGGAATATGGGTCCCACTGGTTCTCGGGGCTTGATTTTAAACATTTCATTGAACTTAACACTTCTTGGAGTTTGTGTCCCATTTTTAAGACACTAGGACTCATATGTCCAAGGTGTTATATGAGTCCCACTTTAACCAAGACATATTTCAAATCAAATTCTTGGGGATATTTTATTATCCTAGATCTGATGTTAGCTTGTGGTGTTGCAATTTCTGGAATTTTGGCATAAACAAGTATAAATACAAGGCTATTTCATATAATTTCATCTAACAAGGTCTATGTATTCAAGCATTATAAAAAATTTATGATCAAGAGAGAATTCAAGAGCATTCAAGAGCTAATTATCAAGAATTTAGAGCAACATTTAAGATTCAAGCATCATGTCAAAGTCTTCATGCATCATGTGTGTTTTTGAGCTAATATTTGTGATGTAGGTTTTCATGATTCAAGCAAGAATTCAAAGAAATTATCTCATATCTCAAGAGTCAAGATCCATATCCATTGTCCAACCATTTCACACAAGATTTAGCCTTTATCTCAAGGGTTTGGTGAGTTGCAACATTGCATTTGTTCATTCATCACTCCTTCATGTTATTTTATTTCATTTCAAGGTTTGATTATCAAAATGTGGTTTGACCAAGGAAAATCCCTATTCCCTGATAGAACAACATTTTTTCCCTCTTGATGTGTGAGTTTAGATCTAGGTGAATTGGATCTTGAAGATCCTTTGAAGACAGTTGAAAGATTGAAGAAAGTTGTCAAGAAGTTGTCATTTTCACAAAAACTTACCTACATATCAAAATTTAGACTTTTTGGACTTGAAGATAAAAAAATCTATGAAAGCTATAGAAGATCACTTGATGCTACAAAAGTTAAATATTCAAACCCTAATACTAGACTAAATCGACCCTTTGGGTGAATGGGTCCCACTATACCCATTTTCACCAGTTTTCTATAGATCCTAATTTACCAATAGAAGATTCTAGATTTTACCTAGATTGCAGTAGCAACACTAAATCACCAAACCTAGCATATGAGTTCTAGTGCACTTTAAAAACAACAAATTTTAGGTTTTTTAGAGCTTGTTTAGACATCTCCTATCCTTCAGGTAATTTTTTTCTTCTCTCTTTTTACTAATCTAAATTCATATTTTAAGTTTCTAGGGTTTAGTGGATTAAGGTTTTGTATTTCTTCTTTGAAGCTTCATTTCAATGGTGAACCCCATTTTTAATCACACCTAAGGAAACCGCCCCTTGTTGTATTCCTTCCCTCAATTGAGTCACTTGGTTGAGGGATCTCGGTTTCCTAATGAGCTAAGACTGAAATATGTCCCCTTAACTTCCATCTCCTAAAAGGTGGAACCCTATTTCCTTTGGTTTAGGTATTATCCCATCATCCCTTCTATATCATACCACATCCCTCAAAATTTCATCCTATACATATACCCTTATAATAAGACTTCCCTTCCACTCATTATTGACCAAATATCTTCTCCATTAGTACCACACACATCAAGTGCCCAATTCATGTCCTATATTCAAACCCTAGACACCTCTTAATTCACTTTTGTGTTTCATTAATACCTCTTAATCCTATCTCATTAAAGTCTAATACTTCACCCAATGTTTCATTATCCCATCCTAACCCATCCCATTAATATCTACTAATCCATCTTATGTGCCATTATCACCTCATATTCCCATCCCATTACCATATCTTATTTCACCATATGTTTAATTATTCCCTCTTAGTTTTGTTCCAATATATTTTCATATTTCACCCTATATTATGATATTCCCTCCTTATACCATCCCATTAAACTCTAATAGTTCATCCTTTATTTCATGAACCCATTTTGGTCGATTCCATCCTGTGTTTCATAAATCCAGATTATGCCCCTAGCCCTATAATGTGTATTGGTCCATCCTATCTTTCATAAAACCATATTATGCCCCTAGCACTATAGTGTGTATTGGGTTATGAGTAATCGACTTGTGGCTACTTTAACTCTTAAATATGTTACACAATCATTATTATTGATGAATAGAAAAATGGATCCCCTTAGAGAAATCACTCTTTTTCCACTCAATCATTCACTAATGTCCTAGGAGTCCCAATTGGATTGACTAACAACCTCACAAGATGAATTAATTCTAAATTAGGAAGGCCCTAGGAGGGGGTTCTTTCAGCTTTAAGGGGTTCACCACCAAGAAAATTCTTGGAAAAGAAAATGTTGGAAAACACAATGTGCTATGAAAAATGACCAAAAATAAGCTAAATGAGAGATGAAAATTATAAAATTAAGCTACACCAAGTTAGTGTATGTGTACCTGGGAAGTCTAGAGATGTTGTGAGGATTTCAGAAATGAAAATAAGTTGTTAAAAGTGTTGTGGAGAACTAAGATTCCCAAGATGGTGTTTTAGTCCCGCTACTATTTTTTAGGGAAAATACAAAGTCTTCGGATCTTGGAACCGGATCTTGAAAAATATCTAAAAATTATGCCTAGGAGGATTAAGATGCCCAAGATGGCATATTAGTCCCACTCTAAAATTCTGAAAATTCTGAATAGGATCCTAGGCTGTAAGGTCTGCACTTGCTTCCCTTCTAATCTCAGGTTCTGAAACTTTTGAATATGGCTTTATGCCATAGAAAAAGGGCCCCTAGTCATTTTCATGGCCTTTTAGGTCTTGTTTCATGATGTTTGGTCTATTTTTCTTTGATTTTATATTGTGATGTGACTTGAACATGCATATTTATGTACTAAAATTCAAATAATGACATCTTGTGAATGTGTTGTGTAGTGTTTTAAAACATTTCTACACTCTTTCTAGACTCTATTAATTGCAATTCACCTAAAAATCACCTGTTCATCATAAAACAAGTCCTATTTTGAAGTGTTGTAAAGTCTTGTAACAAGATTTCACGCTTTTCTAGGCACAACTTCATTATTTATCCCTTTCTTATGCTTTATTTGACCCTTTTATGCCCTTATAAGATTTAATTAAGTGTATTTTTGAATGTAAGCCTGACAAACAACATTTAATACAAGATAATTCTCGACACCCATTTTCAAGTCCTAGGTGGGATCCATTTTCCATGGGTGGTGAATGAGTCCCCCTTGGCTCCAAATTCAAAATATTTTAAATTTTCTTTCGGGTTTTTATTCAAAATCACTTGACGTTGGCCTATGATGAGATATTAACAGGTTACTAAGGGACAAGAATGTGTAAATAAGTGTTTTACATCCATTATAACCCCCCATTCATCAAGTTCACTCATTCACCTATTCACTTGAGCATTCAAACATCTTACAGCATCAAATCAAGCACTATTCAAGCATTGTGGAGCATCCATTGATACAACTTCAAATTTTCATCAAGGGTTTGGTAAGTTGATAGCATTTACATGTTATTTGTTTACCATTCTCTTGAATTTCATTATTTTACTAAGGTTTTGATTACCAAAGTGGGGTTTGAGCAAGACAAACCCCCTATTTTCTAACCCTCAACCATTTTTCCCCTCTTGCATGTGTGTTTCCAAACCTAGGTAT
Source organism: Sequoia sempervirens (assembly GCA_007258455.2). Lineage (NCBI taxonomy): Eukaryota > Viridiplantae > Streptophyta > Pinopsida > Cupressales > Cupressaceae > Sequoia > Sequoia sempervirens. Next base: position 620,963,776 of record VDFB02193867.1, on the reverse strand, counting down.
GCAGATTTAACAAGAATTTAGTTGATTGAATATTTTTCAACAAGTTAACTAGGTGCTTCAAGTAAAATCAATCATATTTCAAGCTTGGAGAAGGTTTTTTATCTGTTTCTTACATAATTGACTTTCATAACCTAACAAGCAGACATTTCTTGATTTGGTGTTGCAGAGTTGTCTCCTAATTTCTCAGAATTTTGGGAGAGAACTAATTTTCCACTAGTGGCAAATGAGTCCCACCTTAAGACTAAAAATCTAGGTTTTGTCAGATTCCAAATCTCAATAGTCAAAAACTTGCTTATGACAGTTTTTCACCAGTAGCAGGATTGATTCACCACCCTGGGCGAATGAGTCCCACTGTTGATTTTCAATAATTTAAAATAGCCTCCAAACCATTCCATATTCCTCAAATCATGCGCAAGTTCACTCTGATTCAACCTTTCTCTTTTTGTTTTGCATTTATTCATCTTTTAGTGCATTGTTTGCATATCATAGTGTGTTTTCCAACATAGCCTAAATCTTAGTTTTGCATTCATAATCAGTCATATAGATCACTAAATTGCATTTAGCTCACTTCATTTAGCTTAGAAAACATCATACATAACATAATTTGAATGAATCCTTTAGCATTTTTGGCCCTACATCTCTCCTTTTAGGTGAAAAACCCTAGAAGAGCTAGAGAAGTGCATCAGTGCCAAAAAATCTATGGTTCATTTTGGTGAACCCGCATTTTGAACACTTTTCATTTCTGATTTCATTTACATATTGAATACTAGATTACATTTGTATCAACATTCAATTGGGGTTTTGTTTTGTTTTTGCATTCTAGGATTTCTCAAATTGCATTAGTGAAAGCTTTGTTTAGATTTCATTTTTGGATTGCATATCATTGAAAAATATGAAAATCTGTGCATTCTACATCCTTGATTGCATTCTAAAAATCATTCAAATCATTTTTATTTTTTTGAAAAACACAAAAAATCTCTCATAACTAGACTCATTCACCACCCTGGGTGAATCAGTCCACCTGCACATATCAAACAACATTTTTAGGAATTTTTTGGGTATTTCCTACCTTACAATTTTCTAAAGTTTCTTTTTGTTTTGCTTTCCAGATTCTTTTTTTTCAACTATTTCTTGCATCTTCGTTTAATTGCATCATGGCATTTTCTTTTAATAATTTTTGGAATTCATTGCCTTTGGCTATGATCCTAATGACCTTGAGCTTCCTCATGCTCCTTCAACTCCTCATGATTGTCCTCCTCATAATGTAGACATCATTGGAGAAGACAATAGCATGAACAAGTTCTTAAATGAATTCCTTGACAACCTTGAAGCCAATGCAACCTTTTATCCATCCATGTGGACACAAGATCTCTCTACTGTTGCACCTCTTGATCACTTTGCATACTTACATCTTGAAATCAATGAAGGACCTAAGGTTGCTCCTTCAAGTGGACCTAGTTCCTCTAAAAAAAACTCACAACCATTCTACGATCACAAAGTCACAAACACTCCCATAAACCTTGAAGAAACATATGGAAAAGATTTCACTATCCTCAGTAAAAAAGGTTGTGACAAAAAACATGAACATGACACTCATCAACTTCTTGAACAACAACCAATTGATGCACACACACAATAGGATTAGGATATCAAGATCATTTTCATCCTAATAGACCTACTTTTCAACCTAGAAGACTTTGGGATGTTGGTACAATGATCTTGGATGCTCCTCCTGACTTAAACATTCTCCTTCCATGTGAACAACCATTACCCCCTTCTAATGAAAAGAATGCTAGGATTCCCATGGGTCCTATTCCTCCTATTCATGAACAAGGAGAGTCTAGCAAGAAAAAAAAACCTTACACATTGAAGAAACTCAAGTTTCCTATGCATCCTCCACCTAAATGTGAAAGGAGACTTCAACTGCTCTGAAACAAAGGCCTAATACTTTTACCACCTATGAATAGGTTGGTTATTTGTCCTAAAGATTCTAACATACCATTTTGCAAATATCATCACATTCTTGGTCATCGAACAGAAGAATGTTGGAGATTGAAGGACATACTGGATAAGTATCACTTGACTGATATCGATTGTTTCCCCATTGTACCTTAAAGCAACCAAATCCCATCATCATGCCATAGTTATAGAATTTACTATTCTCACTATTGCATGATCCTTTCCCATCACTCACCTCGGCTCATTCTTTCCTTTACACTTTGTGGGGGCAAGAAATTGTTAGCCTCATCCTTGTAATGCATTTGTCTTTGGCTCTTAACTATGTTATTCCTTTTCCACTTAGTTACTAAGATTGAGACACCAATAACTTAGTTAATGGTTGACTTCCATTTGCATTACTTGCTCCTTTTTCCTTCATGTGTGTATCGTGTTTCCCTCGTATCGTATGTTCAATTTTTCTCTCTTGTTGCACACTTCTTGTATTTGTATCTCTCCTCTTCTATATTTTGTGCCTTGCTTTTTTCCACTTTTTCTTTTGTGTTTTTCTTTTTGGGATGAGACAAAGCGTAGAGACTCCCTATGTCTCTTCCATGTTGACCCAAACGATCCTTGTCATTTTCTCTTTTCCAGGATGGTGCACAGTGTATAGATGCCCTATGTCTATTCCATGTTGAACCAAACGGTCCTTGTCATTTTCTCTTTCTATTTTGTGTTTTCCTTTTGAGGATGACACAAAGTGTCGAGACTACAATATCTCTTCCATGTTGACCCAAAAGGTCCTTTTTCTTTTTTTTTGTGTTTTCCTTTTGGGGATGATGTAAGTAATTGAGACCGAAATGTCTCCTTCATGTTGACCTGAAAGCTTTTTCCTTTTATTTCACCTTTTCGTTTCCATTTTGGGGATGATGCAAAGCGTTGAGAGCGTAATGTCTCTTCCATGTTGACCCAAAACATACTTTATTTTTCCTTTCATTTTTTCTCTCTTTGTGTCATTCTTCCAATCCTATGTGCTTTGGGGAATGATGATAGTTTTGAGCTCCTTAAAAAAATGATTGTAGCAACGAACATACTGACCCCAAAACCATAGATCCCTTATGTGTTTGGTGTGCTCTTTTTTTGGGGGAAACTCCCTTTCCTTGTTTTTCATTTTCGTTGACATGACGCGGCCTAACTTCAAAACATATGACTTGGCATAGGGCTTTTTGAGTTGGCTCTCATGTCTTTCTTTTCCTTTTTTCATTTTTCTTTCCTTTGCTACTTTAAATTAATTTCCCACAAAATGATGTATAGCAATTCCTTTAAAGTGGGGGCATACATTACCATTAATTCATTTGCATTCTTGGTTCTTAGTGTAGCCTTGTCATTCATATGATGTGTTTGTCACTTTGTGGATGACATTGGATGTGATGTCCTTCATAAGTGTGATCTATCTTACATATTACATTCCTCTTGGTGGCCTGATGTGACACACTACATCCCCTAAGTTGTGAATTTACTATTCTTTGATTGGTCCTCTCTTTGAGACATTAGACACAATTTTCCCTAAGTCATTGACCTTGCATGAACTTAACAAGACTCCTTTAAACATCTTTTCCATTTTACATTTTTTCATTTTAAATTTTATATTTTTTCCACCTTGCATAACGCAACTTACATGCCTATGGTGCCTTCATTTTTTTCCATGAGTTCTAAGCATACAAAGCATTGCTTGTCTCATGAAGCACTAACCAACATTTTTCCTTGTGGCACCTTGTTAAAGTTATCAAGAGGTATAACTTTGATATGGTTGAGCGAGAATCCCATCTAGCAGCATGAATTTTCCCCATAGCCACCTTTGTGTTTGTGAGTGCATACCAACTAGTGTATGTATCTCCCCTTTTTGGGCTTTCTCAACCCATAGACAATCAAAATTTATGTGGCCCCGGAGTGAATACACTTGGAGCACCATGAGTTCTACCCCGGAGTGAATACACTTGGGCTTTCTCACCAGGTGGACCACCATGAGTTCTATTACCCCAGAGTGACTATACATTCTAAATCAGCCTAGATCTAATCCACAACTAGTTGGATAGATGATCGAAGCTTCATCTGATTCTCTCTTACATGTGTGTGTTCCTTTGTTCTTATGCTTAGTTTTCCATGGATCTTCATCCTAGGGGCTATATCATCCCTCTTGATCATTGTTATTCCATCTTGCTAACGTGAGCGCATTTGAACCCTCCTCTCAATGTTTATGGCTACTTTAGTGTGAGTTTGAAGTAGGTTCATCCTCTCACTAAAGTGAAGGATAAATGTGCTAGAGAAAAATGGCCTCTGGTCATTTTCATAGCCTTTTAGGTCTTGTTTCATGATGTTTGGTCTATTTTTCTTTTATTTTATATTGTGATGTGGCTTGAACATGCATATTTATGTACTAAAATTCAAATAATGACATCTTGTGAAGGTGTTTTGAAGTGTTGTAAGACATTCATACATTATTCTTGACTCTATTCATTGCAATTCACCTAAAATTCACCCTTTCATAACTAAAAAAATCCTATTTTGAAGTGTTGTAAAGTCTTGTAATAAGATTTCACATTTTTCTAGGCACAACTTCACTATTTATCCCTTTCTTATGCTTTATTTGACCATTTAATTACTTTATAAGCTTTAATTAAGTGTATTTTTGAATGTAAGCCCAAAAAACAACATTAAATACAAGATAATTCTCAACACCCATTTTCAGGTCCTAGGTGGGACTCAATCGCCATGGGTGGCGAATGAGTCCCCCTTGGCTCCAAATTCAAAATATTTTAAATTTCCTTTCAGGTTTTTATTAAAAATCACTTGATGTCAGCCTGTGATGAGGTATTAACAAGTTACTAAGACACAAGAATGTATAAATAAGTGTTTTTACATCCATTCTAACCCCCCATTCATCAAATTATCTCATTCACCTATTCACACAAGCATTCAAGCATCTTACAACATCAAATCAAGCACTATTCAAGCATTGTGGATTATCTATTGATACAACTTCAAATTTTCATCAACAAGGGTTTGGTAATCTGATAAAATTTGCATGTTATTTTTTTATCTTCTCTTGCATTTCATTATTTTACTAAGGGATTGATTACCAAAGTGGGGTTTGACCAAGGAAAACCCCTATTTGCTAACCCTTAACCATTTTCCCCCTCTTGCATGTGTGTTTATAGACCTAGGTATGTAGATTTAACAAGCATTTAGGTGATTGAAGATTGGTCAACAAGTCAACTAGGTGCTTCAAGTAAAATCAATCATATTTCAAGCTTGGAGAAGGTTTTCTTTATGTTTTATGTAGAATTGACTTCGGCAACCTAACAAGCAGACATTTCCAAATCTGGTTTTGCAAGGTTATCTCTTGATTTCTCAGAATTTTGGGAGAGGACTAATTTTCCACCAGTGGCTAATGAGTCCCACCTTAAGATTGAAAAATCTAGGTTTTGTTAGATTTCAGATCCTGATAGTCAAAAACTTGCTTCCGACATTTTTTCACCAGTAGTAATACGAATTCACCACCCTAGGTGAATGAGTCCCACTGTTGATTTTCAATAATTTTAGACAACATCCAGACCATTCTAGATTCCTCAAATCTTGCCTAGGTGCATTCTTATTCAACCTTTCTTTTTATGTTTTGCATTTATTCATCTTTTAGTGCATTGTTTGCATATTATAGTGTGTTTTCCAACATAGCCTAAATCTTAGTTTTGCACTCATAATCAATCATATAGATCACTTAATTGAATTTATTTCACTTCATTTATCTTAGACAACATCATACATAACATAATTTCAATGAACCCTTTAACATTTTTGGCCCTACCTCTCTCCTTTTAGGTGAAAAACCCTAAAAGAGCTAGAGAAGTGCATCAGTGCCAAAAATCTACGGTTCAGGCTTGTAGGTGAGTTTTCGTGATGAAATTTTTTTAATGCAACTTTACAACTTTGCACTCCAAGTGATCTTCAAGTATTCAACCTAGATCTGTAATCACAAATATGCAAGATAGGACAAATTTGTTGTATGTTAGTGAATGGGGGTTTGCCTTGGTCAAACCCCTTTTAGGTAATTAAACCAAATGATGAAATGAATCATGAAACATGAAATATGTAAATTATATCACCTTGTATGATGTCTTATGAAGAAAATCTGCAATCTACCATGTAGTGGCCATGAAGAATTTAGATCTTGGATTTTGGAATATGATGTGAACAATGGTTGCAAATAGATCTTCAATGCTACATCCACAATCCAAATGGATGCACTAAGCCCTTGAAATGATGCTTGAATCTTGATTATGACTTCAAATGATTGATAAAATGCTCTTGAATGCATAAAATTTCCTTAGGAATGAATACTGGAATGCTTGTTATCTTGTTATGAGAAAACGAGAGGGAATTTTGTATTTACACTCATTCATGCTTAATATCCTAAAATTACATCACAACAAGCCGACATATGAAATTATTAAATAAAGGAGGCTAAATTCTACCCATATTTGAAATCAAATCTCGAAAAATGACTCAAGGAGGACTAAGACACCCTAGGTGGTGTCTTAGTCCCAAGTCCTAAAAAACATGGGGCACAAACACCAAAAAGGGGCCCAATCCAAAGATGCCAAAATCAGGGTCCCAAGAGCCTTGGGGAACTAAAATGCTCTAGGTGGCATTTTTGTCCCAACCCAAAAATTAGGGACACATCAATGGAGGCATTAAATTATCATTTATGCATTAGATAATGTCAAGATTAACCAAAAAAAAATGTAATTCATAGTGCTTGTGGACACAAAATAGGACCAATTAAGCCATAAATAAGCATAACTAAAGCAAGGCGAGCCCAAAAAAGTGTGAAAATGCAAGGTTATGCATTTTATTACACTACATCTAGCCCCCACTTTAGTGAGAGGATGAAATTTCTTTAAGCTCACACTAAAGTAGCCAACCATGCAATCAAGAGGGGTTCAAATGTACAAATGTTAGCAAGATAGGATGACAATAATTAAGAGGGTGGTCAAGTCCCTAGGATCAAGATCTTATGGAAAAACTAACATAAGCACAAAGGAACGTGCTTGTGGATGATATATGAAGCCATAACTAGATCATAAACATACACCATAAAAGATAAGAAAAATAAAAAGAAAAAGAAAAAAAGAAAAAATGCAATGGATCAAGCTTTGACTAGTTGTCGAACATGGTGGAGCAGTTCTAGGCTATTTGTCCAAAAAAAGTTTACAAGTGGAATGCACTGTCCACTATGCAAACAAAACACACACTCACAAGGGCTAGTGGGAGCTAGGTGTCCACTAGATGAGCCCCAAGGGACCATATTAAATCAATACCTCCATGACTTTAATAAGGCACAAAAATGCATGCTCACACGAGCTAATGAAGCTTGGTGTTCACTAGGTGAGCCCCAAGGGACCATGTTAAATCCATACCTCCATGACTTAAATAAGGCACAAAAATGCATGCTCACATGGGCTAATGAAGCTAGGTGTTCACTAGGTGAGCCCTAGGGGACTATATTAAAGCCATACCTCCATGAATTTAATAAGGTACAAAAATGCAATAAGAAAGAGGGATGCTCAAAGGGATTTTGCTTGGTTCACATGGGGTATTACTCTTAGGTGACATCATGCTTAATGTCTCCAAGAGATGATAAAAGCAAGGTCTCATCTTGAGGAACATCATACCCAATGCTTCCAAGAGAGGATAAGCGCACAAGGTCTCATCTTGTTTCCAAGAGAGGAAAAGTGAAAGGTCTCATCCTGGGGAACATTGTATCTAATGTTTCCAAGAGATAACAAGGAAATAGCATTCTCTTGGAGGAATTCAAACCCAAAGACACTGCCAAGAGGAAAAACACATCACATAAAGAAATAAAATCACATCAAGGAACATGAAAAGGAAAAAAAATGCAAATGAAATCAATCCAAAATCATGCTAATGTATGCCCCCACTTTAAAGAAATTGCTAACACCATGCTGTGTGCAATTAATTTAAAGTATCAAAATGAAAATGCAATCAAGAAGGAAGACATGAGAGCCAACTTGGAAATCCCTATGCCAAGTCATATGTTTCCGATAAGCTACATCATGAAAAAGAGTATGTCACATGCGAGAAAACTTAAGGCATGTCATCCACATCCCAAGCTTGCTCTTATATGTACATGAAAGGTGGTCAACTAGCTAGAAGAGACAATGATAAGTGACATACGAGGACAAGGCTACCTAAACCCTTGCCCCCACTTAGTGCAAGACAAGGGTGAGCCGAATATGATGAAAATGAGAATTAGTTAGAGGAATTAGGTGCTTCAACACAAGGAAGAGCACCACATTCCTTGAGATGTTGAATTTTGTTACCTAAATCCTTACATTCATTAGTAGCATGACCATGAACTCTATGATATGCATAAAATGAAGTCTTGTAATAAAATTTCTTTCATGTTCTTGGAGGAAGAGAGATCAGATGATCTTGGAGGAGTCTCATTAAGATACTCTCTTGGTCAAAAGTTGAGGATGTTGCTTTATTTTGCAACAAAGATATCTCTTTCTTAGTATTAGTTGTCATACCTACACAAGACTCTTTAGATTGTGAGATTTTGTTCTCTCCTTTACTAGAGGGTGTAAAATTTAACAAATTCAAATCATAAGTGTTTTGTGTGATGACATTAACATTAAGCGAATATTTCTTTGTTTCTTACAAATGATAACAATCAAGATCACTAGTGTTTATCAGTTCAAGATGCACTACTATTAAAGTTGGTTTAGAAGGATGCTTTGTATCAGTGTTGATATTAAGTGAAGGCTTGTTTATTTCCATCAAAGGACAATAACCAAGACCATGAGTTGTTTCTTGCATGTGAGGCTCTATAGGGTTGTGGATACCTTTTTCTCTAGCACCACATCCTTTCTCACTATATCTGAGTTGTTTCATAAGTTCATGACCTTTTCCATAAAGCTTCTTCATATCTTTTGGATTTGGTGGTTGCTCATGATTAAGTTCATCAAAGTTTGTTGTGTAATTTTATTTTTCTTCTAAAGTGGTTGAGGTGGATGCTTTCGAAGGGTTGTCTAAATTTTGTGTTGACATTACCTCTATTTCTTTTCCCTTGTTTGAATCTTTGTGTATGATCTTGTATTCTCCCATGAATGTATGTTCAAAATCTAAGGAACCCCAATCATCTTCTAATAGCTTTGTGACTTCCTCAATGTGTTTATCTTTGTCTTTCTATTGTACGGGTTCCACTTGTGTCATTGGCGTTAATGTGTTCAATGGATTTTCCTTGGTTTTCTCAATGTTTAGACAACTGTATGGTTCAGGATTAGCTTCAATTATATAAACTTTGTTGTTGTAGACTTATTTTATGATATGATGAAGGGTAGAGGGCACAACATGCATCTCATGAATCCATGATCTACCTAAAAGAATATTATATGAAAGATCATGAGGCATAACATGGATCGGTGTTTCTAATGTGTTTTTTCCAACTATAATAGGAAAAGTGATCACACCGAGCAATTTATTTCCCACATTGGGTATGTGTAGGATCATCATGAAAAAAACAGGCCCTTAAGTGGTGAAAAATTCAAAAAAATCATAGTTAGGCAACTTGCAATAAAAATTTGAATAAGTTATCTATATTATTTCAAAAATATGTAATAATATAATCTGTAGAAAATTGAATGTAGTTTCTAAACTACTAGGTTTATTTTATTTTTAAATCTATTTGGTGAAAATTTGAAATTTCAGTGCAATAGTACTTAAATTTTTGGGAAAAAATTAAAAAGTACGTCTCTGTCTGACCACCCTAACCACAGTAAAATGATAATATTTTTTTATGAAACTAAGATATAAGTAGAGGACTCATGTCCCAATGTGATGTATATTTTTTTGTAATTTTTTCCAAGTAAATAATTAATTATGAATTTGTTATTACAAATTTTAAAAAATATAAAAATGCATATGTCTGACCACCTTAACTTGGTCAAAACTTCATGAAATTCATTTTTTTAATCCTATAGTATACAAATAATATAATGTGATGCATGTTTTAGATTCAAAAAATGTGATACCATTTGAAAGTTATAGATTTTTTTTATTCAACCTATCAGTTAGGACTTTAGTCATAATTCAAATAGAAAATAAATAATAATTATTTATTAAATTCAAAGTAAAGAATAATTTATATTGGTGGAAAGCTAAGAATCTCATTTAAAAACCCTTTTTGTTTCATCAATTTTGGGTTAAAAAAATTCATCAGCCACATACCCTACACATACCTATCATATCGCCACTTTTTGACCTGTCATGATCTTGCACATACCCCATTATCAAACCCCTGAATAGATAAAGAGTCATGTTGAATTTTTGATTTATCAACACCAATTTTATCCAAAAGGCTTGCACTAAACACATTGGAGGTTGAGTCATTGTCAAAAAGGGTTTGCTTAATCCATGTTGTCTTGTATTGAGCTATTATCATCTCAAGAGCATCACATTGTTTTTGCACTTCCAAAGGAGGGAGTTCACTTTGGTGGAAAACAATCTCAGTATTTATCCATTGAATAATGGATTCTATGTCATTCGGGTTTTCACTAAAGGGAACCAAAACTTATTGTAAGGCTATTTGAAGCATGGTGTAAGAATTAGGTGAATTTTGAATCTGGTCCTAGAGGGATATCTTTGCAAGAGTATTCTTAAGTTGTTCAACAAGATCATAATCTTTTTCACTTTGTGGAGAAAGACAAGGGGCACTAGGAAAGATAGGATGAGACAAAGGGAGGGATGTTGAAGTGGTTTGTCTTGGTTGTGTATTGTTCCTAGTGTTGTATGTATAAGCAACGATATTGTAACTTGGTTGCTATGAAACATTGTTCTTAGGTGGTTCGAAGATAAGGACAAGTTTGTTTTGAACTTATGGTTTTTGCGAGGGTGGATAAAGGATAAGTTTAGGCTCAAGGGAATACTCCAATGGATATCTAATGTGCATAACCTTAGAAGTCTTATCCTCATTTTCATGATCTCTTAGTGAAGGAGTACTGCCACAATAGTGTGTCTCACTTATGGGACATGTTAACTTTTTCCTGAAATACTTTTCTTAGAAAATCTAATGATTTAATCCTTGAGAGGTTCCATCTAAATGTTTTTAATTGAAAAGGTATAGATAAGACCCCCTTAGATCAAACCCCCTTGGATAGAATGCATCTAGTATTAAATCATACCCACAATGGAGTCTACTTTGCACCTATCAAAATGTTATCAATAAACACTTTTATTTACCTTTTGAGGGATAAAATCATTTAGAAATTATATTTCACAAGATTGTAGCCCATGAAATGATCTTTCCAACAAGTATAGTTTTGATATGTTTTCATTTTATCATGTATTTAATTTTCAATTTTTATTGAACATAGATTTTTCTTTGAACATCAAGCTCTTGATTTTGTAGAGGTGGAAAAATAGTAAACCATTGTAAAAAAAATTCAAAAAACACCCTTTCTCTAGGTATTGATGTCCTTGTTTCACCAAAATAATTAAAAATGGATTTTGATATATACACAAGTTAGGTTGTATGACACACATGTATTTCTAAATTATAGTTACAGTGACTTCAAAAATTAATTAAAAAATATATATGTAATAAAAAATTATGGAAAAATATCTTTTCCCTAAATATTGATATTGAGAATCTATATTTCAAAACTTATAATTTTATCCTTTATAGAAAAAACGTTATGTTATATGACACAAACATTACTTTCTAATATTGTTGTTTTCTGTTTAAAACTAGTTATTAAAGAGTTGTTGAAAGACTCATGATTTATTTTTGGAATTTTTTTAAAAATATATATTTATAATCTACACATAAATTTCCATAAATCACTAGTTTGCATCATCTTCAAATTCTTAACAGTTTAGCTGATATAGGTCTTAGAAAATGAAGATTCAGTTAAAAATATTGATGTGAATGTCCATCTTGGGAAAAAAGTGAGACACAGTATTGTGATTTCAACTAAAGAGGAGTCCAAGGTTACTTCAGCATCTTCATTTAAGGAATTACTATTGTCAATGTTCTCATTTTCTTCCATTGTTATATTAGGAGAAGGCTTTATTTGATTGTTATGATTGTTCATGACTTTATCCTTTTTCTCTAAGGTCTCATTCTCTTGTGTTATAAAATCTACCCTAGTAGGAGAGTTTGTAAGATGCCGTCACATTCCATGGTTAGATTTTGTAAGTAGCTTCATCACAATTAGGGGAGGCATCAAGAAAAGGACAACTATGATTACCAAATAGATCGTTCCAAATGGTAGGAGCATTAGGGAAGGAAGGAACAAGATTCTCATGACTCTCAATAGGTTCATCTTCTAACACCAACCTATCCTATTTGTATTGAGGGGGGATATTAGGAGGAAAATTATGGTTATCTATAATATCATCTTATTTCACTAAAGCATTGTCACAATCAAGGGATGAATGGAGACTAGGTAAGGTGATGTTTAGAAATGTTTCTATGATTTCATCTTCTTGTTTTCTAATGTCTTCCAAAGGGGGAGGAGGATAGGGACAATCAAGACTCTCAATGCTTGTATCTTCTTTCACCAAGATACCTTCATCACTAAGAGGATAGGTACCAGGAGAAGAACAAGTAAGATTGCTATGATTGTCTACACTATCATCATCACCAATGGGTGATGTAATACTAAGGATTCTGTCAATGGTTTGATGATTAACATGTTTCTTAATGACCTCATTGGTGTAATCTAAATTGATCCCATATGAGGGGATGTTGTACTTATGCAATCCATTTGTAATCATATCAAAGCCACATATCTTGAAAGAAAACATGTTATCATGGAAAAGTAAAGAAAGTGTGCAATGCAATGACCTAAAGTGAAATGTTTAAATGTAATTTTTAGATTGGAAGCAAGGTAATTTGCTTATTAAAGTATGCAATGATCTAAAAGATGAAATGTTGTAAATACAAATTTAGAATTGAGCAATACATGAAATGAATCACTTTAAGCTAGATTTAGTAAAATGCATGAAACAAAAAGTCAATCCATTGAAACAAATAACCAATGCCAGCAAATAGAAGCACAAAAATGTTGATTTAGATCCTAAAAATTGCAATCTGAAATTCCACAAGGACTAAGACACCAAGGAGGTCGTCTTAGTCCTCATGATGAAACTTGAAGGTTTCAGAAGCTGAAACAGATAGCAAATCATTCAGACAAGGTACTGCAATAGAAAACCAGAGAGAGATGAAGATTCCACCAAGGGTGTTTTAGTCCTAGTAAGGGTTTTTGCAAAAAATAGACAATTCTAGGTTGATGATAGTTTTCCCAGGTTGCCTACCCAGGGACTTGATGTTTGGAAACAAAAAATTGTGCAAATGAATGCAAGAAAAAGTAACTAGTGACAAGAAATTGGATGCAAAAGTGAATGCAAATTTCTCAATTTTGGATGTAATAGAAATGTTTCCAAATGAAATTAGGATGATTGACAATGCAATTTTCAAATTTTCAATGAGATATAATGATGCAAGAAATAAAAAATGCAACCTATATGCACTTTCACTAATGCAAATATGAGAGACCCTAAATGCACTTTCACTTTAAATATGAGAAACCCTAGATGCAATTTCACTAATGCAAGATGCAAAGAAAGAATGAATGCAACATATATCAAGGGTCTTAAAGGAATCTAAATCAGAAATAAAATGAATGCTAGAAATTCAGGTTGACCAAAATGATGAATAGAAAAATGGATACCCTTAGAGATATCACTCTTTTTCCACTCAATCATTCACTAATGTCCTAGGAGTCCCAATTGGATTGACTAATAACCTCACAAGGTGAGTCAATTCTTAATTAGGAAGGACCTAGGAGGGGGTTCTTTCAGCTTTAAGGGGTTCACCACCAAGCAAATGCTTGGTAAAGAAAATGTTGGAAAACAAAATGCGATATGTAAAATAACCTAAAATAAGCTAAATGAGAGATGCAAATGATGAAATTAAGCTACACCAAGTTAGGGTATGTGTACCTGGGAAGTCTAGAGATGTTGTGAGGATTCAAAAAATGTAAATAAGTTGTCAAAAAGTGTTGTGGAGGACTAAGACACCCAAGATGGCGTATTAGTCTTGCTGCTATTTTTTGGGGAAAATATGAAGTCTTGGGATCTCAAAACCAAATCTTGAAAAATATCTAAAAAATATGCTTGGGAGGACTAAGACACCCAAGATGGTGTATTAGTCCCATTTTGAATTTCTAAAAGGTTTGAACAATATCCTAATCTTTAAGGTCTACACTTGCTTCCCTTCCGATCTAAGGTTCTAAAACTTTTGAATATGGCCTATAGGTGAGTTTCTATGAAGATGGAAAGTTTGTAATGAAACTTTGCACTCCAAGTGATATTCAAGTCTTCAACCTAGATCTGCAATCACAAATATTCAAGATGGGAAATAATTGATGTTTGTTAGTGAATGGGGGTTTTCCTTGGCCAAACCCCTTTTAGGTAATTAAACCAAATGATGAAATGAATGTTATGAATCCTTAAATATGAAATATGTAGATTATATCACCTTGTATGATGTCTTGCGAACCAAATTTGCAATATACCATGTAGTGGCCATGAAGAATGTAGATCTTGGATCTTGGAATATGATGTGAAAAATGGTTACAAATAGATCTTCAATGCTACATCCACAATCTTGGCTCAACAACATGAATGGATTCACTAAACCCTTGACATGATGCTTGAATCTTGATGATGGTTTCAAATGTTTGATAAAATTCTCTTGAATGCATAAAATTTCCTTAGGAATGAATACTTGAATGATTGTTATCTTGTTATGAGAAAATGAGAGAGGGAATCTTGTATTTATACTTATTCATGCTTAATATCTCAAAATTACACCACAACTAGCCGACATACAAAATCATTAAATAAAGGAGGCTAAATTAAGCTCAAATTTGAAATTAAATCTTGAAAATGACTCAAGGAGGACTAAGACGCCTGAGGTGGCATCTTAGTCCCAAGTCCTAAAAACTTGAGGCACAAACACCAAAAAGGGGCCCAATCCAAAGATGCCAAAATCAGGGTCCCAAGAGCCTTGGGGGACTAAGACACCCTAGGTGGCATTTTATTCTTGACCCAAAAATTAGGGACACACCAATGGATTCATTAAATTATCATTTATGCATTGGAGAATGTCAGGATTAACCAGAAAAATATGTAATTCATAGGGCTTATAGACACAAAATAGGACCAATTAAGCTATAAAGAAGCATAAATAAAGCGAGGAAGGCCCAAACAAGTGTGAAAATGCAAGGGTATTCATTTTACTACACTACAATTATAATAATATATATGTATCTAGGCCATCCTAAGAGTTATACTTAAGTATGCAAGTTGGATTGGGTGGTATCCAAGGCCTAAGTATGGTATCTATAGGAGGCATAAGTTAATTATTATCATCATGTTGAGTATTTAATTCTTATTAAATACTATGGTAGGTATCCTCGTAAATGTGAATTAGGAGGTTTCCCCCTCAAAATTCCATATTATTATCAAGTATTTGCATCATATTTCCTTGGTGTTATTATATTATACAAGTTTTTTTTATTAAAATCCCCTTCTATTCCCATCTCATTATAATTTCTAGAATACAAATGTAGACTAGGTTCTACACATAGATTTAGAAAATAAAAAATAGTTGTATAATATTAGGTATCTCTACATAGTAATCCTTGAACATACGCATCCATATATTTTATTGATATAAAAAGATAATCCACAAAGGATTTTTGAAATTTTCATATCTTCTCATTGGAAAACTAATTAGTAACATGTCCATAAATACATACTATGCATAAGGAAATATTTAGTCAAGGTCAATTATTCCTTTTAGCATTCACTCTTCAAATATTACAAATTATTATTACAAAATTGGGATAAACCTAGGTCATTACAATACTAAAAAGATACACCCAAAGTTCAAAATGTGAAACCACACGGCTCCCTACAAATTTTATCTTCTTCTAGCCTTGCAACTACTCCCATTTTATCCTTTTCACCCCCCTTCAAAAAATACATTCCATTTTCCTTAATAAATATAGAGAGAGGCATGAAGATCTATAATAAATTTCAAATTCCTTTGATTGGTACAATGTAAAGGGTACCCATATCCCTTGGAGGTCATTTTGTTTCAATCATTCCTATTAGATATTCCTCACAATACATATAGGTTTAGATGAATGTTATTGCATGACCTACACTAACTTAGTGATTGAATCAAAAGTACATAGCCAAATAAAACATTGATAAAATTTGTAACAAAGAAAATATATAAAAAATTAGTGCACCATTACTCCTAGTAGTTGTAAGCATCTTAGGATGGGTGAGGAAAAGTGGAGTAATTCAATGAGCATATGAATAATCTTTTTGTGCTCTTTCTATATTCTAAAGCCTGTTGCATTTAATTTTTACTTTTTATGTACAAAAAAATCACCTTTCTTCAACTATGTTAGAGAACTAATAGTCTCAAGAACCTTTGATTTCTCAAACATCTTTCTTCCTCAACGTTAGTCATTTCTTGATCAATGTACTCAATATCACTTGTTAGAGCCTTTCTCTAAATTTGAACTAGGTGAGAGGTTCTACAAGTTCAAGAGCTTTTTAACCCTTTGAAACTCTTTATTTTTGCATCTATTAATGCTTTTCAATTTTTTTATAAGAACATTAGATAATTTGATGTTTATTGAACTTGTCAAAGATTTGGGAAGTTTTGAATCTTTAAATTCTTTGACAACCTCCTTCTCCTAGAAATTCAGAAATGATTAAACCAAGTGTCACATTTTTACAAAATTTTTGAAGTCACAAACCTTATTCCATTCATAAGTGATCCAATTTTATCTTCTTTCTATTTTTGTTGAATAGGAAAATTGATCCTAGATCTAATTAAGATAACTAAGATTATCACCTTTTCACTTGAGTCAGCATTAAACATAAATTGACAATGGTTTGATGATTAGATCTCTTCCACAATGGAGAGCCAATCCCCTAATGTTTATGTTCTTTTTTTGTTGTGAAAGAGATAAATTTTATTTGTGGTTTGATAATACTATTTGACATACAACCCTAGATCTAAAAATGTAAATTATTACATAGACGAAAATGAAAGAATGATAAAAACAACTTTAGATTAGAAACTAAGACATAGAGAGGAACCAATGATAAAAATTTGGGCTTGAATTGGCTAGTATAAGGTATCATATTCCCTATACTAGATTCCTTATTTCTTGGATATGAAAATTTTGAATTATGGATTAAGGTATTCACTCTATTGCCTAAGACTCTCAACTGTTGAAACATCTAGATCTGACCTACACACATGAAAATAGGGGAAAGGTTATGCTATATAGGGTTTTCCTAAGTCAAACCCTATTTTGGTATTTCTACCTTCATTTACATGATGGCATATGGCTTCTAGTTTTGTCATTGATGGAAACTGAAGTCATCTCCATGGTCCACAAATCAGTATCTAGTCATACCAGAAGATAAAGTGAAATAATGTGTGTTACCGACATAATACTTGAAGAATAGGGTATCCGGTCAATTAGTTAATCTATCTGCTTCACTGGATCATCGTTTTGAGTTGTGGATCCCTAGGATTTCTTGTTAAGCATGTATGTTATCTTATTATTGAATTTTGTGGTGGTGCATTAGTCATTGTATGAGCTTGGAGGTCTAGTAGGATGTTTTTTGTCTATTTGCTCATTGTAGCCGACTCAGTGAATGTGGCGCATAGTGGATGTGCAAAGTGAAATTATTTAAAATGTTTTTATGTTCAAATTTTTAATTATGGGTCCCAACTATAGTCTAGCTGACTTGTTTGGGTGTACATCAAAATTGTTCATGATTTGGGCCAACAGTTGATAATATCTCCATGTTTTATTAAGGCCGACCTATAACGAATTAATTTCTAGATGCAGATATATATAAGAGATTCGATATATCATTTGTGATATGAAAAAGGAAGTGTGGTGGTGTGTTGCAATCATCAGGAACAATGATTAGGCGATTATGCACAGTTTCACTTGTGCATTAATATTTTTGTAGTGTGATTTGTGTAGAGCAGAGCATAATTGTTGAATCATTCAGAAGGATAGGAAATTATCTACAGAGCTTAATTGGAACTATAATCAGGCATTGTTGATGTTATTTCATTAGTTCATTCTTTTGGATCTATTCCAAATCATTGTAGGGCAGTGATCCCATTCTTTTTGAGTAGTGAGCTCTAGGTAATGAGCCTGAATGCAAGTACATTCCCATTTTGTACTTTTCATTTTGGGTATACTCATATTATATTGTGGATTGACCATCCATTATGGTTTTTCCCCCAACAGGGTTTCCACATAAAAATTATGGTGTTATGGTGTTGTGATTACTTTATTTTTAATGATGCATGTTTCTTTTGTTGAATGATTAAGTTAAATGGAAAAATAATTAAGCTGATTTTTTTGTGCAACACTGATTCACCCCCCCTCTCAATGTTGCTTGTTTCCAACAATTGGTATCAGATCTAGTTCCTTGAAAGAATTCTTACAACTTGAGGAGATCTTGGAAAGTGTTTCTCAATGGATACAAGCAGTCTTCAATAGAAACTTATGGTGGTCCTAGATGATCTTGACCAGATAAAATCTGAGAACTAGGAACTACAAGAAAATATTGAGAATGGAAAAAATTTCATTCAGTCACTAAAATACAAAATCAATGAATCAACGGAGAAAAGAAAGGAATTATGTGGTCAGCTCAAACAGAAGAACAAAAGCATGGAAGATGAACAACTCAGTCTAGCTCTAAAAGAGAAAATAGAAGAATGTGAAAATCTTTCCAAAGAGAATGCTGCCTTGAAGTGAGACATGGAATCTATCATGATAAAAATGACCAAGGAGATAAGAATGTGAAAATATTTCCAAAGAGAATGCTGCCTTGAAGTGAGACATGGAATCTATCATGATAAAAATGACCAAGGAGATTAAGGACAGGAAGAAAAATGAAGAAAAGCTTGCACAGTCTTTGAAAGAAAAGTCTAAAAAATGCATCCAACTATATAATGAATTGGAGCAATCCAAGAACAATGAAGTAGTGCTTGAAAAGAAGCTTGATGATCTCAGAGATGAACTTTCCATTGCAAATAAGTATAAGGAAAAATTCAAAGCAAGCTCAACCAAACTTGATGAACTAATCAAAGGACAGAGGAATGATGGTGACAGATGAGGTCTTAGATATGAAGAAGGATAAAGTTCTAGATCTGGATAGAGGAACACTAGACAAAGGAATTCTGGACAAGGAAGATTCAGACAAGGAAGTCAGATGAAAGGACCCAGAAGAGATCTGGTAAGGCAACCAAATGCTCAAATATTTAATGACTATTGTTATATTTGCAAAAAAATTGGTCATATGGATTCTTAGTGTAGGAGTAGAATGAATACAAGCAGACCATCATTCTCAGGTTAGTGTTTTAATTTATATAAGTATGGTCATAATTCAAGTGAATGCAGAACTGTGATGAACAAATTTCATAGAGATGTCAGATGCTATGAATGAAACAGATTTGGACATATTTCCAACCAATGTAGATCAAGATAAAGTCAGTGGAACATTTGGCCTAGACAGAGAAATGTGGTGTGCCACAAATGCAACAAATTTGGCCATATTTCTAAATTCTGTTAGGATAGAAGAGGTTCGATAAAATAGAACATGCAATAGGATGTTAAAGGAAAAGGAAAAGTCACTATTGATGAGATTAAGAAGAAAATGTAGAAGAAATGGGTAAATAAGAAGCCCTTTGTAGAAGGAAATGGACATGTACTAGGAGCAACTTATGGTAATTCCTCAAGGAATTAATTTTAGGTCTCTAGCATAGGGGGAGCTATCAAGAAAAACTCTTAAACCCCCTCTTGCAAGTGAATGATACTAGAATCCGAATATGTCCAATATGAGATTTGATACTTTTTAGATGTTGTTCGACCAATTAGAAGCATTAGTGAAGAATATTGGAGATCTACATAAGAGTCATATATCTCGGTGCCTGAACAAAACGAAACCAGATGAGTTAAGGCAAGGGAATTTATTACAAAATAAAGGAGTTAGGTGTGTGGACAATAAAAGGAATGACTTCAACCTACATTTTTCATATCGCATTTGGAGAAAAGCGGTTTGGAGAGCTCTAAGGTGATCATTGCAAATTTGTGGAGAGACTCAAGCAAAAAGGAGAAGAAGCAAAGAAAAAGGCCAAAATTGACAAGCCTAGTATGTTTGTTGAGGAAGTTGAGAATGCAATGGTAAAAGATGGAAATCTCAAGCCACTCTATGATTGGTATGATACCTTTGATGAATCTGGTAAGAGAATTCTTCAAGAAGAAACAATAAATCATATGAATGTTTGTAGTAAACCTCTTGTTGAAATCATATATGGTTTGACTACAAGTTTGTATAATGCTTTGGAGTCTAGGAGGTCGAGTTCCTTATCAGAAGAAGAAAAACTGAGGAAGAGAGTTCTAGCCGATTTGTGCCTGGAAATGACAATTAAAGAAATGGATTTATTCCTTGAAAAAGATAGAAGGGAATTTAAGAGAAAAACAAGAATAAATAAACTCATGATTGGTGAAACTATCACTGCTGTTAGTGAAACTAAGGAAATTCTAGAACTTTTTTCAAGGGATAAGATTAAAATTGAGGATATCAATACTAAAAATGTTCAAATAAATGAAGAAGTGAATGTGGAGGTAAATGAATTAGAAGATAATGTGAATGAGGAGAACATGAATGTGTCTGATTCTCTAGAATTTGAGGATATTCTGACTTCTCCTAATGTGGAAAATACAAAGACACCTGTGGTAACTAAGGTCCCTATTGAGGTGTTAGCTAAGGAAAAAGAGGTGCATAGTAAAGAAGCTGAAATTCCTAAAGTCAATCTTGAAGTAGAATCCAAAGTTGAAAAGGAAAAGGATCAAGAAATCAAAATAGAGGAAGTGAAGAAATATCTATTGGAGCAACAGGAAGAGTGAAATCCTGAGTTAGATGAAAGCTCAATTAACCTATCCAATTTGTCTCCAATTCAGATGCTAAAGGTCGCTAAAATTGCTTTTAAGCCAAAGAAAATGAGAAGATTCTAAAATCTCACATAGAGGATAGTGAACTATTAAAGCTTGCATCTAGATTTTTATAGAAAATAATGCCTACTTATGTTATGGACCCATTAGGTTCCTCCTCTAGTGAGTTAAAGAAGCTAATAAATTCTATAGATTATCATTTTGAATCTTTTGAGAAATAAGAATTGATTAAAGTGAAAAAGGAGTTCAAGGAGAAGAGAGTTGGTAGCCTAAATGAACAAAGTTCTATTAGGAACTTTCATAAAAAATATTCAAGGTACTATGTCTGAAGGAGGAAAAGTGTACAAATCTTGCTTGGTCTTGTCAAACTTTACTGAAGCAAATGAAAAGGAGGTGAAAGACATTGAACAACAGTTGGTCACTATTTACAACACTTTTGATCCATTAGCCGGTAGTGTTTGTAAACAAGAAAGTCAGGTAATGTCCTTCCTCAACCAAATAAAGAGTCTAAAACTTGAAAGTGAAAGGATTATTGGTAAAGTATGTGAACTCATGGGACTAATAAGTCTAAAGATTGAGATAATGGTGAATGCTCTGAAAGAAGCTAAAGATGCTATGACCGCTATTGATCTGGTAAGTCTCAAAGCAACATAAACTTTGTCCATTTTGGAGAGTTTGAGAAGTGTCTAGGAATCAAACTTAAGTGGACTAAAGAATAACTTCATAGACGTCTTCAAATTTTTGTAAGTCCCAATAGTTTTGCAATTTTGGACTCCCTAATTTTGTCATTGATGTCAAAGGGGGAGAGAGTGTAGTGAAAAATTCCTTGACATTCTTAGGGGGAGCAATATTTTGAATTTTGGCAGTGTACTTACCAATTTCGACACTTATTCATTTTTCACTAAGTGTTGCCATCAATGGCAAAGGGGGAGATTGTTGGCATATGGCTTCTAGTGTTGTCATTGATGACAACTAAAGTCATCTCCATGGTTTGCAAATTAGTATCTTGTCATACCAACAGATAAAGTGAAATATTGTGTGTTACCGATAGAATACTTGAAGAACAGGGTATCCGGTCAGTCAATTAATCTATCTACTTCACCGGATCATCGTTTTGAGTTGCGGATCCCTGGGATTTCTTGTTAAGCATGTATGTTATCTTATTACTAAATTTTGTGGTGTTGCATTAGTCGTTGTATGAGCTTGGAGGTCTAGTAGGATATTTTTTGTTTATTTGCTCATTGTAGCAGACTCAGTGAATGTGGAATGTTGTGGATGTGTAAAGTGAAATTATTTTAAAAAAATTATGTTCAAATATTTAATTATGGGTCCCAGCTATAGTCTAGCTGACTTGTTTGGGTGCGCATCAAAATTGTTCATGATTTGGGTTGACAATTGATAATATCTACAAGTTTTATTAAGGCCGACTTATAGCGGCTTAATTTTTAAATGCAAATATATATAAGAGATTTGATATATCATTTGTGATATGAAAAAGGAAGTGTGGTGGTGCATTGTGATCATCAGGAACAACAATTAGGTGATTATGCACAGTTTCACTTGTGCATTAATATTTTTGCAGTGTGATTTATGCATAGCAAAGCAGAATTGTTGAGTCAAATAAAAGGATAGGATATTATCTACAGAGCTTAATTGGAACTGTAATTAGGCATTGTTGATGTTATTTCATTAGTTCATTCTTTTGGATCTATTCCAAATCATTGTAGGGTAGTGAGCCATCCTTTTTGAGTAGTGAGTTCTAGGCAGTGAGCCTGAAAGCAAGTGCATTCCCATTTTGTACTTTTCATTTTGGGTATACTCATATTGTATTATGGATTGGCCATCCACCATGGTTTCTCCCCTAACAGGGTTTCCATGTAGAAATTATGGTGTTATGGTGTTGTGATTACTTTCTTTATGACGATGCATGTTTCTTTTGTTGAATGATTAAGTTAAATGACAGAATAATTAAGTTGATTTTTTGCACAATACTGATTCACCCCCCCTCTCAGTGTTGCTTGTTTCCAACATTATAATGATTGATGATGATCAAGAGGGTGTACCCTAGGTTGGGAAGAGGCTAAAATAACAATAATTGATTGAAATTGATAAATGACAAATGATAATGTTACCTTGATGTGAAACCCTTGAAGAATAGATGTCACACACAAGTTGATTGATTGATCCCTTGATTTCTTGATAGACTTTTAAAAGGTTATATCACATACACAATATATTTTTGAAGCTAGAATGTAGAGGATAACTCAATACATCTTCATGATTTGACATGACTAATCATAATAGCTACTTGAACAAAAATTCTTCATTCTTCTTGATTTCTTGCAAACTTGAATTTGATTTTAAATGAAAGTGTTTTAATAATTCTATTAGTTCTACCCTTGATTACCCTTGACTAATTTTTAGAATATTTAATTTTCTCAATATATTTTGCGTGGTCCTACAATAGTGGGTTACACTTTTTGGCCAAACTTGACATTGAAATGAACATTTTGAACTAAATCTTCACTTTCAGACACCTATAGCTGCTAAAGTGTAAGGAATCTAAAGATGATGCAAACTAGTTATTTGTGAAATTTTGTATGTATATTCTAAATATATTTTTTTAATTTTTGGAATCAAACTATATTTATTTTTCCATCTCCTTCGATAGCTGGTTTTTAATATTAATCACCATTTTTAAAGAGTGGTGTACTATAAGCAACACAACTTTTTTCTATGAAGGATAAAATTCTAATTTTTTGAATTTAGATTTGTAACTATAATATATAGAGGATGCATTTGGTTTCATAACTTTTTATTGAATATTATTTTTAATAAAGTTTTGAAGTCAAACCAATTACAATTTAGACATAGGTGTACTATAAAGAGCATAACTTTTTTTTGTATCGGAATTCAATTTTGTTTGTTGGAATAAAGACATCAATACCTAGTGGACATGTATTTTTAAGAATATTTTTCTCTATTTTCCTATGTTTTCATGTGTCAAATAAAGACCTTGATGTTCATTTAAAAGCCTACATTCACAAGAAATAAAAATTAAACATAATAATCAAATTAAATATATTTAAAATTATACTTTCAGGGAAGCTTATAATAAGGACTACATGCTTACAAAACATAAATTTTAAATGAATTCATTTAATCCCCCAAGAGGTAAATAAAAAGTGGCTTTTTATGAACATTTTTATGGGTGCAGAGGAAACTCCATTATAGGTATAGTATAAAACTAGTGGGGTTCTATCCAAGGGGATTTGATCTAAGGGGTTTGGATCAAACCCTCTTCAATTAAAATCCTTTAAATGGAACCTTTCAAGGCTTAAATCATTATATTTTCTAAAAATATGTGATTTCAAGAAAAAAAAGATGTCCCAAAAAGTGTAACCCATTATTGTGGTAGCACCCTTTTCTAGCATTTAAAATGATAAAATGGCTAGGTATTTATATGCAGTTGTTCTAATATCCCAAAAATAAAATACTGATAGCTGAAAATTGAAATTGGAAATTAAAATAATAAATTACGAACACCAATAATTGTAATTTGGAGCCAAATTAGGTGGTATAGGGTGTAGTATGCCCTATACCAAATCCACCTTTTGGGGGGTTTATAGGTGTTAGAGGTAAAATATTAAATGCATAGTTTGATTTTTCAAGAATGTTTATAAAAATGGGAAATTAATGCATAATTAGGTCGAAGCACATACTGGGGGAGAAAAACCTCGTGTGAAATTGTCAAGGGTGACAATTTTCAACACTAAACTTTCTCACCCTTCATTAAAATGCTTTGATATCATGAAGACTTGGAAAACTTTAGAACAATGCCACAAATTTTCATACTAGAAAACACAAAGTATTGTGTGACACTTTTTCAAAGTTCAAAAATTCACAAAATTTGTAACATGGAGAAGCTTTCACCTTTCTTTTTCTTTTCTCTTGACTTACTTTCTTCATCTATTCATTATGCTTCACATTTTTATGACTAGATGAACCATGTTACAATTTTGCAAGGTTCACAAATTATAGAACTTTGCATCATTCAAAACATAATGACCAAACCATGTTGGGGTTTCAAGGAACTCTTCAAAATTAGAATCATGTTGGAGGTTTTGACATATCTTGAACCATGTTGGAGAGTTCAAGGAATATTCAACTTGTTGACATCCATACTTTCTCATCTTCTTCTCTTGATTAAGTGACACCCCCAAATGTGGGGTGTGAAGAAATCCAAGAATTTAAGGAACTGATAATATCCACACATATAATAATAGAAATAATATAATGAAAAATATATATCTCACTAATCACAAGAGATGTTTGTGGGAAAATATGCCCTAATATCTAATATATGTGGAAATAGAGTAAATATTTGATGTAGGATGACACAATATAACACTCCTTATAGAAGAAGCCACTCCATGAATGTTTTCAAGAGATCCAAAATACAATATCATACTTCACACATGTCCCTACAATTATAATCACCTCCTTTTTATAGACCTCCTCCTAGTAATACAAAAGAGGGTAATCTTAAGAAAGGCCTACTCATCACATAATATAATTAATTACATAATTTATCCACATGAACTAATATAACTAATCTACAAGATGTGTGCCACATGTCAATATCTATGTGCATCCACATAAATACATGATAATATCATATCCCTAGGTACAAAGCATGCCATCTCTCCTTAACATGTTTCATCCCTAAAACATGAGAAGAAGCCAAATATTATGACTATCATAGTTTATTACAAATATTATTCCATGAACAATCATCCAACCATCCATGATTGATCCTTATTGTAAATATTTCTTGAAAGTTCTTGGACCCCATACCTGGGGAATTTTTGTACCCATTTGATTCCATTCCTTATCATAGTAAGTCCTCATTTTCTTCCATAAGTAGCAATTAATTTTATGATACCAATTATTATTGTGATTATTTTTTTAATTTCACGCACATCCATAGTGATTGGGTTATTGATTCTCGTACTATCATTCATCCATGATTTTTTGCTCTCACACTGATGTGTATGCCTATATATACTACACCCTTTGTTGTCACTAAAACCTTCTCAGATTCTTCACCATTTCCTATCACTTGCTTTTTGACTCAATAGAATTATTTCTCTTCTTTTTCTTAACATAATTAACATTAATAAACTTTGCAAGAGATCCAATGTGTTAAAATTTTCCACTCATTAAGGGAAGGAAATAGGGAAGTGTCTGTAATGACCAACCTTGGTGTAAGTCCCATTTTATTAATGTTTCTTGATTGGAGTTGGACGCATGTTTTAAAGGGATTTCCAAATCCTGATAAAAGACATCGCAATTGAGGGAAAGGACAATTAGATGGGAAGTTCTTGTACTGTGATAGGAAAAATTTAAATTTGGAAATGAATAGCATGTTGTATAATCTAAGGATCAATATTTGATGTGGTAGATGGAGTTGTGTTGAAATTAGAATTAAAAGTTGGAATAAAACAAATGTTATCATTCCTAGAAAAGGAGGTAGAGCTATCACAAGCAATAATGATTATTGACAAAAAGGTGGTAATCAAGATGAGAATTTCTTTATGAAACATAGAAAAAACCCTAAGCTAGCTACATTTCAAATGAATTGTAAAAGAGTCACCATTAGAATGGAGAGTGTGGAGCTTCCGGTTGTGAGTGTTGAGGACGCAAAAGGTAATAGAAGTGATTTTATTTTGGTTCCTAAAGTTTTCCATAGCTTAGACAACAATATGGGTGGCCCTAGGAAGTGTACTGAACCCCACAACTTTGACTCACTTCGCAACAATGAGGAGCTATGGGGTCTTTTTGAGCAGGAGGGTTTCACTTTGCATTTCGCTGCAGTGGAGGGCTATAATGAAAGACTCGGCTACAAGTTTGCAAATGCTTAGAGAGATGGAAAATTAAACCTAGGCAGGCTTTAGTTTAAGTTGGATGTGAAGCTGATTATGGAAGTGATGGGTCTAGCTTACGAAGGGATGAAGGTTGCAAAGGTTAGTAATTATAAGTATCAAGATTATTTCGAGAAGTTTTTTGAAGGAAAAGAAAAACTGGAAAGATTTCAAAATGGGTATTCTAGGGTTAAGTTGCCACCTCCATATCACAATGTATGCTTTATTGAAGTATTTTACTCTCGAAGGCCACTACCAGTTTGTCCATGGATACCACTTTCCCATCCTCAACCACATTAGGCATCAGTAAAAAATAAATTTACCTTTTTTCTTGTTTTCCTCTCTTAGCCGGAGTCTCACTCATGGAGCCAATCCACTGTTACATTAGGGCCTTATAAGAGCCATTTGTAAATTTGTGTTGTCTAGAAGTCCTCAGAAAAATCTTGGTATTAAGATGATTGAACACCCTAAACCTCAGAGCTCAGTGAAAATTGAGCTTCTTGAAGACTATCCCCACCCTATGCCTAAAAAATATGGCAAGAAGTCCCAAATCCCTAAGAAAACTGGTAAAAAATCCCAAAGTCCAAACACTACTCTATGGGAAGATTTACTTATGGTCATGCCAGAGAAAAGAAAGGATAAGTCGATGGAGATGGGGACTAAAAAAAGGAAGAGATTGATTTTGCGGGAAATCGGGGAAGAGGTGGACACAATTACTATTCCTAATGATAATGATTTGGAAGGTTTAAACCTTGGTGGAAGAAAGTAAAAAATACTGGTCATGGCGGCATTGAAAGGATAGGAGAGTAAGAAAAACACATAGAGCCTTGAAGAAAAGAGTACCCAAAGCCCACTGAAGAGTGTTGAAAAGAAAGAAGAAGATGAGAATGACTCCTCAACATAAGAAATTCCTGACAGTTTGGGAGGAGACTCGGTTGAAGAGGAGGAATTGGATGAGGAAAGTGAGGATGGTAATGGTGATGAGGAAAAAGAGGAGGAGTTGCAACATGAAATGGCTCAGGAGGAAGAAGTAAATGTTATGGATAATCAAGAAAGGGATGACAATACCAATTAAGAAGAAGATAAGGCTGAGGATTATGGGAATGGAAGGATTGAAAGACTAGAGGAGAGATTTCAGATTCTGGAAAAGAGAATAAATGAGGAAGCAGGGGACAACAAACTTCATGCCCTCAAAAATTTGGTGAATGGAATTATTGAGGAAAGACTGAAGGTCTTGAAGAAAGGGATACCAGAAAAAGGAGATGAAAATAGATTTCAAATCCTGGAAGAAGTGGTTTAGAATGTGTGTATGGTGGTTGATGTTGTGATGAAGAAGGAAATTATGGCAATTGTCTCCTGCATGGGAAAAATAAAAAAGTAGCAAAAGAAAAAAGTAGCAGGTGATGGCAAAGACTTGGTGGGCAAGATGGAGTTGAAGGAAACAATGAACGACACTGTTGAAGATCTAATGAAAGCATGGAGGCTAATCGAGGATGCTTAGCTTGGATGCTTCACTGTGGGGCTTCTCTTTTTTATTATTATTTTTATATCTACTATGTTTTATAGGTTTTTTGCTACTAGTTATGGTTGTGGGTGCCAGAACTTAAATTTCTATAATGTTGTTTATATTTTAAGATGGAACATTATGATAGATTCTTATAACTACTATAGATGAATAGGGAAGGATATTATTGATTCTAGATTAGGGCTTTTTTATTTGAATGATAGAATTGTGATGTTTGATCATATGGGAATTGGTTAAGCATTTTGTTGTGGGAGGGAGGAACTTTGGTGGGCTTCTTGATTTTGTTGTTTCTTACAACTTGTTGTTCTTATCATGATGTACTATTTGCTCGGGTCAGGGCCCTTTTCCCTACTTAATCAATCAAAAACATAATTAACATCTTGGTTATCCTCTAATTCATTTTTATAATCTTCATGCAATTCTTGAACAATCTCTTCTATGAATTTTCTTTGGACTCTATTATGGCTAATATCTTGTAATGTAACCTTTTTCCTCCTATACCAAAGTTTCAAGAACTTATTTTTCACATTTATATTTATTTTTCCCAATATTTTAACCAATAGTAACTAAGAACAATATCCAACCCATTCATATCTAAACCATGAAATTTTGAATATTTTAACATATTTATCCATAGAGAGCTTTAAATCTTCAAAAAAACTAATATACATGTATCTAATATTTGGTTGTCCTTGGTGTTCTTTACTTCTACATGTAAATTCTTGGATAATTCCATTTTATGAAGTTATACTTGCTACTATATTTTATAGATACAACAACCTATTTCTTTTGAAAAAAATCATAAAATTGAAAGATTGAATCTTCCTTCCTTGGAGCTAAATTGTGTGTACCTATATCATCACCTTCTTCTAAGTCTTCTCCTTCTTATTATTTTTATTCCTCCTCTTCTTCCTCTTCTTCATTAGGAGCCCATATATCTAGAAAAACTTTTTCTAGTTTATCCAAAGAATAAATATTCTTACAAGATTATGAATGCCATTTGCTAGCTTCACCTTTTAATGAAAACCAAAATTTACTTTCCATGCTATATTTTTACCATTTGATATCGTATATTTATATTACCATTGTAATGCATCTCCACTTCCATCAAAAGTAGGAATTGTTGATGTTCAAAACAACACAACGTTAAATAGAATATCCCTATTCTATTTATCTTGAAAAAGAAAGATAACATATAGTAATCTAACTCCCAAGGTCCTGGTAGTTGGTTCTCAACCGTGCCAACATGGCTCAATGGTCAATGTAACTATAATGTGCAAGGGGACTTTGCTATTAATAAGGAACAAAACAACATAAGATCAACTAATCTATGTTTGGGGGGGTTTAAATAAAGATAAAAAGATAGATTAGAGCCTTAGAATAGAAGAACATGAATAAAACTACTTAATATCCAGACATGCATACCAATAATGAGTGTTTCTTCATCCAACCATAACCATAGTATAAAACAATCCATAGTATGATCTATACCATTGCATACACCCATAGTGCTAATTTAATAATCATAACCATTCACTAAACTTTACTTTATAATTTTAAAAAAATAGATCATCCACTCATCATCAACATACAAATCAAATAGATATAATCAACAATTTTCATCCACAGATAATTCAATGAGATAATCTTTAAATTCAGTTTCCTCTATTGACTTTCATCAAATAGAAAAAACTTAAGCACAACAAAACCACTAGCATATGGATTGATTATGAATCATTAACATTATCAGATAGGTCCAAACTTGATAACATGAAAAACTTATACAAACTGTAAAATAGTATCTAAGTCCAACTAAACTTTTTTTTAAACTATCTTCTAATAACAATCAAATCCTAAGAGTATCTTTTGTTTGCTATCATCAGGTGGCTAATCTTCCTTCAATTAGCCAAACTTTACAAAATAGGGCCAAAAAGTACATATAGACATATCCCATAAGTTCCTCTCAATCACAACCCAGATCCACAACTTAAGGAACTAGAACTAAATAAAGGACTGGATTACTAATCTTGAGTTACAAGGCTGGAGTGCTCTATTGCATAAAAATTTTATTCCCAAAGAATGAAACTGAGAACAAGAACTGAAGTCAAGTTCATATTAAAACTCTACACAAGAGAAGAGAAGAAGATGTTGTGTCAAGTGAAGAGAGCCAACTCATTTATGTGTTGCATGCTCAAGAAGGTACTCATCATAATTAGAGATCACTTGTTGAAGGGTATCTGAATTAGGCCAATCCAACCAATCATCCTCAAATTTAATCCTTTTAAATTCTACTGAAACCAATTTACATACCTCCTTAAATTTGATCACTTCCCTCCTAGCAGCCTTTGCCTCTTCCCTGATGTCCATGAATATATCCAACAACAAATCCTCTCCATCGTCTCCTTTTTCCATCACCTCTTTAAATTTACTCCTCCATTTCTCCCTTATCTTATCCAAAGAAAGACCCTCCTTGACCGAGGTATCTAGATTGACTAAAATAGCCACCATGGCCTCTAATTCATCAATCTGTTGATTCAAATCCTTATTTACCTCTTGAATCTCATTTTTATGCCCATGAATAGACTTGAACTTATATCCTATTATACTCACATCTTTCTCAAAAAAAATGCATTATCATCCTCAATAATCGATTGCTCAAGCAGAGTTGACTTAAGTACCTTGCTAATGTCCTTAACCTTTTTAATATATTCTTTGTATTCCTCGTCCTACTTGTCTAGACCTTCAGCATATTGGTTCAAATCCCCTGCCAACTCAAGTGTTGTTTCATTAACTTTGAAACTATCATTTAACACTTCATCAACCTCTTGATTAAGCTTATCAATCCATCTCTCAAACATTCCCACCTTACTCCTCATATGCACCAAGTCATCAACTTCCTTCTTTTTCAGTAAGATTGGTGATTCAGGAGCAACAACTTGTTGAGAAATTGGAGTTGAGACCTCTTTCAAAAACTTATGCAATTGATCTAATTGATCCTTAAGCTCATCCTTCTTTTTTTTTTCCTTGATCATTCTAGACTTGGTAGAGGAAGCCACAATATCAATTAAATTGATTTGCTGATTTCTTGTAGGTCTTCCCAAGTTCATCGTACCCAGTTGATAATTTTTCATTTGCATATCCTCTCGGTTCTTATCCACGATTGGTATTGCACATTCAGAAATGATTTCTCCTGTGTCTCTAAGCTTGGTGGAGTGAAGAAACCTAGCTTTCTTTTTAGGTCTCTCCTTCTCAATTTCCTTCATCATCTCATCCCAATTAAGAGGCTAAGGTTGAATTATTTGTTTCTTTTCCAAGTCCAACTTTAACCAAGTAGGAGCCATAGGAGTAGTAGATACTTATGTTGAAGAAGAAGCAACAATAGTAGAAGAAAAAGGTTGCAATATTGTATTCTCAGGCCGAGATTCAACCTCTTGCACATTTTTCTGCTCTTTCTGTGACACTTCTTGTGCAAGCATTTCAACCTATTCCTTATCCTTTTGTTCTTGCAATTTCTTAGCTTCTAATTCTTGCTTTAGACGTTCCTCTTCTAACCTCCTCTCTTCAAGCATCTTATCCCTCTACTTCTTCAATTCTTCAACATAATCCCATGCTTCCTTGGATTTCTTCTCATATTCAACAAGCTCAACATCCTCCTTCTCTCTTTCCAAACGTTCATGTTCTTCCATCTTCCTATGAGCCTCCTCCACAGCCTTAAATTTTTCCTCAAGGGATTCTTTCTCTCTTCTCTACTTGGACTTTTCTTCCTCAAGATCATGGATCCTTTGCTAAAAATCCAATTTATCCCTTTCTTCTTTCATCCTAAGTTCTTGCTCCTTTTTTTGTTGTTGCTTAGCCAATTCATCGATAGCAACTCGAGCTTCCAAATCTTGTTGCTTGATTGATACATCAGATTGTGTTTTAGCAACATCTTCTTGTTGTTTGACCAATGCCCCAACTTGTGCCTTGACATCTACTTCCCTTTTAGCATGCTCAAAGAGCTTCCATTGATCCTATTCTGTTAACACATACTCTGCTCCTGCATCATCTGCTACATCATGGGAAGCCACATGAGTCTACTTATCCAATGGGGTGGCCTCAAAATCTGTTTCAATATCACGTATTTCTACTTCGGGCTCCTCCTTCAACAACTTAGTTTCTTTATGGAGGGTTCCCATGGGAATTCCCTCACTTGGCTTCTCTGTAACAAGGGGTTGAGTGGATGTCTCTCTTGCAACAAATGTTGAAGCATCAGTTTCCCCATCTTGTACCTCTTGCAAGTCTTGGGAAACAATCTCCTATTCTACATTAGAAGGCATAAACTCTAAGGGTTCCTTAGGATCCACCCTTCTCTTTGTCCTCTTGTATCCTTGAGTTGTACCTACAACCTTCCTCTTTTTGGATGGCTAAGCTTCAAGCTGGTTAACCCTCAAGCTGACCCATTGCATGCTTATATCCAAAACTTGTATTGCAACCTGTTTTATATCAATGGACTCCTTAGCATTCCAATCCACTAGATCAATATCTTTAGTAGCTATATTATCTATATCATATTGGGGAACCAAAGTCCCCCCATCATTAGAAAACATCTCTGGAATGTCCTCCTTGATCCCATACTCAACCATGAGTGGGATAGATAATCTTTCATAATTTCTCCTCTTGAGATCATAATCATCTTGCAGATCCATCCAAAATTCTTCCAATAGATTGAAATTTTTATCAAAGATACTAGGAAGTAAAGCCTACATTTTGTGCTTAGGGTCATAATGCTTCCTAGAAGTGTATAAACCCAATTTTAGATAAATCAACTCATCACAAATAGCTTTAGCTACCACAATGTGTGGACAACTATACTCACCCAACTTCATGGGGAACTTATGACAACCGGTCTTATGTTTGGTACCAAATTCAAAATTAACAGCAAGAGCTTGGCAAATGAATTCCATCAATACAATTCTATTATTACAATACCTAGGGAGCAAGTGGGGATGACCTTCAAAACCTCCTAATCCGAAGTTAGTAAAAGTGGGGTATTGAATAAACCAGTGTCCCCATTCATTGATGAATGCCATTGCCTCCCTACTCAACCTATATCCAACATCTCCAGTGAGCCTATTAATGATAACATAAAGGAATGTATCATTGACCCTCCTATAATGTGACTTTGATTCTTGCAAGGTAAGTTGATTATAGTTCTCCCACACTTTCTTTTTTCCTTGGTCTTCTCCCAATATGCCCAATGTATTGAGTCCATGAAAGATCCCCATCCTAGCAGCAACATAGATCACATAAGAGGTCATGAAGAAACTCTTGGTTTCTCTCGCTCTAAGAATCTGATTATGTATGCTCTCTGATACTACCATAGGCTATTCAAACTATTTCCTTCCATCCAAAATAGCTTGGATGAATGGGAACATCCATTCTTTAAACTGTGAAGCATCTCTTTTTCCAGTTACTCTAGAAAGTAGCATGATTATATCCCCAATTTCATTGTTGAAATCTTCCCTTTTTGGGTAGTTAGGAAGTTTAGTTAAAGACTTCTTCTCTACCCTCATCCAATGTTTGTTCATGTGGGATTTGTTAGCTTCTTTATTGTTATTGTAAAGCTTCAGTGCTTCTGCTTCATTTAGCTACCTAGGATCTTGATGAACAGTTGTATCAAACATAAATCTAATAGTTTGGGATGTTAAATCAATAATAACATTCCCCTATGAATCCACACATTTCTTGGTAGCAGGATTGTAGGGCCCAATAGCTGCTAATATCAATTTCAGACATTGAAGAGACAAAGGGAATAATGCAACATGTGCCAATCCTGACTGAGCAATCCTTTGAGTCGTTGGTGTTACATCTTCATTGAATGTTTCATCCACCAGTTCCTCATAGTTAAAGGGGCCTAAGTTGGTATTTGTGATATCTTCGCACTCAAAATTAATCTTACTAATAGTGAGAGTAGTTTCTCTATGCTTGCACCTAAAAGTGTAGGAGAGCTGCTCCACCTTAACTTTCCTTGGCCTGGCTCCCTGCCTTGAAGTTTATGCTATTTGGCTCCTTTGATAAGCTTCCCCTAATGCCCCCGACATACTCTAATCTCTACAATAAACTCTTGTATTAGATGAAAAAAAGAATAAAATCAATTTATCATGTAATACAATTCTTTACTTAGAACAATTTCCATACTTAGCTAAATCTCACTTTCATCAAAAGCAGAGCCATAGAGGAATTAGGAATATAAAATAGCCTTAACAAATGGTAGGGTCGAAACTGGGACCAGAACATAAATCAAACCATAAACTAATGACTAATTCCAAGTTCAACCTCCACTTTGGCTTTGATTCCGCTTAAGGACAAGCGCAAAGACCCAAAACTAAAAACGACTGGAAGAAGAACCATTTTAGGAATAAATCTCGATGCTAAACATCCTCAGGACAAGTTTGGTCCCGAGTCTACTTCTGTCATATGGAAGAAAGGACCCAGGTCACATAATTTACAAGGAAAACTAGAATAAAAGGGATTAACCCTACACCTTAACTGTACAAGGATTAATTTAAACCCAAGGGAGCCTATTTTGTAAAGGTTATCGAGCACACCCTAGTTTTCTCAATACGTTGACTTAGAAATATAGGGTATCAAAAACCAATCACAGAAAATATGAAATCGACATGAAAAAAAGATTAGAAGGGTTCCCAAACAAATTTTAAAATTTTTAAAGCATGGCGAACCCTTGTAAACAGAAGCCCTAATTAGAAACTAGGGTACAACCAAAACCCACCTGCCACGAAAGTGACAAAAAATAGAAAAACAAAACACAAAGAAAGAAAATGGAATGGGAAAACAAAGAACAAAACAAAATAAAAAATGGAAATAAGAAAGAAAGCAAAAATTCACAGAAAAGAAGATTTTGTGAACGCGTAGAAAAACAAAACAAAAAACACGAAGATAAAATTACAAAACAGAATGAAAAAGGAAAGGAAAAGAGACCCTACCTTAAAAAACCCACAAGAAATGACTAAAATCAGATAGAGATTCGCTCTGTGATATCTCCGCAATCAAATCACTTCTCTCACAGTTCACCTAACTTTGGTTCGCTAAAAAAATTTAGATAATAAGGATAATGAGCCAGTTAATCTTAATTATGGTTTTAAACATGATTTCACGTGTGTGAAAGTCCTATAATTAATGCAATAAAGATGGTAGGTTGGGTGGAGCGAACAACACAAAGAGACAGTCAACTCCCATGGATACCAAAGGTATAACAGACACGAAACTGACAACAAAAAAAAAGGGGGTGGGTTCAGAACTGGGACCAAAACTGAAACTTTTGCCAAAGTTCCACATTCAGTTCCAACTCCAATTCTGGTCCCAACAAACAAGAACACAAACTAAGACAACAATAACAAATGATGGGAAGCGGGGCTTGAACAACACCAGACCCATCCTAAAAACAAACAAAACAACACAAAGCAAACAAGAGAGTCAGAATCAGAATTGAAACCAGAACTGAAACTTTGAACAAGTTTCAGATTCACTTCCAACTCTAGTTCCATTTCTACTCGGGCTTAGGAAAAAACACAAGGAAAAAAACAAATGACTTAAGGGAAGAACAATCCCAAGAATCCAAACACGTCAAGAGACAACAAAAGGAACAAAGAAAGAAGACAGACTCAGAGTTGGAACGGGACCTGAAATTAGAACTTTCAAAAAGTTCCAGTCTAGTTTCATTTCCGGCTCCACTTTTGATAGAGAAAAAGAGAGAAAAGACTTAGGAGAAAAAAGAAAAACTCCTAAGACCCAAACAAAACCATAGACAAAACAAAAACAAGGGGCACCCATTTATTCCAAAAATTAAAATGGGTTGGTTATGCAAGGCATAACAAATGGCGACTCGGTTGGGAAAATGGTTTACCTATTTTTAAGATACTCAAGAATTCAGTCACCCAAAAACCTCTAATTTATGAAACATGTTAACTTAAGTATGATCAGAATATTTAAGTAAAGTTGAGCTAGAATCTCAAATGTAAATCAACATAAACTACTTTTTGAATATGTGGGTGTGTGTTTACAGTGCATCTTTCTTCATAAGAACTTTCTCCACCCCTAAACAACTATATCTAAGATCCAAGTTACATAGGTTGAGTCCTTCAACTGTTCTGCAATGAAATCTTGGGCATTGCTCCCCTGCCAGTCAGGTGTCCATAGCCCTGACAGAGATACGTCTAGTTCTCTCAAAGCATTGCTCTACTACCAGTCAGGTGTCCATAGCCCTGATAGAGATACTTGAATCACCCATCTAGTATTGAGTTTTCCTTTACTCCAGTAGTCTTCTTTTCTCTTTATTTTTACAAGTTTCACTTGTGGTAATTTTTTTAATAACTTTCTCAATACTTAAACATTACTAGTCTAAAACATGGGTTGAGAACTATTGTGGACCCAATGATAGTTTTGGGAATCATATTTTTCACTTGAATCAAAGATATAATCACCCTGAGATGAATAGGAACCCTATAGTCAAATGTTTTATCTATTTTGTGACAGATTTCAATCATAGCTAATGAGGTTATCTACAGTATACCTTACTCTTAATAACCTTCAAACCAATGCTAAAATGACCATAAGACATAAGTTTTGGAATGAAAACTCTCAATAGATATGCCTAAAAATGCCTAAATCAATTTCTCTCCTAGTGCCTACAACATACTTTGAATAACAACCCCTATATTTCAAAATGAACAAAAGTGAGGGTCCCCAAAGAAGAAGACAACAAAAAAAGAAAAGAAAGAAAGAAAGAAAGAAACCCAAAACAGGCAAACGAACAAACAAAAACAAAGAACAAATAATTACACATAATACATATATACAATTAATTCAGAAATCAGACCCTTACGAGCCAAAGTAATGCTTGAGAAATTGTCCATTGACCGGAAATGGAATAGGTTCTCCCATTAGGGTGGTCAA
Organism: Sequoia sempervirens; assembly: GCA_007258455.2. NCBI lineage: Eukaryota > Viridiplantae > Streptophyta > Pinopsida > Cupressales > Cupressaceae > Sequoia > Sequoia sempervirens. Next base: position 620,926,277 of record VDFB02193867.1, on the reverse strand, counting down.
GCAAAAAGCGTTCTCACCCAAGATCTCAGCTATTTCATACGGACCCAACCAGAGTTTATCAAACTTTTGGTGCTCACCCTTTTTCTCTTTAGCCTTATCCCACAGCAACACAAGATCTAATACACTGAATTCCTTGATCTTAGCCCTTTCATCAAACCAACGTTTGACAACATCCTAATGTTTGAAGAACTATTATAGAGCATCATCTCTCTATTCTTACATGTTTAAAATATTATTTAGCCTTACCTCAATCTGATCATCCTTTGAATAAAATTCTTGCAAAAACTTGAGAACAGGTATCTGCAAATGTATGGGGAAAACTGGCTCTTGGCCATAGACTAATTTAAAAGGAGAATTTCCTAAAGAAACTTTAATATGGGTTTGATCTACCCATAAGGAGAATCTAAACTAGGTATGCCAGTCTCTAGGATTTTTCACTAACAATTTCTTTATTACTTCCAATAGGTTCTTATTGGTAGACTATGCTACACCATTTCCCTTTGGGTAATAATTGGATGAATACTTCAAAATGATTTTATGCTCATAGGCCCATTGTATAAATTTATCAGATGAGAAAGTGGGACCATTATCACACACCAGGGCAAAGGGTACTCCAAACCTGGTGATAATGTTGTCCTTAAGAAATCTAATAACCACCTCTGTGGTGTTGTTTTTACATGGTTGAGCCTTAGCCCAATGTGTGCAGTAGTTTGTAGCTATTAAGATCAAATTATGCCCTATAGTAGAGTTTGGATTAATTACCCTTACAAAATCCAAAGCCCATTGGGCGAATGGACTTACCTCATAAACTGGTTGTAACGACATTGTTGGATTACATTCTTTTGATGTAAACGTCTGGAAAATATGACATGTTCTAGAATGTTGATGTGCATCCCTGAACATGTGAGGCCAATAGTATTCTGACCTAAGAATTTTATGAGCCAAGGAATCTGTAGATCCATGCCATGTACCATACCTACCATGAAATTCAACTATAGCATGCTTAGCTTCTTGTTGATCTAAACATCTCAGATAAACTCCTTCATAATTTCTTCAGTATAAGGCACCTCCTTTGAGCATGAAATGAGCACTCTTCATCCTAAGTGCTCTCCTTTGAGTTGCATTCATTCCCTTTGGGCATCTATTGTTGAGGAGAAAAAAAATCAAATCCGTGTACCATGGATCCTTTGTGAAAGAGTGCACGGTATACTGTTGACGCATGATACTCCTGTCAACATCTACCATAGCATTTAGAAAATATTGTCCTCAGAAAAGCTTCATTGGATGGATATCTAGATCAAATTCTTGCAAAATATCCATCCATTTTCCTCTTCTCTCCCCTAACTCACTTTGCATAAGCAAAGACTTGACAGTTGGGTCAGGAACTATGGCAACAACCTGTCTCCTGATAATGTAATGTCTATTTCTTTACTACTCAGACCAATACAAAAGCCTACTTCTCAAGAGTTGGGTACCTGACCTCTGCATTTTTGAATGGGGAGCTCATGAAAGCAATTGGAATTTCATCTCCATCTCCTCTTCTTTGAGTTAAAACGATTGCACATGAATGGTCAGATGCAAAGGAATAAATATAGAAAGGCTTTAAATAATCTAGACTGGTCAATACCAGTGCCTCAGATATTGATTGTTTAATCTACAAGAAAACATATTTAGCCTCATTGCTCCATTCTATTTTTTCATCTTTCCTCATCATCTCATTAAGTGGTTTCACAATTTTTGCAAATCCTATTATAAACTTTCTTACAAAATCAATCCTTCCAAAGAAGGATCTTGTCTCCTTTTTACTTCACGGCATTGTTAGTTTCAAGATGGTTTCAACTCTATTAGGGTCTATGGATATTCCCCTTTCTGATATCACATAACCTAAAAGTTTCCCTTCATAAACTCCAAAGACACATTTCTTGGGATTTAGGGATACTCCATAGCTTATACATCTCTTAAGGAATTTTGCTAAATCAGCAGCATGGTCCTTCTTGTTTTTAGAGAAAATAGTTAATTCATCTACATAGATTATGATACACTTACCTATCAAATCCTTGAATGCTATGTCCATTGTGCACTAGAATGTAGCTCCAACATTGATAAATCCAAATGGCATTTTGCGATAGGAAAATGTTCCCCACTTAGTAGTGAAGGTAGTCTTCATTATGTCCTCATGGATGACAAGCACTTGATTATACCCAGAAGAGCCATCCAAGAATGACATCATCTGAGATCCGTTGACAGTTGGTAATACCTCATCAAGAGAAGGAAGTGGATAGTTATACTTCTTTGAGGCTTTGTTTAGGTTCTTAAAGTCAACACACAATCTGATCTCCCCACTTTTCTTGTGTATTGGAACCAAATTGGCAACCCAAGTGGAGTGGCATACTAGGAAGATGATTCTTGCCGACAAAAGCTTTTGCACTTCCTTCTGAATTAATGGCTCGATCAAAGCATTCACCGGGTGTTGCTTTTGACGGAAGCGCTTTGCTTCTGGCTTCAAAGCTATTGTATGCATGATCATAGAGGTGTCAAAAGTCTTAAAATCTTTATATCTCTAGGCAATTGCTGCAATGTCTTCTTTTAACAACTTAACTATTTCATTTTTTATCTCCTCAAGGTAAGTCTTGCCTATAAAAACATTTCTTTTAGGACTTGAATCAGCCAAATTAAAATATGTGTACTTCCCTCCATCACTTTGTGTTGGCAGTCTCTCACAAGCTCGATGATCAAAGTCAAATATTCTTTCTAAAGCTACCATCCCCTCGGGAATGTTGTTGCTTTTCAAATTCATTATCCCTTCAATGTCACAACTCTCAGGGTCCCAATCTCCATGATCTCTTTTTGACTCATCTATTATCTATCCTTTGAAGACATCCGAGATTTCCAAGAAGACGAGTATGTGTTGATCATCATCGAAGACCTGAAAATTCTGGACATTATCTAGGACTGCTGGGATTGAGACTAGTTCAATTAAAAATATTTTCAACTTGGAGTCCTGCATAGGCTCCAGAGTACTAGTAGTGACTACCAGGGCATCTGCAATCTAATTTTGCTCCCTAGGAATCAAAGTGATTCCAAAAGCGTCAAAGTCCTCAATCAGATTCTAAACTCTATTTCTATAAGCAACCAATCTTTTGTTATGACAAGTATATTGGTTGTGTACCTACTTGATGATTACTTCAGAATCTCCCATAACTATGAGAGATGTGACTTTCTTCTGATGGGAAAACATCAGACCTCGAGCAAGTACTTCATACTCTGCCATGTTATTAGTGAATCCAAACTATAACCTATAAGAAGCAAAGTAAGTTTTTCCTTTTGGGTTAGTTAATTCTATCCCTGCCCCACTTCTTGAATTGGACTTAGAGCCATCAAAATTTAGACTCCACAATTGATCTAGAGTTGAGATCTCTTTCTTCTTTAGGGCCATAGGTATTTGCTTGCTAGAAGCACATGGCAGCTCAGACTAATGCTATTCATCAAGATTTAAATGTAATTGGGGGCACGATTCACCAAAAGGATCTCTTGGATTCAAAATCTATTCAGGACTTTATTCCTGAACCTCCTCTTGGGTCAGATCATGATTTAGTACATTTTTCACCAATGCCTTGGGCATTGGAAGGGTATCTAGAGTAGGGGTAATTGGAAAATACTAAGATTCCTTAGTCTCTCTTTGTAGTTCAGATCATAGAACCTGAGTCTGCTTGAGTTGGGAAGATGATTCCTTTTGAGCAAGACTAGCGCTTCTTCAACTTGGGAGACATGGTTCAAGATATCTATACAACGTTGACAAGTTAACTCAGAATGCTTCTGATAATGAACCCTACACCAATTGGGAAGCAACAAACTCCACATATCAGCCTCTTTTCCCAATACCAACCTATCCTGTTGCAAATTTTTTATTAGGACTTGCTGGCTAACTGTATTCATCTGTTTAGTTTGCTCTAGAGGCAATAGATCATCAGAATGAAGCATAGAGAAATTCATGATTTCCTCCTACTTGTAAACTCCTATCTCAGTCTTCAAATAGTCTACCTCATTAGGGGAATCATACTTGGTGATCATGTGTTTGAGCCTAGGCTCAGTTTCGATTCTAATTTGGGTTTCTATCCCTTTCTAGGGCAGCCACATGTGTGAAAAATCCAAGTAAAAATACCCCCCAATACTTTTCATCAAGTCTTTGCTTAAGAGCATACTATAAGTTTCTCAGATATCGGCAACTTGGATATCCATATAATTTTGGATCCTTGGATCAGATCCAATCTGTACATGGATATTTTTAAGTTCTCCTAACACATTAACTTTTGTTTTGTCTAACTAAATAATTTTTTTTGTTATTCTGGAGTGGACTCAGACCTAACTTCCTAAAAATTGAAAAATGCATGACATTTCCCGACGCCCCAGAATCTAGTAGATAGTTGTGTAGATTCTTTCCAAAAATTCTTAAACTCAAAAGGAAAGGTGGAGTGTCAGTCTTACCTTTATAGAGTTTTTCATTCATCTCATTAGTGGGAGTCGACTTTCCTTTCCCTTTTGACTTGTCTGCTTCCTCCAAGGCTTTCAACAAAATTTATTTTTGAGCAGGGCACCACTTCATAATTTCAAAGAATGACATTGAAGTTTTTTGCCTCTGCATCTCTACAATGAATTCAAATTTTGAATCATTCTTTTCCTAATACTTAGGAAAGAAAGGTGGAGTACCTTTATTCTAAAAATTTGATGGCCCCTTTGGTGGTGGTGGGTTATTATTCACATTCTGATTTGGTGGGACCATGTTATTAGGAGGAGAAAATGTAGTGAATGGCCCCTTATTTTAATTTCTAAGGAAATGGCCTCCCTTGGTTTTGAAAGCATGGGAATCATACACAACTTCTACTGGTTCATTCTCTTCCTGACTGGGAAATGAAGACTCTTCCTCAAACAACTCATAATTCATGGCAGTATCAATAGATCTGCCAAATTTTTTGGGAGCACCTTGCAAAGGAGCAACAACTTAGGCTATCTAAACCATCTTCTCCATCTCTAAGCAATTTACCTTTCAATGGGCCGTAGTATCGTGTAGCCTACACCAATTGGTCATAAAGTTGAGATTTACAACATTGGCAGTGTGTGGCCTTTCATCACCTACTTGATTATGGGGGACTCCCCCATTTCTTGTCCCGGTGTTCCACTATTTATTGTTATTAGACCTTTGGTTATATCCCCTATTTTGATTTTGGTAGTTCTGATTAGGGGAATTTTGATTCTGATAGTTCCTTTGATTTTGATTGGAGTTATAATTCTGATTAGCATTTTGGTTAAAATAACCACGTTGATTTGAATACCCTCCTTCATTTTGAAAGCCTTGATTTTGGTTATGAGGAGGGTTATGTCTAAGTTTAGCCATATCATTAGACATCTAAGATAGATTATTTTTTAGAGTCTCCATCTCATTAGTAAATTGCAGTCTTTTCACTTTCTGTAGTCTTTACTAGAGAGGGTTGATTAACAGGATTTGATCCTCCAGCTTGATTTTGGTAATTTTGATTTTGCTGGGAGGAGTCATGAGGACCATTGGTGAAGAATGGTAGGGGAGGTTGAGCCTGCAACATAGACATGGGTCCATATTAGGAATAATACATCCCTGGGACCATGTTGAACAATAGATTTGGGTTAGGCATCTAATATGCTATGGGAGGAAGAATCGATTTCATTAGGATTATCTATTGTTGCAACTTGATAGCTAGATGAAAAACTTTGGACAAAGAATTGATTTCATTAGGATTATATTTCCTTTTCAAAAATAAACCAATTAGAGGATCTACGGCCCTCAAATATGCCATGATGGCAATATTCTCAGCAACCAAATAGGGGTCATGTAATCTTTGATACATTCTTTGAAACCTAGTGTTGAATAAAGGCAATGGTTTGTGATGCTCTTTTCTTATTGTGGTGAACTAGTGGTATAGAATAGCAGGGTCTACATAAACCCTAAACTGATTGATAAAGGCATTTTCCAAGTCTGTCCAACTTAGAATAGACCCTTGGGGTAAGTTTAGATACTAGTTGTATGTCATGTCTCCCAAAGAGTAGGGAAACAATCTGCACACAACGACATGATGGGCCACCTGAGCATGAGTACATGAATCCTTAAATGCTTGTATGTTCTCTTTGGCACTTCTTGATTCTCCATGCATGTACTTAGGACAAAATATCTCTAGATTCTTTGGAAAATCATGAATACCCCCAGGGATAGTCCCTAATGGAGAGGGGTTATTCACAAAGAAATCCATAGGTTGTGTTGGTGGGACTGGTTGAACTAGTGGTGGAATAGGTGAATTTGGTGGAAAGCCAAGTGGAGTAAGTGGTGGTGAAAATGGTGGAATTAGAACCCTACGAGCATGGGGTCTATACCTGACTGAAGTTTGGAGTTCCATCAGTGGTTCTAGATTATGAGAAAATCTAAGAACTCTTTCGTACCTATTTGGTGAGAATGACCCAATTCGAGCTAGTTTGTTCCCCAGGCCCTCCTTCTAGCACTAGACCTGTTGATGTTAAAAAAATCACAACATTAAACATAATATCCCTATTCTACTTCTCTTGAAAAATAAATACAACATATAGTAATCTAACTCCCAAGGTCTTGGTAGTTGGTTCTCAACCATGCTGACATGGCTCAATGGTCAATGTAACTGTAATGTGCAAGCGGCCTTTGCTAGTAATAAGGAATAGAACTGTTTAAGATCAACAATCTATGTTTGGGGGGGGTTTAAATAAAGATAAAAAGATATATCAGAGCCTTAGAATAGAAGAACATGAATAAAACTACTTAATATCCAGACATGCATACCAATAATGAGTGTTTCTTCATCCAACCATAACCATAGTATGAAACAATCCATAGAATGATCTATTCCATTGCATAGACCCATAGTGCTAATTAAATAACCATAACCATTCACTAAACTTTACTTTATAATTTTTTAAAAAAAGATCATCCACTCATCATCAACATACATATCAAATAGATATAATCAACAATTTTCATCCACAGATAATTCAATGAGATAATCTTTAAATCTAGTTTCCTCTATTTACTTTCATCAAATAGAAAAAACTTAGGCACAAAAAAACCACTGGTATACAGATAGATTATGAATCATTAATATTATCAGATAGGTCAAAACTTGATAACATGAAAAACTTGTACAAATGGTAAAAATGTATCTAAGTCCAACTAAACTTTTTTTTACAGTATCTTCTAATAACAATCAAATCCTAAGACTATCTTTTGTTTTCTATCATTAGGTGGCTAATCTTCCTTCAATCATCCGACCTTTAAAAAATAGGGACAAAAAGTACATATAGACATATGCCATAAGTTCCTCTCAATCACAACCCAAATCCATAAATTAAGGAATTGGAACTGAACAAAGGACTGGACTACTAATCTTGAGTTACAAGGCTAGAGTGCTCTATTGCATAAAATTTTGATGCCCAAAGAATGAAACTGAGAATAGGAATTGAAGTCAAGTTCATATTAAAAATCTCCAAAAGAGGAGAGAAGAAGATGTTGTGTCAAGTGAAGAGAGCCAGCTCATTTTTGCGTTGCACGCTCTAGAAGGTACTCATCATAATTAGAGATCACTTGTTGAAGGGTATCTAAATCAGGGCCATCCAACCAATCATCCTCAAATTTAATCCTTTTAAATTCAGATGAAACTAATTTATGTACCTCCTTCAATTTGATTACTTCCCTCCTAGCATCCTTTGCTTCATCCATGATGTCCATGAATCTATCCAACAACAAATCATCTCTATCATCTTCTTTTTGCATCACCTCTTCAAATCTACTCCTCCATTTCTCCCTTATCTTCTCCAAAGAAATACCCTCCTTGATCGAGGTATCTGTTGATTCAAATCCTTATTTACCTCTTGAATCTCATTTTTATGCCCATGAATAGACTTGAACTTATATCCTATTATACTCACATCTCTCTCAAAAAAACACACATTATCATCCATAAGAATCGATTGCTCAAGTAGAGTTCACTTAGGTACCTTGCTAATGTCCTTAAGCTTTTTAATATACTCTTTGTATTCCTCATCCTGCTTGTCTAGACCTTCAGTATATTGGTTCAAATCCCTTGCCAACTCAAGTGTTGTTTCATGAACTTTCAAACTATCAATTAACACTTCATCAACCTCTTGATTAAGCTTATTAATCCATGTCTCCAACATTCCCACCTTACTCCTCATATGTACCAAGTCATCAGCTTCCTTCTTTGTCAGTAAGATTGGTTATTCAGGAGCAACAACTTGTTGAGAAATTGGAGTTGAGACCTCTTTCAAAAACTTATGCAATTGATCTAATTGAGCCTTAATCTCATCCTTATTTTGTTTGTCCTTGATCATTCTAGACTTGGTAGAGGAAGCCACAATATCAATTAAATTCATTTGTTGATTTCTTGTAGGTCTTCCCAAGTTCACCATACACAGTTGATAATCTGTCATTTGCATATCCTCTTGGTTCTTATCCACCATTAGTATTGCACATTCAACAATAATTTCTCCTATGTCTATAAGCTTGGTGGAGTGAAGAACCCTGGCCTTCTTTTTAGGTCTCTCCTTCTCAATTTCCTTCATCATCTCATCCCAATTAAGAGGTTGAGGTTGAATTATTTGTTTCTTCTCCAAGTCCATCTTTAACCAAGTAGGAGCCATAGGAGTAGTAGCTACTTGTGTTGAAGAGGAAGCAGCATTAGTAGAAGATAGAGGTTGCAATATTGTATTCTCAGGTCGAGAGTCAACCTCTTGCAAATTTTGAATATTTTTTTGTGTGAATTCTTGTGCAAGCTTTTTAGTATCTTCTTTATCCTTTCGTTCTTGCAATTTCTTAGCTTCTAATTCCTGCTTCAGATGTTCCTCTTCTAACCTCCTCTCTTCAAGCATCTTATCCCTCTACTTCTTCAATTCTTCACCATAATCCCATGCTTCCTTGGATTTCTTCTCATATTCAACAAGTTTTGCAGCCTCCTTCTCTGTTTCTAAACGTTCTTGTTCTTCCTTCTTCCTATGAGCCTCCTCCATAGCATTATGTTTTTCCACAAGGGCTTATTTCTCTCTTCTTTGATTGGCCTTTTCTTCCTCAAGATCATGGATCCTTTGTTGGAAAGCCAATTTATTAATTTCTTTTTTCATCCTAAGTTCCTGCTCCTTTTTTTGATGCTACTTAGCCTATTCATCAACAACAGCTCGAGCTTCCAATTCTTGTTGCTTGATTGATACATCATATTGTTTTTTAGCAACATCTTGTTTTTTGGCCAATGCCTCAGCTTGTTCCTTGGCATCTGCTTCCCTTTTAGCATCCTCAAAGAGCTTCCATTGATCCTCTTCTATTAACACATACTTTGTTCTTGCATCATCTGCTACATCATGGAAAGCCACATGAGTCTCCTTATCAGATGGGGTAGCCACAGGATACATTTCAATATCACGTATTTCTACTTCAGGTTCCTTCTTCAACAACTCAGTTTCTTTATGGAGGGTTCCCATGGGCATTCCCTCACTTGGCTGCTTTGTAACAAGGGGTTGAGTGGATTCCTCTCCTGCAATAGATGTTGAAGCATCAGTTTCCCCTTCTTGTACCTCTGGTAGGTCTTGGGAAAAAATCTCCTCTTCTACATTAGAAGGCATAAAATCTAAGGGTTCCTTAGGAGCCACTCTTCTCTTTGTCCTCTTGTATCCTTGAGTGGTACATGTAGCCTTAATCTTTTTGGATGGCTGAGATTCAAGCTAGTTAACCCTCAAGCTGACCCATTGCACGCTTCTATCCAAAACTAGTCTTGCAACCTATTTTATATCAATGGACTCCTCAACATTCCAATCCACCAGATAAAGTTCTTTAGTACCTATTTTATCTGTATCGTAGTGGGGATCGAAAGTCACCCCATCATTAGAAAATTTCTCTAGAATTTCTTCCTTGATCCCATACTCAACCATGAGTGGGATAGACAATCTTTCATAATTTCTCCTCTCGAGATTATAATCATCTTGCAGATCCATCCAAAACTCCTCCAATAGATTGAAATGTTTATCAAAGAGACTAGGAAGCAAATCCTCCATTTTGTGCCTGGGGTCATAATGCTTCCTAGAAGTGTATAAACCCAATTTTAGATAAATCAACTCATCACAAATAGCCTTACCTGCCACAATGTGTGGAAAACTAAACTCACCCAACTTCATAGGGAACTTATGACAATCAGTCTTATGTTTGGTACCAAATTTAAAATTCATAGCAAGAGCTTGGTAAATGAATTCCATCAATACAATTCTATTGTTACAACATTAGGGACCAAGTGGGGATGACTATCAAAACCTCCCAATCTAAAGTTAGTAAAAGTGGGGTATTAAATAAACCACTATCCCCATTCATTGATGAAGGCCATTGCCTCCCTACTCAACCTGTATCCAACATCTCCAGTGAGCCTATTAATGATAACATAAAGGAATGTATCATTGGCCCTCCTATAATGTGACTCTCATGCTTGCAAGGTAAGTTGATTATAGTGCTCCCACACTTTCTTTTGTCCTTAGGATTCTCCCAATATGCCCACTGTATTGAGTCCAGGAAACATCCCCATCCTTGCAGCAACATAGATCACATAAGAGGTCATGAAAAAACTCTTGGTTTCTCTTGCTCTAGGCATATGATTATGTATGCTCTTCGATACCACCATAGGCCAGTCAAACTGTTGCCTACCATCCAAAATAGCTTGGATTAATGGGAACATCCATTCGTTAAACTATGAAGCGTCTCTTTTTCGAAATACCCTAGAGAACAGCATGATTATATCCCCAATTTCTTTGTTGAAATTTTCCCTTTTTGGCTGGTCAAGAAGTTAAGTTAAATACTTCTTCTCTATCCTCATCCAATGTTTGTTCATGTGGGATCTGTTAGCTTCTTTATTGTTACTGTAAATATTCAGTGCTTCTGCTTCATTTAGCTACCTAGGATCTTGATGAACAGGTGCATCAAACATAAATCTGATAATTTGTGATGTTAAATCAATAATAACATTTCCATGTGAATCCACACACTACCTGGTAGAAAGATTGTAGGCCCCAACAACTGCTAATATCAATTCCAAACATTGAATAGACAAAGGGAATAATGCAACATGTGCCAATCTTGACTGAGCAATCCTTTGAGCCCTTGGTGTCACATCTTCTTTGAAGGTTTAATCCACCAGTTCCTCATAGTTAAAGGGTCCTAAGTTGGTATCTGTGATATCTTCCCACTCAGAATCAATCTTACTAATAGTGAGAGTAGTTTCTCTATGCTTGCACCTCAAAGTGTAGGGGAGCTGCTCCACCTTAATTTTCTTTGGCCTGGCTCCCTGCCTTGAAGTTTCTGTTGGTTGGATCCTTTGAGAAGCTTCCCCTGATGCCCCCAACATCCTCTAATCTTTACAATAAACTCCTATATTAGATGAAAAAAAGCATAAAATCAATTTATCATGTAATACAATTCTTTACTTCCTTAGAAAAATTTCCATACTTAGCTAAATCTCACTTTCATCGAAAGCAGTCACAGAGGAATTAGGAACTTAAAACAACTTTAACAAATGGCGAGGTCAGAACCAGGACCAGACCAAAATCGAGACTGAAACAGAAATGAAACCACAAACTAATCACTAATTCTGAGTTCAACCTCCACTCCGTCTCTGATTCCGCATAAGGACAAGTGCAAAGACCCAAAATTAAAAATAACCGAAAGTGGAACCATTTTTATAATGAATCCTGATACTAAACATCCTCGGGACAAGTTCAGTCTTGAGTCCACTTTCTCCAGTTTTACCATAAAAGTAAAGCACTTCTAAAAGACATGGTCATATGGAAGCAAGGACTTGGGTCACATGATTTACAAGGAAAACCAGAACAAAATGGGTTGACCCCACACCTTAACCATACAAGGATAAATTTAAACACACAGGAACCTAGTTTGTAAAGGTTATCGAGCAAACCCTTCTTTGCTCGATACGTCAACTCAAAAATCTAGGGCATCACATTGAACCCATCATAGAAAAAATGGAATCAACACGAAAACAAGATCAGAAGGGTTCCCAAACAGATTTTAAACATTTTAAAGCATGAAAAACCCTTGTAAATGGAAGCCCTAATTAGAAACTTGGGTACAACCAAAACCCACCTATTGCGAAAGTGACAACAAATAAAAAATGACAAACGAAAAGAGAGAAAATGGAATGGGAAAAAAAAGAACAAAACAAAAACAAAAAGGGAAGCAAGAAAGAAAGTGTAAATTCATAGAAAAGAAGATTCTGCGAACGCGTAAAAAAGAAAAACACAAAACACAAAGATGAAACAACAAAACAAAACAAAAAAGGAAAGGAAAAGAGACCCTACCTTAAAACACACACAAGAAATGTATGAAATCATATAGAGATTCGCTCTATGACACCTTCATAATCAAACCACTTCTTTCAAAATTCACCAGGCTCTGGTTAACTAAAAAAATTTAGATAATAAGGATAATGAGCCAATTCATCTTAATTATGGTTTTAAACATGATTTCGTGCATGTGAAAGTCCTGCAATTAATGCAATAAAGATGGTAGGTCGAGCGGAGCGAACAACACAAACAGATAGTCAACTCCCATGGATACCAAAGATAGAGTGGACGTGGAACTGACAACAAAAGAAAATGGGGCAAGGTCGAAACCTGGACCAAAACTGAAACTTTTGCAAAGTTCCATATTCAGTTCCAATTTCGATTCTGCTCCCAACAAACAAGAACACAAACTGAGACAACGACAACAAACGATGAGAAGCGGGGCCAGAACAACACCGGACCTACCCTAACACAAACAAAACAACGCAAAGCAAACGAGCAAAGTCAGAATCAAAATGGAAACCAGAACTAAAACTTTGAACAAGTTTCAGATTCACTTCCAACTTTGGTTCCGCTTCCGCTCAGGCTTAAACAAAAACACAAGGAAAACAACAAATGACTCAAGGGAAGAACAATCCTAAGAGGCCAAACATGCCGACAGACAACGAAAGGAAGAAAGAAAGAAGACAGACTTAGAGTCAAAATAGGACCCGAATGTGGAACTTTGGAAAAGTTCCATTCTAGTTTCATTTCTGGCTCCACTTCCAATAGAGCAAAAGAAAGAAAAGACTTAGGAGCAAAACAAACAACTCCTAAGACCCAAACAAAACCAAAGACAAAACAAAAAGAAGGGGGGCCCATTTTATTCCAAAAATTAAAATGGGGTGGTTATGTAAGGCATAACAGGAACCTCCATTGAAACCAGGGTTTAAGAAAAAATAATTTCAATAGATTACCATTCTACTAGTCCAATTGACCTAGCATTGATCTGAACAATGCATGATATATTTGGCCTCAAATAAAAAATAAAATTAATAGACCCCTAATGAATTTTGATGATATTTCCATAAATATAAAAAATTTAGAAAAATTCTATGATTTGCAGTATAGAAAGTGAATTTATGAAAAAACATTAAAAAATTGCAATAATTCATTGAATATTGATGATAAAACCCTGATTTTTGGACTACAGCTTCCTTATTTGATCTGCAAACTCTAGTAAAAAATTAAAAATAAATTATTCCCGTGTGGTAAATATAGATGAATCCTCAAAAAGTAGGGTTTTGTCCACATTTTCCCAAACCATAGCTATAATACCACTTGATAATATCCATATATATAATAATGGAAATAATATAATGTAGAATATAGATCTCACACAACACAATAGATTTGTGTGTGTCAAGATTCCCTCATATCCAATATATGCAAAAACAAAGTAAACCCTTGAGAGGATCACACCATATAATACTCCTTATGGAAGAAGCCACTCCACACTATATCTCCAAGAGATCCCAAATATAATATCATACCTCACATGCATCCTTACAATGATAATCACCTCCTTTATATTAACCTCCTCCTAATAATACAATGGAGGGGTAATCCTAATGAAGTCCTACTCATCTTATAATATTTATTTTACACAAGTTATCCACATGAACCAATATAACTAACCTTAGGGATGTGTGCCACATGTTGGCATCTCCATCCGCCTAAATATATTGTAATATCATATCCCTAGGTACATAACAATACTTTGGATCAAATCAAGAGAAGGCTCAAGTAATGGGGAGAAACAAGAATTGAGAGCCATGGGAGTGCATGGAATAAAGAAGGTAAGGATTGAGATTCTAAGGTTCCTAATGAAATCTAGAACTTTAGAAAAAATATGAAGTGAAATTTGAGAACCCAAGGAAACTTGACACAATAGGACTAGATGCCAAATTCCAAATTTCCCCCATGTCTTGTGAAGGAAGAATGAAGAGTGGGAGTGGGAGTGGGAGTGAGAATGGGATATGCAAGGGGTGACAAGGACTTTCCGGTTGTAAGGAATGTTGTAACCATGTCGATGTTTTAGTCTCTTAAGGAAGACATGAATGAAAAGAAACACATGGTTGTGATCCAAAGGTGCTTTAGAAGCTTGAAAGTCTAGGGGAGAAGAACATGACTCGCCTCCACGATGGAACATGGATATTTTGTGAACCTAGTTGATGGTTAGGGGGTTCCTAAACCTTGATAAGTACTGTCACACTCAACACTTAATAAAAACTTAGAAACTTTTAAGAAATTTTTACTTTAGGGAGACAAAGGAAAGGAGGGGGCACACCTAGGAAACTTTTGACAAAGTAATGTCTATTTAATTCATTTTATTAGTTATCTAAGCTTGTCCTCAAAGGGAAACAGCACAAAAGCGGCAAAGAGAACTAATTTTGAAAATTTTAAAGCCTTGTAAATCTAAGCACCAACATTACTATTTATTTGAGAATTAGATAAGTATAATGAGAGTTTGAGCTTGAGTGATCATAAAAACAATGCCACCTACTTTCAAAACAGCCAGTTAAAATCACAGTAAACTACGTGGGAAAACATCCCTCAGCATATTAGAGATTGAATGCTGGTTAGTTAATATCATGGCGCCTGTCTTAACTGACTGCATTCATTCAGTTTCAGCCAACCCGTGGAGAGTGCTTTCAGATTTGGATTTTGATATCTGTAAATTTCATAATATGGAAGACTTACTGCTTAAAATTTGAAGTCTGAGTTTTACTGTTTAATGAGAGTTTGAATTCAAGTGATTGTAATAATATCACGTACAATTATCGCACTACATTTTTAACAGCCAGTAGAAATTTGTTATACTTACGATCCAAAACTTCAACTTGTTATTAAAATCTACTACTCAGAAACTACTACTTCGAAATCATCACCGAAATGGAGAGGTCTCTTTGTTCCATGCGAAGTAGATGCACCCGATTCATGCTGTAGAAGAAAAAGAAACTTCAAATCAAATAAATTTTCAAAATTGCATGCATATTTTTAAAATAAAAATTATTTAATTTACAAAATCATGAAATTAAATATTTAAATCTAGACTCAAGTTTGCATGTATGTACCATATGATGCTCATTGTGTCCCACAACTTGCTTCCCTCGTATAGCTATTGATTCTATACCAAAACTTTCAGCTACTAAGTCCTAGATATCAAATGAAGCATATATTAGGTTTGAATATTCATAAAATTTAATCATATAAATACTTATAAATTGCATACAAAATTTACTAATAGGACCAAGAATGTTGTGGATGACTCATGAAATTTTTTGGGTTCCTTAGTGGCTACCTTGCTAGTGTTGTCATCCTACATATATATGGACATGCACACTTAAATTCAAGTATGATTTCAAAATTAAAAATTTATACTTCAAGTGAATTCAAAGTATAAATATAATTTTCAACTACACACTCCAGATGTGTTGGGCATATCAACAGATGATGGGGGAGTACTCACCACACCTTTTGGTTGATCTGATATGGAAGTGTCATGACCTCCCAGTTGTAGTAAGAATGTTTCACATTTTGAATTAAAATATGTAATTATTAAAATGTATCTACTTTGGAAAAACTAATTATATTTATATATGTAATCATGAACTCTATGTATAGTTTTGTTTTTAAGGTCAATTTATTGGTCTACCACATAAGGTGTTCTAATTTGTACAACTATCAATGCAAAACATAATTTATCTAACTAAGATTATGTTCTTGAGCCATTCATCTACACCAAATATTTCACAATATATAATTCATATTTTAAATTAATAAATTATATTTTAAAATAGATTGAGCTATTTATTAATTTTAGTATATATTTTGCACAAAAAATTGAAATGTGGCATGTACCTATATAGGATGACCATATCTAGTGTACCTAATAAAGATTGATCATCTATTGTAGCACCTAAGTTGGATGCATGAGTGGGACCATCATGTGGTTGATTTTAATTCTAATAAAAATGTGGCATCAAGGTGTGTGAGGTGCTAGGAAAAATACTCTTGACTTAAGTTTCCCTATAGGTAGATTAGTTAGTTATATTTCCTAATAGAAAACTCAATGCTCCTAATATTGAAACCACTACCTAAGTATGGTGAATGGGTGTAGTAATACTAGGTGAAGAAGGAGCTCAACAATAGGTGGGGTAGGCACATGTTAATTTTTGGATCAACATTTTCCCCTATCCAATGTTGTAGCATGTCACCACCATCACCTTGGAGTGATCCATTTTAAAAATAATTAGGTTTTAAACCAAATTCAAAATCAACCCATAATTTTCTCACAAAATACAATGGCGCCTTAGAATTGGCATGTGGTTGATGTTGTTCCCAAAAATGTGCCACAATTTGACGATGGGCCTAAATCATCCAATTTATTTATTTTATTTGGAGTGATAAGCTAATTTGAGGAAGTGTTAATAAATTATGGTGCTATGGTTTGTTTAGTAGTATCTAAATCAAGGATTTGTCTATATGACAACCTATATGAATATCTTTGATCATGTTTATCACCATTTAATGTTGGAAGAGTTAATGATGTCTCAATAGTGACTACATGAGATCATAATGGAGTATAATTAATATGTATGCCATCATCATGAGAGTTATCATTATATGAAAAAATATAATGAATATTGAAAGGAAGACGAGTGAGCGAAAATAACTTCCTACACTAATCTAATTAGGGGAGAGTTCCAAAATTTTCTTTTAACACCTTTAATAGTTACAACTAGAGAAGCACATTGAAAATAATGGAAATAGGACAAGTACACAAATGCAACAACAACAAATATATATGGGGAAAACCCTTTCGAGTAAAAAAACCCACTCTCCAAAAGCATAGTACTTTCTCTATTACTTCAAATAATGGTTACAAGATATCACCAAGTACAAGCTTCTTCAACAAGTGCTTCAACACAAACACCTGTTTTGGAGTGATATTGGCAGCACTTCATTACCTGCAAACAAACTATGCATTCTACAACTCAAGGCACTCAATAAATAGAGATAATACAAGCTTCATGAAGCATCTAGAAGGTGAGGGGCATCCAAATCCACATGGCACAATTTACAAAGCCTTAGACATGCATTTGAACACATGTGGCATATTCCCTTACACCCCCGACAAGTGTCAAACATGCAAATAGTCTTCTTCCAAGCTTAGGTGCCTATAATATGCTAAAAATAGGCTATGACAGATGCCTTACACATCTTACAATTTTCATAGAATCTATCATAGCTAACAACACTTACAACTATAAGAGAATCTGTCATAACTGGCTAAAAATAGTCAATTCTCTTACATCTTGTCATAACCCAACTTGGACAACCACTTTCACCCATGCATTCAAATATGCCTTATGATCCATTATAAAATCTATCATATGTCATAGATTCCAAAGTGGATGCCTATGTCCACTTGGGATGATGATGTGTTATCTAGTCACCTCTAACAGGGATGCCACCCAACTGGTGGGTCTGATGCAGAGCAGGGTGGAGGTTGTCTAACCAATCACAATTCAATCAACCTTGAACAAATTTTCCACTTTGGAAACCCTAACTTGGTGTTTTCTCACAATTCCTTCAATCTTGCTTGTAGCACATCAAACAATGAAATTTGACCATATCTTTTAGAGAAGACCTCAAAACTAAGAACCAGTCACCATCCAAGATACCCTTTATGCCCTTATTTTACATATCCAAATTGGAGATAGGGTTGTTTTGTAACATTCCCTCCTAAAATTGATTGCTACGTTGCACTTAAGCCCAATTAGGCCTCTTTTACAAAGCAACTTTGGGATTTTCCTTCTCCAAATCACCAATCTTCACTCCAAGGCTTGAGATAGATCACATGGGGTCTGAAACAATTTTTTGTTATCAATTGGGACTTCTACCAACTCACCAACTATCAAAACCCTACTTCTACCTATCAATTATAGCTTAATACATTGAGCTATTAGGTCAGGGATTGCACAAACAGGGCCCTAGCTCCATCCCCTGCATCTACAATCACTACCAAACTAAAAACCCCCCAACTAATGCCATTCCATCGATTTGCAGAGATTTCCACTAGTGGAATAATCCTTTATTCCATTTTCTTGTTCAAACCCTCTCAATATAGGGTTTTCATACCACCTTCAGAAAAATTGCTTATAAAATCCTTTAAACTCTATGGAATCAACTCAAACAAAAACCAAAACACTCTTAAATCATGCCACCATCAAATTCAATTCACATTATATCATTTACTAGTTGTACGGAGTCATACCAATGCTTGCAACAACAAAATAACATTGAAAATTGTAGAAAATGAAGTTTCTATTATTGCTTGAACACCAAATCTTCCAATATAACCTTGCCTCAAATTTTTTTAGGCATATTTAAAATTTTCCAACCAAAAACAAATGGTTCATAACCACTTTTTGAACTGGTGACTGTTCAACTCCCAAAATAAGACAAAATTGCAAAGTTGCATAACAACTTTTTGCAACATTACAACAAAAATGAAAAATTTAAGTAAACCTAAACCCACATGACTAACAACATTGAAAATGGTCTAAATAGACCTTTTTACAACAAAATTGGACTCAAGAGACAAAAAATCAACATTAGACCAAAATTTGCAACCTTTAACTAGGTGCCCCTGCACCAGGGTCCAAATTAGTGACATGACACCATAGGCATTTAAATAATACAAATAAATACATTAAATTACATCAAATAAATCAATGTTAGGACTCTAAGGTTGAGACACCTTAATCCTGGCAACAAATATTGATAGGGTTCATATGAGGTGTGTAAGAATGATAATCACGGAAAATATCATCAAATATAATACAAGGTAGAATTTCAATATATAGCATGACTCTATGGATGTAGAATCATCATGACATACATAGAAGTTCAATATCATCATAAGGTGTAATAATGTTACGATCTACGTGATTTTATAAAATAAAACCAATCATCCATGGGAACAAGATGTGATTTTAGTTTTGTGGTCCAAATAAGTAAAAATTGATCTCAATGAGAAATTAGGGAATGAAATTAGGTTACCTAAGAGTTTCATAGTATAGACACTAGGTTGAATTTGTAGAGAAAAAATGTTAACAAAAGAGGAATTCTCTCCTATTTTATAGATCTATATGCAATCACCTATATAATGGGGCATTATCTCCTATTTGGAAAAGTACACCAACATAATATGTATACATAATAATGACATAAAAATGATAATTTACATCATGTGCTAGATATATATTTGTTAGAATAATAACTTACATTACTACATGATGTCTTAAAAATTATTAATCAGCCATTACACTCCATTAGATCCAATATAATTATGTAATGACTATTGTGTACATAGACCTTATTATTTGGGAAAGATACAAAAATAATCACATGGTATACATACACATATACCTTAGCTCAAAATATAAATCCTTTCACTTCACCTTGAATTTTTATTGTGTGGGGATTTGATTTGTTAGGATCAAATCCTCTAATTCTATGGATCACTTTGAGGCTTCTAGATTGTGAAAATAATATATGGACATCTAGATATATATTAATGAAGAGGGATTTGATCATTTATCACGAAATTTTGAACATGAAGATAAAATTAGTGATGATAAATCTAGGAAGCTGAAAATACTTAAAGAAGGTACTAGAATAAGGTTGACAATTTTGTTCTAGTCATTCATTCAATGCTCTTGTATTAACTCCATAATACATGATTATAAAAAATCGTATGGGGTAATTATTATAACAAAATGTAGAGTTGAATATTAAAGGAGGATGGATACCTTAGATAAGGAGTGTGGAACATTTAGTCATGCAAATTTCATGGTGGTCTAAATTTAGACCCTAGTTCCTTATGTTAAATATCTATTCATTCATGGAAAATAAGAGTGAAGGTATCAATATTATTAGGTGTGATTGGTACATGAAACTTTAGCCATACAATAAATTAGGATTTAGGGAATGATTATCTAAAATATTGATGTCATGGTCTCTCATCATTCTTTAAGGATTCAATGATGGCTTCACTCCAATTTTGACCAATGCTTTAATTTTTTTTATTAATATACATTTGAATCAAATTTACTCCTCCATCTATTATTGTACTCAATTTCATAAATGGCCCTAAAAAGTGTAATATGTGAGCTATCACAATAAAATGTAAGTAAATATGATACTATATGATCTTTATTTAACTTAGGGATAATTTATAGTGAGGAAGAAAGAGTAGAAGAGGGACAATTCAAGTTCCCTTAGAACATTTATCTAGTATGAGAGTTCCAATATGAGGGAGAATAGAGGGATTATTGCAAGAAATAGATAGTGAAAGGGGTGCTAGAAATAATAGGGGATGAATGGGTAGAGAGTAAGTTCATCAAAATATAATTGAAGAGGAAGTAGAGTAGTAGTAAAAGAGGAAACATTTGGTATGGGCATTTTTGATGTGGTCTAGAGGAATGTGAGCAAGGAAAGACGGGAAAAGTGAAGAAGGAAAATTTTCATGTCTAAAGGTGGGAGGGATATTTTCATATGATAATAAATTTGAAGAGTGGTGTCAAATGAGGGTAAGATATAAGGAATATAAAGTCACATGCCATGCATAGTGATATATAAGGATTGAAAAATATTACTAGAAACCATATTGTTTAAATAGTGAACAAGATGGAAATAATTCCTTAGGCATGGTCTATTATTTGATCATTAAATTGATCCTAAAAGTATATGGGTTAGATGCTTGTAGAGTTATTTTTGTACATATATAATGTAGGTTTCCCTTTTTCCTACACATAAAGTTCAATTTAGTGATGATTTATTTTCCTATACAAGAAAATTCGATATGTTTCAATGATGTCATACTAAAGGGAGTTCAATACTTTGATAGATTAATTTTACCCCTGCTATGAAAATTGTTTTCAATAAGTTTCATCAATGAGAGAGATCTCGGGTATGAGACAATTCTTTAAATTCATATTTTTCAAGTACGAGAAAAATTTGTAGCCATTTTTATAAATAATAGATATAGTGTATTCTAGGGTAATCAACTAATGTATGTCATAGTCTAACAGGTTTAAGGATAGGTTATTTTGATTCTAGAGAAGGTGTAGTCTTATAGAGATTTATGTTTGATCTAAATGTCTTGATTTCAAACTAAGATGCTTCAAAACATATTATATAGTTCTATGGAGTCACATTTCTAACTACTTGTATATTTTTTTACAATAAAAATTCACACCCTACAAACTGAAAAAAATACATTAACAAAAATGAAACTTACCTAGAGAGCAAGGAAACAACATTATGGATGGAGGAGGAAAAAATATCTAGTGGGTGGGGGTCATAGATGTGGGTAGTCATTTTGAGGTACCCTCCAAATTTGCTTTCATCATGTGAATGCAGATGAAAATGAGCTTGTAAGAGCTTAAAAAATTAAAAGCTTTATAAAATGTGTACCCATTTTGAAAAAGGTAGGTGTTTATAATGGGAACCTATTTAGGTATGGGACCCTAAACCATAATGAGTATCCATTGACAATGGATATGTGTTTAGGTTCAAGACCCTATTCCTAAATGAGCACCAATTTTTTACGAAATGAGTACCCATTCTTATCAAGTTTTTTTCAAGCTTAAACATCTAGTAGAAGTGGAGTCATTAGCTTGCACTTATCCCTAGAGTAGAGGTTGACCACCTAGGCTACCATTTAGCTCATACTTCTAGACAAAAGTGAGAGCTCATTTTTCAATTTATTAGGCTGTCTAATGTAGGATCCTTACCATCTTGATATAGAAGCATGGATTATGTTATTTTCCCCTATAAAATATCCTATATAATAGATGTATGATATGATTTAAGGAAATAATAGATAGGATTCTACATATAGATGAGGTAGAATGATCAAAATAAGAATATCAAAGATAGAAATGCATTGAGCGAGATCACTGTGATCTACTTGTAATTCAATAGATGACCCCTAGAATTTGTAATATATCTTTTGATCAATAAAATAGTGTTGATTTGTGCAAGTGATTCTTTTGTATACAAGATTTACATATTTTTTATAGGATTAGCTACAATGTTAGACAATCCTTAATTAGACCCTCCAATCTTAACTACATTATTCCTTTATGTAGATTCTTTAAAACCATATCCTATTTTCATTATACTAAGCTCCTTCATAACCATATCCATCATTCTTTATGCATGATCCTTCGTAGCCTTGTCTATTGTGTAATTTCCCTCACAACTATATGTCATATCCTTTATGTAAGATGTTTCACAACCATCATAACACCTTTTTGTAGGCTCCTCTCTAGCCAAACCCACATCTATGCTAGATTCTTCACAGATTTACTCGTATTAGTTCCAAATATATGATATGCTCTACTTACGTAGTTCAACAAATTTAAAATTGAATGCATAGTAGCACATGTGAAATTTCTCTTCTAAGAATTTTTTAATGGTAAACATTAAGTTATTTATCTAGTGCTACAAATATGAAGACAAGTCTTCAACAAAATGTAGGTAGATGGTGTCAAGTAGATATTTTCAATATCCTTTAAATGTACATCCTTTCTATCAAGTACCATAATTTTTTTCTATTTTAGTGTACTTGATTTTTTGTAGCTCAACCCCACTACATTAGGGTAATAATGTAGAGATGAAAAGTGAAGACAAGTCTTCAACAAAATATAAGTAGATGGTCTCAAGTAGATTTTTTCAATATCCTTTGAGTGTACATCCTTGTTATCAAGTATCATATTTTTTTTCTATTTTAGTGTACTTGATTTTTTGTAGCTCAACCCCATTACATTAGGGAAATAATGTAGAGATGAAAAGTGCTTATTTTACAATTTTAATCTCATCTTGAAAAAATTTTAGTGCTCGTTGATGACAAGTATTTTTTTTGACCTCTTAGGGCTCAAATCACAATAAAAATGTTCTATCCCATCTTAATAATAACCTTTCTACTCTAAGAATCTCCTACCACCATTTGGTACTCTTTAGTCACTTGGGACACTAGAATAGGATGCTTATGTCCCTAGGATGAGACTATGCATGCTCATTCTCTATGCATTCAAAATTGACTTTTCTCATCTAAAAAATCACTCCAATTGCAAAAATTTAACCTTAGTATGCTTACTAATACTCAATTCAATATTCTTATTTAAGTGAAATTTCCAAAAGGTAATGTAATATCTTCTAGCAGCTACACCTAGAACTATGCACACTTAGGGCATCCTCCATTATTATTGTATGTACGCTAGCACCAAATGACCACACACTTATAACTTTTCAACTAATTCAAGCTTGATTGTGTTTTATTAGGGGCTTGAATGAGGCAAACTCCCAAATGTTCCATTCACACCCCTTCTTCCCCTCTTTTCAAATCTAACAAGTTTTATAATATTCAAGACTTGGTGATAAATATAGGTGATTTGAACCATCATTAAGTACAGAGGATACATAAGATTGACATGTTTAGGATTGTGCTCCTCATGATGTATGAGCATGTACCTTCAAATATTGCCAACCACTAATAGATAAAAAAAATTCTAGAATACATTTCTACCAATATAGGACCTCCTCAAGTAACTTCTAGCCAATTTTAGCCTCTACAACTACCAAATTAGACATGGTAGATCTCTAACCCTTTTATATTTCTTTAACCAATCTCAATGCAATCTCACTCACATTTATTATACTTGATTTGAGATCTAAAAATAACACATTTTACTATTTTTAATAAAATTAAATTTATCAAATAGATAAAAAAAACAAAATTGGTCATGAGGAGCTCTATAACCAACATGATAATGTTCCACTTTGAGATAGACAAAATCAATAAATAGTATTAGTCTATGCCTTCTCTTGACAGTCACAAAGGTAAATTCATTCTAGGTCAGTTTCATAAGGTTATGGAAAAAAGGATAGTATCACTTTGTCAAAGATAATGAAGTTATTGATGGATGAATTGAAGGCAATCACAAGTCTCAAGGATCTCAATATTATGCAAAGTGACAACTATTGTGCCTCTTTATTGATATTTTATATTATTTCTATTTGTTGTGTTCATTGTTTCTATAACTATGTTGTTTATATATCTTATAGAAACACATTTTATTGACATTAAGGAGTTTTGTATTAGGTGGGGGACATGTAACCCCTATTTATTAAAGACAATTTAAAAATTAAAAATAAAATAATTTCAAAATAGATATTTATTTTGTACAATGAAAATAACATGAACCAACTTATCATTTTTTTTTTGAAAAAAAAACTACATAATATTCTATTCAAAATTAAGACTTTTCTTTAAAACTAATTATTTAACAACATGATAGTAAACAATACAAATCTTAACTCTTTAAAAATGAGAATTAAAAATGAAACAATAAATATAAAATATAAAAAGCAGTGCAAATTTATTCCAAAAAGTTTGGAATCAATTGACACCATTCCATGTACCTTTTTTTCCCCTCCCTCTGTCGAGCAATGTTCCTCGGGCTTTCCAAGTAGGGGTGTTTCCCCATTGTTATCCCTTACTCCATACTTGTCGCCAATTTTAGACAAAGACTGGTACGCTTGATACATTGAAGGCCTTTCTTCTGGGTTATGTCTTACACACCAAAAACCCATCTCCATTAACTCCTCAGCTACTGATTTCTCTTCCTCCAGAAATAAACAATTCTCTTCCACATATTTCTCTACTACGTGAGTGCCGCCGCCACGTATCCACTCGATCAGCGTTGATTCCTGTCCACTTTCATTTGCCATGAGTGCATCGTCGGGCTTTAATCCAGTTATCACTTCAAACACAACTACTCCAAAACTGTACACGTCCCCTTTTAATGTGGCCAAAGACGGGATATTCCTCCTCTGTTCCGGCGCATCGTATTCGAATTCGTTCACCAAATGATGCTGGGAAGAAATACAAGTCTCGCCTTCATCGTTGGTGAATCTCGCTAATCCAAACCCACTGATACGGGGCTCATAATCGTCATCCACATAAATGACTGCTGAACATATATTGTGGTGGATGATATGAGGATTGCAGATGTGGTGAAGCCATGCCAGTCCTCTTGAAATTCCAGTACAAATCCTAAGTTTGGTGGGCCAGTCCAAGCCATTCTGATCTCTGTGGAGGCCGTGGAAGCAATTGAGGAGGGTTCCTCTGGCCATGTATTTGTAGACGAGCAGCCGCTCTTGGTCGCCGGCAATGCAGTAACCCAAAAGCGGGAGGAGATTGTGGTGCCTGAGATGCCCCAATGTCTTCATCTCCCACTTGAACTCCTTTTCACTCTGCTCGGTTGTCCTCAGCCTCTTTACCGTCAGCAGAGAGCCGTCGGGCAGCTCAGCCTTGTAAAACACCCCTGTGCTGTCACTCCATATGATGTTATCTTCGCTGAAGTTATGAGTGGCGTCCACAAGGTCACCTAATTTCATCTTTTTTATGGGCTTCTCGAACAAGCAAACTTTTTTGGACCTCCGAGCTTTCAGGTGATCATTGGACTGCTTAAAAGGCGGTAGTGGCGATCCCCAAGATGCTTGTCTTGAAATCCAACAACGAATGCCGACAACGCTCCAGGTAATAATAACAATGCCGTAAAGCACAAACGCAGCAGCAGCCATCGGATTCACTGAATTTGGCAATCCTTCACATACCCTGTTGAAGGGTTTCCCACATAATCCAGGGTTACCCAGAAAGAGATCGGTGCTATTAGAGACCCACTTAGGGGGGATTGGCCCTGTAAGCATATTATTTGCAAAATTGAAGTCGCTGAGCCGCTCTAGGCGCGCCAATTCCCATGGTATCGAGCCGCTAAGTTGGTTGTCATTCAAGCGAAGGACATTCAGATAAGAACAATTCGCGAGCTCGGGGGGAATCGACCCAGTAAACTGGTTTGACGAAAGATCAATTTGCACAAGAAAGGGAAGCCATTTGCAGAGATCCCTTGGGATTGGGCCTGAAAGGCTATTGCTAGAGAGATCCAAGTTGGTCAAACTCCCACAGTACTTCAAGCCGCTTGGGAAATGTCCGGAAAGCTCCATTCCGGGGAGCTTAACGCTTAGCAGTCTGCCATCATCGCTATGCCAGCACTGAATTCCCACAAAGTTGCAGATAAAGCCTTGGCTGCTGTTCGCAAACCGCCACGTGAAAAGAGACTGATTTGGATCAGTCAACTCTGCTTTAGTCTGGTTGAGGCACTTTATGTCATCTTCTTCAAACTCTGGTAGACGGATCATGGCGTTGTGGCAGAGAGGCAACTCAAAGAGGAGGAAATAGAGCAGGATAAAATATCGAAACATTGTCATGGCGTCCACAGCGCAGCTCATCTAACACCGAACACCGGCACTAATTTCCCTGCAAGTGACCACTTTTTCCTCCAGGATAAAACAATAGAGATGATTGTGTTTGATTTCACATGGATATATTTCCCTGCAAGTGACTACGTTTTCCTCGGAAGGAAGTTGGAAGGAGCAATGAAAATTATCGGCAGCATCTTGAGTTGCATTCCCAGTCAACACGACATTGCTCTGTACTAGCACGACTTCAGTCGTTAGAGTTTGTGTTGATTTTGAAGACTTACTCCCACTCCACACGACATGACTCTTTATTTTTGTCTTGGTCTCGTGAGGTTCCGTAAATGAGTGGGATGTTTACGGCAATGAAAGTGCAAATTATACATAATCACAACTATTTTATGAGATTTTGTTTATTTTCCTAAGGGTTTCAATTTCAAACATAAGATGCATTCCGTTAGATTAATTAGGAGATTAAAATTTTATTTACTTTGAAAAGAATTAATAAAATGCAAGTAGAAATTGGATGTTATATTAAAGGAATATATATATATATAGATTTTTTTTTTTATAGCAATTGGACTTAAGGTTCAATGGATATTGGTGGTTTTCAAATTACATCATATTTTTGTTAAAAATAGATAATGTATTCATAGTTAAAATTTTAATTATAGGGAAACTGATGCAAAATGTATGTAATGTTGGAAATGAAGTGTTTCTATGTTAGAAATTACTATAATAATTCATTTTTTTGCAATAAGGTTGTGTAAGAAAATTTCTTTTAGTTACTATAGGAACTTAAATTTGTCCATACCCAACGAAATCTGATTCTACCTATCCTAGCCACTTAAATAAATAATTAAGTTTAACCCTTCACTTTTTTTGCTCACCCTTAATGAAATAAGCTTACATTTATTTAATTCTAATCTTTTTTATAAGAAAAAGGCAAAAATCTTAAACAATTATATCAATATAAAATGAAAGTACATAAAGGCATGATGATGCCATCAAAGATTACATATTAAAGCTTACAAGGGGATCGAGGCCTGACAACTTGACCTATAAAAAAGTGCAAAAAGGTAGAGAAGCCAAAATCAGAGCCTAGGCCAAAAATCAAAAATAATTTGAGAACACAAAAAAAAACTAATTGAACAAGGATTTGGGTAGACCCAATGCTCATACCACACCTTGAGGGAGGCATCAAAGTCTAAAATCCATTGGAAGTCAATGATTCATTCCAGGTTGTTAACTTTCTTGAAAAAAACACACCCCATGTGTGTTTTAGTTCGAAGTTTCCAAGGAAGGGAAGTCATTCAATGTTATAGATGCCACATGCATATATTGAGGAAGTTGTTGCTATGAGACAACAACACTAAGCCTTATCGAAGAAATTTTTTTATTCAAACCCTGAAGATTGTTTTTTTTTTTAATAGAATGGAGGCCAATTCTTTCACCATTTTCTTTGACTCACCAAGGTTGAGCAAGGAAGCCACAAAACATGAAGTGATTTTTGTATTCACCCTGCAACACTCAGACACCCTGATAAAATTATCACCTAGGACCATCTTCATTGCTTTTAGATCCCTGCCAGATGGGTGTTTCATTATTACTTTTAGATGCTAGTCTGAGATGATACCATCAAAGGCCATATAGAAACTATTTAAGTCTAATCTTATCTCCCAAATCCTCCAACTAAATAAATTAATTAATACGTAATTAATTAACTAAATTAGGCTAATTATCATTCATTACCATTTCCTACAATATTTAAATCCACATCACATTTAATCCTTGTCCATTTAATCATAACCATTGAATTATCTACATAGTTCAAAATATAAACTTTTCATCACTTGACAAGTGTCTTTACCTCCCTCATGCTCCCACACATGTGAGCATACTTAGCAAACATACTCTTTGTTCACACATGTGTGAGCATGCTCCTTACATATGTGTAGCAATCCTAACTCTTACAAATTTCATAAAGTAGGCATCCTACTTCTCTTGTCTCTTTCATGAGCCACCATATTCCTTACACATGGTGTTCTCTTAAAACTCCATTCTTCTAGTGGCACTTGTCACAAGGCTAAGGCTTTAATCCATTATTTTATCCTCCTCAAATCGTACACATCCATTAGACATTGCATTCTGACCCTTGAATTTTCTCATGGAAAATCTATAAATTGGAGGCCTAGAGCATCCCATTTCATATCCACTTTTATGCTATCATTATGTCATCATTATCTTAATCTATCATCCTAATTCTAACATTATTTTTTTGGTTTATTAAGAAACCACATTCCACCCATCATCACAGATCACAAAGAGCACATTAAGTTGAGCTATCAGATGCACTCTATTTCCATTGAATCAATGAGAAATAGAATAAAACAAGGTTAAATGTTTCATTATTTCATTAGAATATTTATGTCATGTCCCTTGTTTATTTTCATATCTTCATTTCAACATGTTGGTTGTTTTAACTCCATTTTGTTTGTTGAGTTAAGTGATTTTTCACATCCCATGTTCTAGATTATTGCCCATGGTTTGTGTTTTAGTCCCTCTATTTCGAGATTAGCACCTATGTTTCTAGATCAATGCTTGTGATAACTTGTTTTCTTACATGTGTTTTTTTCCCACATAGTTCAATGCCTTTGTAAATCAACACAATACACATATCAAAAAAAAATCTTTGTGAATAATATATTTTGTAAATGAGTGTATATACGGATCAACACTCTTGCACCTAATACTTTTCTTCCTCCTTTCTATTATTTTATGCTTTTTCAAAATTTTACTTTCTATTCATCTACTAATGTTCTTTCTTATAATTTTCACAATTTCTAACTTTTCTTTTATAGGTCCTTATTGTTTTCTAGAAAAAATCATTAACATCTATTTTATGTCATATTCAATTTCCTAAATCAACAATTATTCTTTGTCCTTTAGTGCCTCTATAATTCAACACATACGTAGATCAATGCTTTTGACCTATCAATTCATGCATGCACATTTCAAGTATAATCATTTAATTTTCACTTTTTCTATTTCAACACCTTCACAATTTCCCAACTTGCTAGTGCCTTTTGGTGCTAGCAAAGTTTGTTCATTATTTTTTATTTTTTTAAGAATTTTATCAAGCCACTTGTTGTAGACTAACCCCAGATTTGTGCAACATAAAATTTTTGGCCAAAGATAATTTCCCCTTGCAATTCATATGATATTGGGTAACCAAAAACACTTTGATCATTCCTTTTAGGGGGATTGCCAAGGAATTTCATCACATTATGGGGAAAACTTAACTCTCATGTTCAAGTGGAGTATAAAGAGTGGGGGGTGAATCAAAAGACACCCCTCTTAGAACTGGAATCTTGTCAATATTATCTAAGTCCCCAATAACCTTATACCTTGGGAAAGTGGAGTTAGAGAGTGGGTTATTCTCTCCTCTTCATTGTTTGGAAAATTTCCCCTTCATCTATAATTTTTTTCTCATGTACTCTTGAGGTATTCAAAGGACTCCCTAGAAACCTTACTCACCCTAGCTTAAGACCTTTTATCCATATCTTACTATGGTTTAAGGGATGTTGCTTTCTCTCTAAATTTACTCACAAGTTCCTTCATGTGTTGAGATAAAACTAACCTTGGGTGAAGCCTTTGACCATCCTTGATAAGGTATTTTTGGGCAACACAACTTTCCCTAGCTATCCCTCATAGGGTAGATGATATTAGTAGTTAATTCTACTATGGGTTTGTTAGGAAAATGGTGTCTCAACCTTGTAATTACACGATATTTCTATATATATTAAGTTTACATTTGAGCATGGATTGTTGAATAATTTTCCACAAAGCTTTGAAAGGGCTAAATAAGCATGCTCATAAATTTTTTTGCAAGATCATGTCTAGATTTGAAGATATTTATGTTTCTATTTTTGAAAGTTTCAAAGGCCTTAGATTTTTTTGGGGCTTGAAAGTGGTCATAACTAGTGATGAGGTTATATCTTGATAGAGCACTTCACAAGAGTTTCAAAAATTTAAACGATTCATCAATTGGACACCCAAATCAAAAGTTATGGCCTTTGAAAGTTGGGTCTCCTAAAATGGGAGATGCAAAAATGTGTTGGACATGGCAATGAGCTATAAAAGGGGATTTACATGTTATGGTGTGTTTTGACACATCATAGGAATCTATTATTGGAGATAAGGATGGATGCCACTTTTTAGGTGGTTTTACCTCATGGTTTTATAATACCATTTGACATTTTCGTGTATTGTATCTCCTATATATTAGGTGCATGAGATGAAGGTTCGGTGTGGGAGTCTTATAGCTATTGATTTTCCTTCGAATCTTTGGTTGGTGATATTACTATGAGAAATTTTTCTTTGCAAGTATATTGTAATCTTATTGATTTTAAAATAATATTTTGGGTTGTTTTTGGAGTGTGGGGTTTTTCTCTAGAAAGGGTTTTACCCATGTAAATCACTTTTTGTGGCATGATTTTTTTTGTGTTAATTTCTTTTAATTTTCTATAGCTATTCATATCTAAAAAAAATCCTCATAACTCTCCTCTTAGGATTAGTGTAGGAAGTTGTTCCACTACCTTACCTTCCTTATAGGGCCCACACTAAGAGTCACTCCCACTTGAATAATTTAGGATTGTACTAGTGATTAGTGTTTCCTATTATATAAAAATAGTACATACTTATTAGTTCAAATATCCCTTAGTATAATTTATTTGTTTGGTGTGCTTTCAAATCCACCCCTTATTCAAAAAAATAAGTCTTTATCCCGAATGAACCATCCAATATTTTCTTGAAAATACCCCATTCATCCTTCCAATCCAATCCAAAATTTATCAAAATCACCCCAAATCTCTCCAATTCAATCCTCTATTCTAAAATCAAGCCAACTAACTTGTGCAAAATCCAAATTTCCCTTCATATTTCCATTTTATCACCTTCACCCTATTCTTTAGTCTATACATAATTCAATTCTTATGCAATTCATTTCTTACACAACTCACTGCTTACACGCTTGAGAATTTGTGCATTTTAGCATGTTTATAGTTTAACACTTTTTTATTTTTTATGAATCCCCTCTTATATTCATCCACATCCTGATCTAACCTATCCCCTTTCAATCCAAATCCAATTTCATCCTTCATATTCATCTTTAATTCTCATTCTTCTAAATCCCTAGTCCACTTCTAATCCTTCATCATAATTTTCTTCCTCCAAAATAAAAATCCAACATTTTGAACCAAGCTTTCATCCATCATCCCATTCTTCATGTAATGATGGAAAAAGTACTCCCTAACATGGCCTTGATTTAGTGTTGTAATGTATCTAACATATTCAAATTAGTTTTTGGGCCTTTGTGAACTAAATGAGCTTATTAGTGCCTTAATTAGAGTGTTTTAAAGTGTTGTAACACACTTTTATAGAGTTTTATTAAATAATTGGGCTTCTTTATTGGTGCAGGAGCACCTGTCTAAGTGCTTAGTTACAACCTTATCTAGAAGGTTTTTGTTTTAATTTTTTTTTTGATGTTTTGGAAAGGTCTCAAACACCTTTAATAATGTGTATGAGGACCTTTTGGAGCTTAGGTAAAAATTAGAATAAATTAGGAAATGTTTTGGTGGCCATTTCCTATGTTTTTGTAAAAAGTTCGAAAACACACTGTGTTTTCAAACCGCATGTTTTTTTGCCATTCTTGGTTAAAAACGTGAAACCTAATGAAACCTAACGGTTTTGGAGGCATGAAAAAGACTCTTTCTTGACCTGGGAAGAGGTTAGAATTTTTTATGTTGGCAGTTTCAAGAGGAAATAAAGAAAAAAGAGCAATTTTGGCGTGGAAAACCCTGTTTTCTGTTTTGTTTTCTGTAGCAGCAGCTTGCATGGATTAAATGAGGCATTTTGTGGATTCTTTCAGCATGTATTAAGCCTCTGGAAGTTCTGTTTGCACCATTTGAATAGTTGTTACATCGCTTTCTTTATTTCTTGTAAATTCTGTATTTTATCTTATTTGTTGTTTGGATTGGTAAATGGAATAAAGAAGGAGCTTTAGCCCGCACTCCCACCGTACCAAGAAGCATGGGAACATTGGGAATGTGGCTAAGCTCCTTTAGTGTACATAGGTTAGTATTAGGAGTCAATAGAGTTCCAAAAAGCATGCTAAATGACTTTTCCTAGGCGAGACAGTGAGAACCCGGCTAGGAAAAGCTTGAGGACAGCGTGAATAATTTGCAGGGGAGTGAAGATTTTTAAAAGATTTTTTTTTGAGGATTTAGGGGAGTGTCTTGGCTCTACATGGTGACAAGGAAGATCCCGTAACAGTCCGTTTTCATGAAGAACTTTTCACCAGTCCTAAACTGGTTCTGAACAGTTTTGAAACCCTAGTATTCTTGGTTCCTTTTGCATTTGGATGGAGTACGGCCTGTACAGTGCTGAAACCCTAGAAATCTTGAAGGTATAGCATGTGCAAGACATTCCCTAAGCAAAGAGGATAGGTCCTTTGGTGGGTTTAGATCAAAATTGCATTTTGACTCTGTTTCAAAGACCTAATTGTGGCTTAAGTCTACTAGCCTTTCAAAACCAAGAAAAGCATTTTCTTGAAAGAGATGGAGAGTTTGTGAAGGGAGGTTGATTAGGAGCTTTAGGAAAATGATTTTGGAAGCCATGGAAGCTTTTCACACCCCTGCAACAAGGTTGGTAGAATGGAAGAGTGACTAGTCTTTAGAGGAATAAGGGCTAGTTTGTGCACGTGAAGAAGGAGTACCAAATGGCACTTGGTAACAACAAATTTGCAACGATAGCAGGGTTGATAAAGTGAACCAGGGGTACCTCAAAGGTAAGAGGACCTATAGGTTGTAGGGTGAAAGAAATATCACCTTAGGAGTTCTCAGATCAAGGACTCAAAGCAGTGAGATAGCATTTTCTCATATCAACCCTTGTTCTATCAGATTGGTATCAGAGCACAGCTAAAGATTTGGGAAAAGAATCTTGCATGTCAGACATAGATTCAAGTGATACTTCCACCATGGTGACCAATGCAGAACTGGAAAAGATGGTTGAAGAGCAAGAAGAAGACAATAACCAGTTGAGGGAAAGAATAGCTCAACTTGAGGCAGCAGTGAGAAGTGCACAGTTTGAAGGAAGATTTCAAAAGAAGAAGAGGTTGCAGAGGAAGATAAGACCCCTGAACCTGACCCCGTCTTGAAGGAGGAGCCTTTCCTGAAGGCATTAAAAGCTTTGAGTGGAAAAGCACTTGAAGGAATACCACTATTTAGTGGAAAGATGGAACCTGACCTAGTTATGGAATGGATAGAAGGAATGGAGAACCACTTCGAATGTGATGGAGTTACAGAAGCACAGAAGGTGAAGGTTGCAAAATCAAGGTTGAGAGGATCAGCATTAACTTGGTGGAAGTTTATTCAGACTGAAAGGGAGAAAGAAGGTAAGCAACCTATATCAACCTGGAAAGGAATGGTTGCTAAAGTGAAAGAAGCCTATATGCCCGATGACTATGAAATTCAGCTCCACAAGAAGAGGCAGAGTTTAAGACAAAAAGACCAAGATGTCAGCACCTACACTGAAGAATTTCATAAGCTTTGTTTGAGATCAAATGTGGCAGAAGATGAGAGCCTAAAAGTGGCTAGATACCTCAATGGTTTGAAGTGGAATATACAAGAAGAGATGGCTTTGCTCAGCCCCAAGACAGTCCACCAATGCTATCAGCTAGCTATTAAGATTGAAGAGAGGAATAAAAGGAAGCATGATCAGTCCTCTAAGGGTAGAGGAAGAGGCAGAGATCAAAGAGGACAGCGCGGAGGTTACCAAGGAAGAGGTGGTGACCAAAGAAGCCAAGGTGAATCAAAGCTTACTGAGCATGGGGGTGAAACCTCATCAAGAGGAGGATTTAATAGAGGAAGAGGACCTCAAGGTGGTTCAAACAGAGGAAGAGGAGTAGGCAGAAGTAACTCCTACTTTGCCACCATGAAGTGCTATCACTGTAATCAGCTAGGCCATCCAGCTTATAGATGCCCGGAGAAAGCTTCATCTAGCAACGAGAAAAGAGTAGCTTATGCACAAGAGGACACCGTGAGTGTAAAGACACCTGAGATCAGCCATATTGAATCAGAAGTAGGTGAAAATCTGATGTTTAGTAGAGTGCTGATTAGACAACCGGTTAAGGAAGAACCCAAGCAAAGGAGAGCTTTGTTTAGAGCAAGGTGCAAAATACTTGGAAAGGTATGCAAGGTTATTGTAGATTCTGGTTCTACGGACAATATCATCTCTGAGGAGGCAGTAAATAAATTAAAATTGCAGAAGGTACCTCATACCAATCCTTACAAAGTCACATGGTTGAACAAAGGGCAGAGTGTCTTAGTGAATGAGCAGGTTACAGTGGAATTTTCGATTGGAGGCTACAAAGACAAGCTGATTTGTGATGTACTGCCCATGGATGCATGCCATCTTCTTCTTGGCAGCCATGGCAATATGATAGAGGTGTTGTTTATCATGGAAAGGAGAACACCATTGAGTTCACGAAGGATGGAAAAACCTTCAAGTTGCAATCGTTGATTGAGGAAGATGAAGGGCAGTCCAAGGTTCCAAACATTATGTTGAGCAGTGGCAAGGAGTTCATCAAGGATCTACACCAAGGGAATGAAGGTTATGTGGTCCTAATGCAATCCAAAGAGGAAGAAAAGGCTGAGAAGACAGTCATACCTGAAACAGTTCAAAGGCTGCTAGAAAAATACAAGAGCATTGTGAGTGATGGAACACCATCAACTCTACCACCCAAGAGAGCAATAAGTCATCAAATTGACTTCATACCTTGAGCCTCATTGCCTAACAAAGCAGCCTACAAACTGACCCCTGAGCAGAACAAAGAGGTGGCAAGACAAGTGGAAGAGTTGCTTAGTCAAGGTCTGATTCAAAAGAGTATTAGTCCATGTGCAGTCCCAGTTGTTTTGGCAACAAAAAAAGGAGGTAAATGGAGACTTTGCACTGATTCTAGAGCAATAAATAGAATCACAATTAGGTATAGATTTCCAATACCTAGGATTGAAGATTTATTGGATTGCCTTGGAGGTGCAAAATTTTACACTAAGCTAGATCTTAAGAGCGGGTATCACCAAATCAGAATTAAGGAAGGTGATGAGTGGAAGACAGCTTTTAAGACAAATGATGGTTTATATGAGTGGAAAGTGATGCCATTTGGCCTCTCAAATGCCCCTAGCACGTTCATGAGACTAATGAATGAGGTGCTTAAAGATTTCACAGGGATTTTTGTGGTAGTCTACTTGGATGACATACTGATTTTCAGTAAGACAGCAGAAGAACATTTGAAGCATGTAGAGATGGTACTCAAAAGGTTGCAAGAAGAACAGTTGGCAATCAACCTTGAGAAGTGTGAGTTCTTCAAACAAGAGCTTGTGTATCTAGGCTTTGTGGTATCCCAAGGAACGCTGAAGATGGATCCAAGTAAGGTGGAAGCTATCCTAAACTGGCCTACACCAACCACAGCAACTGAGGTAAGAAGTTTTCATGGTTTGGCTCAGTTTTATAGGAAGTTTATAAGGAATTTTAGTGGTATATGTGCACCAGTGTTAGATACAATCAAGGGTGGTCAGAAAACAAAGTTTAAGTGGACTTTAGAGGCTGATAAAGGGTTTGAAAAGTTGAAAAAAGAAGTGGCAACACAACCTATCTTGTTATTGCCTAGTTTTGATAAATTGTTTACAGTTGAGTGTGATGCAAGTGGAGTAGCAGTAGGAGGAGTCCTTAGTCAAGAAGGTAGACCTGTAGCCTTCTTTAGTGAAAAACTCAATGAAGCTAAACAAAAATACTCCACCTATGATCTAGAACTTTATGCTTTAGTGCAGTCCCTTAGGAAATGGAGGCATTATTTATTGCCCAAAGAGTTTGTGGTTTTCACGGATAACCAGGCACTTAGTTATATCAATACCCAGGAGAAGTTAAGCAATAGACACTTGAAATGGATGGAGTACATTCAAGCATTCACATTTACCATTAAGCACAAGAAGGGACAACAAAACAAAGTGGCAGATGCATTAAGTAGGAGGATGTTGACAGTCCAAGAGATACAGCTGAAAAGCATTGGATTGGAAAGTTTTAAAGATCTCTATGGTGATGATGAAGACTTTTCCGAAGCCTATAAGGTATGTTCAGACTTTACAAATCACTTTCATAGTCAATATGCTGAGTATACATTGCAAAATGGGTTGTTATTCAAGGGTAATCTGTTATGTGTCCCAAGAGGATCAATGAGAGAAAATCTGATCCAAGAGAAACACAATGGCAGTCTTAGTGGGCATTTTGGTATTAACAAAACTTTAGAGCTGGTACAAAGGTTTTATTATTGGCCTAAGTTAGCACGAGATGTCAGAAAGTATGTTGAACAGTGTGTTGTTTGCATGAGAGCAAAAGGGGGAGCTAGCAATGCTGGGTTATATCAGCCTTTGCCTATTCCGAACAGACCATGGGAGTGCGTGAGCATGGATTTTGTGGTGGGTCTTCCCAAGACTAAAACTGGTTTTGACAGTGTTTTTGTAGTTGTGGACAGATTCAGTAAGATGAGCCACTTTATTCCATGTAAGACTACTCACGATGCAAGCTATATTGCCCATCTCTTTTTCAGGGAAGTTGTGAGAATCCATGGATTGCCATTGAGTATTGTTTCTGACAGGGATGTGAAGTTCATGAGCCATTTTTGGAAAACATTGTGGAGCAGATTAGGAACTAATTTGTCATTTGGATCAGCTTACCATCCTCAGACCGATGGTCAAACCGAGGTGGTTAACAGAGTGTTAGGTAACCTATTGAGGTGCTTGACAAAGGAATATGGGCAGACCTGGGATATGGTGATTTCCCAAGTGGAATATGCATACAATGATAGTGTGAACAGAACTACAGGAAAAAGCCCATTTGAAGTTGTGTATGGGATGCATCCAAGGGGAATTTGTGAGCTCAGATACCTTGGAACAATGGAGAATAGGAGTGGACATGCAGAAGACTTCACTCAAACCATGAAGGAGATTCATGAGCAGGTTAAGAAGACAATTACAGCAGCAACACAAAAGTTGAAAGACAAAGTTGATGAGTCAAGGAGGGATGTGCAGTTTCAAGTGGGTGATTATGTGATGGTTCACCTCAAAAATCCAGATTGCAGAAGGGGATGTCCACCAAGTTGCAAATGAAGCGGGTAGGACCATGCAAGGTGATAGCTAAGTATGGAAAGAATGCATACAAGGTGGAACTTCCATCGGATTTGGGCATATCTCCAGTCTTCAACGTTGCTGATTTGATCAGGTACAAAGGGATAGTCAGTGATGAGGTTCAGAACAGTCATGAGGTCTTCAAGGACATCAGCAATGTACCCCTACCTAGTCAAGAGAAAGCTTAGGCAGAGAAGGTCTTGGAGTCCAGGGTGAAGAAAGCAACAAGACATAAGACATATATGGAACACCTTGTCAAGTGGAAAGGAAAACCTGAGTCTGAGGCTACCTGGGTTGAAGAAGCAGATTTCAAGAAGCACGGAATTGATCCATCACTTCTGACACCTCAAGTTCCTTGATCTTTGTGCTGAGAGGGGGAGAATGGTGCAGGAGCACCTGTCTAAGTGCTTAGTTACAACCTTATCTAGAAGGTTTTTGTTTTAAATTTATTTTTGATGTTTTGGAAAGGTCTCAAACACCTTTAATAATGTGTATGAGGACCTTTTGGAGCTTAGGTAAAAATTAGAATAAATTAGGAAATGTTTTGGTGGCCATTTCCTATGTTTTTGTAAAAAGTTCGAAAACACACTGTGTTTTCAAACCGCATGTTTTTTTGCCATTCTTGGTTAAAAACGTGAAACCTAATGAAACCTAACGGTTTTGGAGGCATGAAAAAGACTCTTTCTCGACCTGGGAAGAGGTTAGAAGTTTTTATGTTGGCAGTTTCAAGAGGAAATAAAGAAAAAAGAGCAATTTTGGCGTGGAAAACCCTGTTTTCTGTTTTGTTTTCTGTAGCAGCAGCTTGCATGGATTAAATGAGGCATTTTGTGGATTCTTTCAGCATGTATTAAGCCTCTGGAAGTTCTGTTTGCACCATTTGAATAGTTGTTACATCGCTTTCTTTATTTCTTGTAAATTCTGTATTTTATCTTATTTGTTGTTTGGATTGGTAAATGGAATAAAGAAGGAGCTTTAGCCCGCACTCCCACCGTACCAAGAAGCATGGGAACATTGGGAATGTGGCTAAGCTCCTTTAGTGTACATAGGTTAGTATTAGGAGTCAATAGAGTTCCAAAAAGCATGCTAAATGACTTTTCCTAGGCGAGACAGTGAGAACCCGGCTAGGAAAAGCTTGAGGACAGCGTGAATAATTTGCAGGGGAGTGAAGATTTTTAAAAGATTTTTTTTTGAGGATTTAGGGGAGTGTCTTGGCTCTACATGGTGACAAGGAAGAGCCCGTAACAGTCCGTTTTCATGAAGAACTTTTCACCAGTCCTAAACTGGTTCTGAACAGTTTTGAAACCCTAGTATTCTTGGTTCCTTTTGCATTTGGATGGAGTACGGCCTGTACAGTGCTGAAACCCTAGAAATCTTGAAGGTATAGCATGTGCAAGACATTCCCTAAGCAAAGAGGATAGCTCCTTTGGTGGGTTTAGATCAAAATTGCATTTTGACTCTGTTTCAAAGACCTAATTGTGGCTTAAGTCTACTAGCCTTTCAAAACCAAGAAAAGCATTTTCTTGAAAGAGATGGAGAGTTTGTGAAGGGAGGTTGATCAAGAGCTTTAGGAAAATGATTTTGGAATCCATGGAAGTTTTTCACACCCCTGCAACAAGGTTGGCAGAATGGAAGAGTGACTAGTCTTTAGAGGAATAAGGGCTAGTTTGTGCACGTGAAGAAGGAGTACCAAATGGCACTTGGTAACAGCAAATTTGCAACAATAGCAAGGTTGATAAAGTGAACCAGGGGTGCCTCAAAGGTAAGAGGACCTATAGGTTGTAGGGTGAAAGAAATATCACCTTAGGAGTTCTCAGATCAAGGACTCAAAGCAGTGAGATAGCATTTTCTTATATCAACCCTTGTTCTATCATTTATGCTTTAATTGGCCTTATTTTACATTCACGAGCCTTAATTAATGCATCTTTTCAAGGATAATCCTGACATAAACCAACATCCAATCTTAATTCAGGTGTTCTTATGTTGTGTGGCCCAAATTTGGTGATCTGGGACTCATACACCACCTTGGGTGTATGAGTCCCACCTAGCTTTTTGGGCCTTGATCTGGATTTTACTTTATTCTAAGCATTTTTGAAAATGTGTCCCATAGTTAAGCCTAATGGGACTCATACGCCACTTCTAGCGTATGAGTCTCATGTGGCCCGAAATTAAATTTAATTCAAATTCTTGGTGGGATTTTATTCTCTTAGATCTGAAGTCATGTTGTAGTGTTGCAATTTTAGGAAATTAGGCATAAACAAGTATAAATACGAGGTTATTTCACTCATTTTCCCCTAAGCTTTCATGTATTCATGCATTATAACAAATTTATGATCAAGGAAGCATTCAAGAGTTTACAAGATTTTACAAGAGAATTCAAGAGTCTTCAAGAGATAATTATCAAGTGTTTTAGAGCATTATTCAAGCATCAAGCATCATGTCAAAGTCATCATGCATCATGTTTGTTTCTGAGCTAACAATTGTGATGTAGGATTTTATGATTCAAGCTAGCATTCAATTCAAGATCTATCACATTCAAGCAAGAGTCAAAATCTACATCCATTGGAGCCATCTCATACATGTTTGCATAACTTGATTTCTAGGGTTTGGTGAGTTACAATAGTAAATTTTGTTCATTCATCATTTTCCTTTCCTATTTCATTTCATTTCAAGGTTTGATTACCAAAATGAGGTTTGACCAACGCAAACCCCTTTCTACTAACAAAACAACATTTTCCCCTCTCTTTAGTGTGTGATTTGTAGATCTAGGTTGAAGATATATTAAAGAGTAAGTTTGGAGAAAGTTGTCAAGTGCTCAAAGTTGTCAAAGTTGTCACCTAGCATTGGAGATCATTGAAAGAAATCTATAGGTTACAAATTAGAGATTCAAACCTGAAAATCGGGTGGAAAGGATAGAGCAGACATTGAAGAGAAGAATCAGACTTTGAATTTCTAGAAAACCCTAATCAAATTGATACACCACTTCTGGCATATGTGTCCGAGTATAAGGAAATTTATAGATTTCAAGAGTTTCAATCATATCTTTTCCAAATTTTTGTTCCTACCTAGAAATCCTAATCTGGGACTAAATTGCACAGGATGGCATATGAGTCCCAATAGGAATTAATTTTAGTGTTTCTAGCATTTCAAGTCTTCATCTAGTCTTCTTTAGGTTTTCATATGCACACCTTTAATCTCTCATCTTTTTGTTATGATTTACATGCTTTTTTAGGTCTTGCATTGCATTAGCTTTAAGCATTAGGTCTTGCATTTCATTAGTCTTTCCAATCCCTGGCTTGGTGATGAACCCCTCTTTAATGTTTATAATCAAACCCTAGGAGGACCCTATTGCAAGATCTATTTCTCCTTTGCATACTTTAGATTGAGATCTCTAGTGTTTTCCTTAAGTGAATGAGGTAGAAAAGTGTTGTTGTATGTCCTAAACTATAAAGCAACCATTTTATTTCATTTCATTTTGGTGAACCTGATTTTAGAACACATCATTTTTTATTTGGAGGGCATCATAGTCCTAGATATTGCTTGCATTAACTTTGCATTAGGGTTTGCACTAGTTAATTTGCATCTAGGGTTTCTAAATCTTGCATTAGTGAAAATGCATATAGGTTGCATTTTTGCTTCTTACATCATTGAATATCATCTAAATTCTGCATTTTCATTTAGTCTACAGATCATACAAACTAAAAAGCATAGAAAACACTTAAATTTTTTAGAAATTTGTGAAAAATGTCTTATTGGGACCCATATGCCCCTCTGGGTGATTTAGTCCTAGTGCAAATTTTAAACTACATTTTCCAGAATTCAAAACCCTATTTTTGTGCTCCTGTTTACTATTGATAACTTTATGTTTTAGTTTACAGATTTATTTTTTTCATTCACTTCATTTCATAGTTTAAATTAGTCCATCTTATGCATTGCTTAATTGCATTTCATTTCACATTATTGCATAGTGTAATTACCTTGTTTAGAATCTAAAAATTGAATTACATTTCATCATGGATATGTTATTTGGTAATCTTTTGATGTCTTTGAAATCATTAGTGGATGTGTTAAGCTATGCTTTTGGAAATGACCCTAATGAAATTTAACTTACTCATGCTCACTCAACTCCTAATGCATGTCCTCCTCATGGTGTTGACAACATTGGAGAAGATGATGACAACATGAATAAATTCCTAAACAATTTCCTTAACAACCTTGGAAACAATGCATCCTTTTATCCATCAATGAAACAACCAATAACCCTATAATAGCACCACCTAAGATGTTTGGTTACTTACATCTTGAAACTGAGACACGAGTTGAACCTAAGTTCCCTATAATAAGTGAACCTAGTTCCTCCAATCAAGCAAACAATCAACCATTTTATGTTAACAAAGTGGCAAACACATCAATCAACCTAGAAGAGAGATATGGAAAATGATTCACAATCTTAAGTAAAAGAGGATGTGACACAACAAGTGAACATGAAATTCATCAACTCTTAGAACAAATACCAATTCAAAATACTAAAGGATTAGGATATCAAGATCCTCCCCCTGATATGAATGCCCTTCTTCCTAAAGAACAACCAATGCCTCCTA
The DNA here is from genome assembly GCA_007258455.2 of Sequoia sempervirens. Lineage (NCBI taxonomy): Eukaryota > Viridiplantae > Streptophyta > Pinopsida > Cupressales > Cupressaceae > Sequoia > Sequoia sempervirens. The sequence goes on along the minus strand of VDFB02193867.1, from coordinate 620,883,667 downwards.
ACAATGGTAAGGATGATAGGATAGTCTTAGGTCCTTTTCCTCAACATTCAACTATAGAAGTTGGTGAATCTAGCAAGCAACCACTAGTACAAAAAAAACAATATATGAATAAATAAACTACTAAAAATTGCATATAAATGACTAATTTTGGTCACGTGAGTCCCATTAGTAGTTTATTGCTGGTCATTTATAATAGGACCAAATTTATGACTAAACTATTTTGGTCATTTATCTAGTCATTAATTTGGTCATTGATTTGGTCATTGCTTTAGTCATTGATTTAGTCAGTAATTTAGTCATTAATTTAGTCATTGATTGTTGTTAATTAGTCATTTATTTAGTCATGGTAGTGATTTATTTAGTCATATATTTAGTCATTAATTTATTCATATATTTATTCATTAATTTAGCCATTGATTATTGTTAACTGGTCATTTATTTAGTCATGGTAGTCATTTATTTAGTCATAGTAGTCATTTTATTTAGTCATGGTAGTCATTTATTTAGTCATGGTAGTCATTATAGTCATTTATTTAGTCATATTAATCATTTATTTAGTCATTTATGAACTAATGCTTTCAGATGTGTATGCAAACTCTTATGTTTGGAGAATACTATTACAATAACTAGTCTATGAAATTGCAAACCAAGAGAAAATTCTTTTGTGATTGAATAATATAAAACTTTAAAGCTTCAACAAATTTGGGATTGAAACAACATTGGAAAATAATTCTCTCTATATTCAAACTGTATATAAAATATGTTACAAAGAACTCTATATATAGAGTTTTGAATACAAAATCTTTTGTAGTATGCAAACTGCTGATTTATTATACTTTTAAAATTGAAAAAAAACTAAAACTAAATGGTGTGAATGTATGTCTTCAATGATGCCACTATTGTATATGAGATGGGCAGTAAATGCATCTAGTAAGGCACTAGTTTTACATTTTCTCCTTGCTCTATACCTATCCACAATGAAAAAATAAACATATTACTAGGTAGCATAAACAACGAATATCTTAAAAGCATATACCCATAAGCATTAGAGTAAGTCTAATAAATAAAAATGCATAGAATTAATGATATTACAAAAGAAATGCATTTGTAAGAGAATTAATATCAAAGTAATATCTTAAATATTACTAGCTTATCAGAGCAATATCTCCTTGCTATGTACTATCCATAAACATATTACTAAATAGTTGTAAACAATGAATATCTTAAATGCAGATACCCATAAGCATTAGACTAATTCTAATAAATAAAAATGAATAGAATTAATGATATTGCAAAAGAAATGCATTTGCAAAAGAATAAATATCAAAATAATATCTTAAATATATTACTAGATTATCAAAGTAAGTCTAATAAATAAAAAAATGCATAGAATTAGGGATATTGCAAAAGAAATTTATTTACAAAAGAAATAATCTGTACTTTTTCTATTTTGGATTCAATTATTGTATTATTCTTTAAATTGAATCACCACAATATCTTGAAAACTTAAATTTCATTCTAAATTTAAATTAAATTCTAATTTCTAATTTAACAATTACTAATTTAGATATAAAAGCAACCTTTCTTTTTTAGTTTTTCTTTTCTAATGAAAAAGAAAAACTAAAAAAGAAAGATTGCTTGACAAAAACTAAGCTAGTAATAAAATTATTTAAGAAAAACTAAAAAAAATATTAGAATGTCTCTTGATAATTAAAATTACATTGTAATAAAATTATTTAAGAAAAACTAAAAACTTCAATTTCATTCTAAATTTAAATGTCATTATTTCATTCTAAATTTAAATTTCATTATTTCATTCTAAATTTAAATTAAATTCTAATTTATAATTTAACAATTACTAATTTATATATAAAAGCAACCTTTCTTTTTTAGTTTTTATTTTCTAATGAAAAAGAAAAACTAAAAGAGAAAGAATGCTTAAAAAAACCTAAGCTAGTAATAAAATTATTTAAGAAAAACTAAAAACTTAAATTTCATTCTAAATTTAAATTAAATTTTAATTTCTAATTTAACAATTACTAATTTAGATATAAAAGCAACCTAAGTTCTTTTTTAGTTTTTCTTTTCTAATGAAAAAGAAAAACTAAAAAAGAAAGATTGCTTCAAAAAACAAAGTTAGTAATAAAATTATTTAAGAAAAACTAAAAAATTCAAAAAAAATTAAATGTATATTATTGACTGCAACCATGAATGGAAGATACACTATGAAGCTGTGAATGTGCTCAAAATTATTGAAAGCACTGTGAGAATAAAATGGGTTCAAGAATACAAACCTAGATTATTTACAAAATCTACTTCAAGAACAAAATCTAAAAATGAATGAAAATAAGCCAAAGATTTTAGGAAATGCCAAAAGTTGTGATATTAAGTGGAAAGAAGGTGAAACAAAGCCCTCTATTAAAATCAAAATTTCTAATAAATATAATAATTCTCTTAGTTATGAAGGTGCTCTCTGGGAATTCAGATACACTTTGGTTGCTCCTGTCCAATCTATCATTCATCCCATTCACAATCAGACACTTTACTTGATGAAGAGCATAATGAAGGAGCACAAAGAATACTGAAAGCTAAACACCTGTTACAAGGGAGATGCACAGCAAAGATGCTCAAAACATGGAGCTCAATATTGCCAAAATGTAAAAAGAGTTAATTTACAAAGAAATATATTACAACCTTATATAGGTAAAAAACCTAAAAAAGGAAACCCTAGGCTCGCACATAATAATTAATAAAATAATTAATTATTATGCACCTAAAGTTAGCTTAAGTGAACAAGAGATAAAAGGTAACTTAATTAATTAACTAGATATAGTTTAATTAATCAAGTAAAACCAATTACTCTATCACCCCCCCTTAAGCTAGACTTAGGGAGAAGCTAAAACCTAGAAGAAGCTACTGAAAGCAAAGAACAATGGGTCCCGGAAACAAGGCTAGATTAGGTACCCAAGTACAAGGAAATCTTTATGAAATGAAGAAAAAGGAGATAACCCAATGGGAAAAACTCCTCTTCAAAAAGAGATAGAAGAACATGTTGAAAGAAACATGAAGGAAGGAAGGCCTCATGAAGACCCCCCAAGGACAACTTCCTTCACCCCAAGCATAGAGCGCAACTAAAGATAGCGCGGCGAGGAAAAAGGCTTCGTGAAGATGTCAGCAACCTGTTCAGCAGTGGGAATATACTCCAAGATGAGAGAACCATCTTGAATCAACTGTCTGATGAAATGCATATGAAGCTCAATGTGCTTCGTCTGCTGATGCTCCATCGAGTTGCGAGAAATGCGTATAGCACTCTGATTGTCACACCAAAGAATAGTGGGACTATAAGGAGGAAAACCAAACTCAATCATCAACTATCGAAGCCATAAGATCTCCTGACTAGCGAGCACAGTAGCTCAGTACTCAGCCTTTATAGATGATAATGCATGAGCAGTCTGCTTCTTGCAAGACCATGTGATAGGACCAGAGCCAAGACAGAAAACAAAGCCAGAAGTAGACTTCCGATCATTGACATCACCAGTCCAATCTGAGTCAGTGTAGCCAACAATGTGAGGATCCCCTGATGTGTAGTGAATGCCATAAGAAAGGGTTCCCTAAATGTGCCTCAAAATACATTTGGTAGCTTGCCAGTGACTCTCATGAGGATCATGGGAGAAATGAGAGACAAGGCCAACCGCAAAGGAAAGATCAGGATGAGTGTGAGTTAGGTATAACAAACTGCCAACCAACTGCCTATAAAGTGTAGAATCGACTAAAGGAGTGAGGCAAGTAGTAGTCAAAACAACCCCTGATTGAAAAGGTGTGGGGGCAGGCTTGCAATCAAGCATGCCAAAGCGTTGAAGCATATCAAGAACATACTTATGCTGGTGAATGGATATCTCATCAGAGGACTGAATCACCTAAAGACCAAGAAAATAATGCAGAAGACCGAGATCTGTCATCTCAAACTGCTCCATCAAGGCTCACTGAGCATGCTAAATCATAGAGGATGAGCTACCTGTGATGAGGAGATCATCAACATATAGCACAAGAATCAAGATCTCACCCTCAAGATTCTGTATATAGACTATAGGATCGGAATGATAGCGTGTGAAACTAGTGGAGAGCAAAAAAGAGTCCATCTTCTCATACCAAGCCTGAGGGGCCTGTTTGAGACCATATAATGAACGCCGAAGTCTTCAAACCAAAGAAGCATCCTGAACAAATCCATGAGGATACTCCATATAGATCTCCTCCTGTAGGTCACCATGCAAGAACGCACTTTTCACATCCATCTGATAAATGGACCAGACCCTAGAAGCTGCAAGGGATAGTACGAAGTGAATAGAATTCATCTTGGCGACAAGGGAAAATGTCTCAGAGTAATCAATACCCTCAACCTGTGAGAAACCCTTCGCAACAAGACGTGCTTTGTACTTATCAATAGAACCATCAACAGCATACTTGGTGCAATACAACCATCTGCACCGAACCATCTTTTTTCCCTTAGGAAGAGGACAGAGATCCCAAGTACTATTCCTCATCAAAGAAGAATACTCCTCCTCCATAGCACTATCCCACTCAGGGTGACCTGTCGCCCTAGAAAACTTCTGAGGATCCTCTGAAAGAGCATGACTCAAAAGACTAGAACTCGCAATATGAGAACGGGTGCAACGAGTGTCTGAAGGATCACCTGCCATAGATCCTATTGCCTCAACAGTAAAGCGAGCCCATTTGGGCATCTAAGGTGGAGCAAGTGGAGGTGGAGATGGGGGATCATCAACATCCTCATCAGAATCATCATCAACATAATCCTGAAGAGTTGCAATGTGAGGAGTAGGTAGTGAAGTAGACACTAGAGACAGGGTATCCACTGTGGGAAGGCGCTCATCAAACTGGACATCCCGTCGAAACAGGACCTCTCTGGAATCAGGATCAAACAACCTATACACCTTAACATCCTCACAATAGCCGACAAAAATGACGGGTCGACTTTTTCGCTCCATGGCTCTCCTCTGAGCATCAGGAATAAAGGCCCATGCCACTACCAAACACTCGAAAGGATGAAACATTAGGCTTGTCATGAGACCAAGCCTCCTCAGGAGTCATATGTTGAATCTCCTTGTGAGGCATCCGATTCTAAATATAATTGGCACAATTAACTGCCTCAGCCCAAAAAGATGGATCCATGGACCTAGACTGAATCATACAATTCACCATCTCCCGTAAAGTCATATTCTTTCTCTCAACGACACCATTCTATTCGGGGGTGGAGGGAATAGTAAATTGATGCTGCAAACCATGCTCAGTGCAAAAATCTCTGAAAGCCTGATTCACATACTCCCCCCATTATCTGTACGTATCTACCGAATAGAAAGGCCAGACTACTTCTCTACAAATGTCTTGAAGATTCGAAAGGAATCAAAGACATCAAACTTGTACTTAAGAAAGTACACCCATGTGCGTCTGGAGAAGTCATCAATGAATGTGAGTACATACTTGGCCCAAGAAAAAGGAGTGGGAAATGACATGAGGTCACTATGAATCAACTCCAAGGGTGCCAAAGCACGAGTGGCGCTTCCCTTCGGAAAGGGATCCCTATGATGCTTTCCAAGCACACAACCATGACAAACACCGCTAGTACAGGAAATCGTGGGAAGACCAAGAACAAGTGCCTGAGTACTCATCTGCTGAAGATATCTATAATTGGCATGGCCCAAACACTCATGCCAAAGCTTACTCATGGAATCTACATGTGCTATAAGAGATGAACTTGTACCTGCAAAAGGCTCAAATCCATCAAATCTGTAAAGACAAGATGCAGTATCAACATACCCAGTAGCCACAATCAAATTAGAGTCATGGAGGTCCTGAATAACCACATGATGTGGTGAGAACTCAACTGTCTTACCAGAGCTAGAATGGAAATTTGATAAATGGACAAGAGGTTCGTCGAGATGTTAGGAACAACTAGAACATCCTGTAGAGTACCCCCATCCAAGGTGACAGAACCTAAACCCAAGACAGAAATCTATGTAGAGTCACCCACTGTAATCTGTGAAGTACTACAAGAGGCAAGAGAAGTGACCAACTACTGAGTGTGAGTCATATGGTGAGAAGCACCAGAATCTAGAATCTAAGTGGACCCATAGGTCGATGCACAAGCAGTGAGAGCATGACCTTTCCCTGTGGAAGGAGAAGATGACATAGGTGAGGAGATGTGATGCTGCTGCAGGGCTTCCTCTAAAGCCTCTAATTGTTTCCAACACATGGAAATTGGATGTCCTTCCTTGCCACAAAAGGTGCAAGTGTCTCCTAATTTTTTCTTAGTCTTGGAGGAAGACTCACCAGACTTCAAAGATTTTCCCTGTTTTGGGTTAAGTGGTGTTTGGAATCAGACTTAGGAGGTGGTTTGGAGGAATGCTCACTGGCTACAAAATCTTTCTTGGGCTTCAGTTTTTGATTCTGTTTCTCCTTAGATGACTGAGCAACCAATGCTTTATTCTTTGATCCTGAGAGCATATCAATCTAAGAAAGGTGTGACTGCTCACGAGACAAACACTCACAAAACACATCAAAGGTAGGCATGGTAAAACGAGTACCTAGACCATCCATGGTGGAGTAGAATGAAGAATCAAATATCTAAAATGGACCACGAAGCTTCGAAAGGATCAAGTAAATGCACTCTGTGTCTGACTTATTCTTGCCACAACCCTATAAAATAGTGTGGATTGTTTTGAACTTGGTCAAAAAATCCTCAATAGTGGGAAATGATTTAGGTAACAGTGAAGTCAGCTCTGCCTCAATCTGTAATGCACAGAACTCATTAATGGTCCCAAAAAGTGTCTCAAACTTCAACCAAATGGCACGAGGAGTGAGCAAAGCATCAAGGTGAAATAGAAGGCTGTCTAAAACATGCAGAGATAGCAAACCCATAGCTTCATCCATCTTGTTCCTGTGTTGAAGAATCTCAAAAAGACGCTACAACTGAGGCTGGACCTCATCTAGACAAGACCACAACCCTCATGACCTGAGAAGCCTCGTCATGTGATACTTCCAAGTGTGATAGTTGTGTGATGTGAGTAACTCAATTGAGGAGTCTTCCATGAAACCCTGCACCTATACCTGTACCTGCTTGTGTTTTTTTATTATTATTATGTGATCTTTTAGAATAGACAAAAGATGCAAAATGGTTTGATTGTTTTGAGAGTTTTGGTGTTTTGGCTTTTTGATGTAAATGACAGAAAGCGAGAAAAAAACACCCCCCACAAAAGAGAAACCCAAACCCTAGTACAAACTGAGAATGAGGAAGCAATGCATAAGAAAAAAAGATTCAAAACAAATTCTCATGTACCTGAATAATATTCTAAGAAAAAGGATCACATAGCTGAATAGAGCAGGCTAAGAGCTTTCCAATGCCTATTCATTTTTGAAAAACGGAGTCCATTTGCACCTTTTATGGCCCCGAAAGTGCAGAAAGAAGACCCCTCTTTGACTGGGAAAAAATATAGTCAAGTAGAAAATTTGGAATAAAATACTAGTACCATGATGTCCAGCATAAAATTATCTTTCCAACGGTATCTCGTTTGAAAAAAATGGAGACCGTTTGCACCTTTTATACCTGATTTTGTGAAGCCTGCTAAAAAAAATTATGCTCCATTAAGCCCTGGGGGCTAAAGAAAATAAGCCCCTAGTCCACGGAGCGACCAGGGAGCTGGTGGTAGGTCCGACGAGCTGGGAGCTCAGCGAGCTCAACGATCTGAGCAAAGAACTCAGTGAGTTGGGCAAGCTCGGGCGAGCTCAACGAGCTGAGCTGAGAGCTCGGTGAGCCGAGCGAGCTCGGCAAGCTAAGCCATGAGCTTGGCGACGAGGTAGTCGGAGCTTGGCGAGCTGGGCGGCAGCGGCCAGAGCTCAGGAAATGGCTATGAGCGTAGTGAGTAGTGGTGGGAGCTTGACGGAGAAGGCCCATCAGGCGCAACACCAGGAACGAGCAAGAGGCGGCGAAGAACTCCCAGGAAGAAGCGGTGGCGACAGTGGAAGCTTCCAAGGGCCAAGAGCATGGCAACGATAGCAGAGGCAGTGGTAGCATAGGCAGCTGGGAGCACGGTGACAATAGCGAAGGTAGTGGTAGCGTAGGTAGCTAGGGAAAGAATAGCAGCGATGGTGAACCTCGGGAGGTCAGCGACGGGTAGAACCAGAGGCGCAGCAACAAGCGGAAAAACCAGAGCGGCAAGAAAAAATGAGCGTCCGTGGCGGCGACAAAACCAGGGTCGGCGGCGGAAAAATAGGGCGTCGACGACCTATAGACAGCCGAAAAAAAAGGCGCAGCAGACGAGAGGAGTACTGCGTCCTGCAGTACTTGCAGGTCTGGCAGTAGTGCGTACCGTGGGTGCAAACCCAAAAATAATTTAAAAAAAAAAAATTAATTAATTTTTTTTTCAAGAACCCTTTGAAATTCGCCTTGTTTTTTTTAAACCAGTTTCTAATGAAAAAACTCAAACACAAGAACATGGAGCTTCAAACCTTAGCTCTGATACCATGAAGGAGCACAAAGAATATTAAAAGCTAAACACCTGTTACAAGGGAGATGTACAACAAAGATACTCAAAACATGGAGCTCAATATTGCCAAAATGTAAAAAGAGTTAATTTACAAAGAAAGATATTACGACCTTATATAGGTTAAAAACCTAAAAAAAGGAAACCCTAGGCTTGCACATAATAATTAATAAAATAATTAATTATTATGCACCTAAATTTAGCTTAAGTGAACAAGAGATAAAAGGTAACTTAATTAATCAGCCAGATATAGTTTAATTAATCAAGTAAAACCAATTACTCTAACACATAAAAGAAAATTAAAGAAAGAATTTTAGGGCATGCCATTTATATAATTTTTGGAGTTTCCTTTGTGGAAAGGTCAAGTATACAAAAGTTTGTTTTATTGAGTATTGGGTCTCTACCACATAGCCATGAGGAAGAGAAAATGAACAAAAAGAAAAATACCCAAAATGTTATGAAGGTCATGGCCATTAGAACACATAAAGTCCTCAAAATAATGAAAATAGTAAGTTGAGAGTGCAAAGTTTTACATTTTCTATAGAAAGAAAGTAACCCATCAAGATTTGTGCGGGGAGATACAAGGTTTTTTATCATATTACCTCTACTGAGCTCGAATTGAGCCTATTCTCATAGAAATTTAAGAGATAAGAATAGTGAAACTTACACAAGATTGTTGTAAAGGAGACGCCCTCCAAAGTCTTCAGAAATGAGCCTCAAAGATACTCCAATGGCGGTCAAACAAAGATGAAAGATATCAACAAATGGTAAGTAAAGGAAACACAACAGAAAAATACTCAATCACGGCCAAGTGAGCTCAATAAAATGGAGAATACTTTTCAGTTTCAAAACCAAAAACTTACCTTTGCAAGAATTTTTTTTTAGGAAAATCATCAGAAACAACAAAATGAGTCACCATTCCACTCTCAAACCCTACCCAGGCATGGCAGTACTGAGTTTTCTCCAAAAATACAAGTGAAAAATGGAATGAGTTTCTTCTCCAAAAATACAAGTGAAAAATAAAATGGGATTAGGGCTTGGTTTCTTTTTGATTTAGGGTTTGTTCATTACCCTAGGCTGAATGGTTGATTTTTCACATTGTATTAAAGAAAATAGGTACCTTTTTATGATTTTTATTAGAAAAGTCAAATACCATCACCCACTTTTTGGCTTCTTTACTTCATTTCCTTACTTCATTTGATTTTGATTTCAAAATTAAATCTCCCACTTTTAAATATATTATAATATTATATTTATATTATAATATAAATATTATATTATATTATTATATAACGATTATATTGTATTATAATATAACGATTATATTGTATTATAATATAACAATTATATTATATTATTATATAATATTAGTATTTAATATAATATTATATAATAATATATATTATATAATATCATATTATATTATAATATATATTATATAATATCATATTATATTATAATTTATTATTATAATATATTGTATTGTAATATAATATATTATTATTATTATTATACTATATTATAATACAATGCACTCCCTCAATTCAATTTTTTTTAATTAACCACTTTAATATCATATTGTCTAATTTTCATGTGTGACTAATTATTTAGTCATCTTTATTTGTGTTTTGAAATGAAAGATAGCCCTCAAAATGCAATTGGATTGTTCAAATCATATTTTATTAGTGAAATTGACCATAATTGCTCTTTGATACATTTGACATGCTAACACAACAGGAAAATCAAACTGGCTTCAAATCATAGTTAGAAACATTAATGATTCATTAACATAATGAGTAATAAAAGTTAAGGAATGTAAATGTTAATTTTTTTTATAAAATTTATGTGAAGGCCTTAAGATTGAACCGAGAGCCAATGCCTTCCACATAATAAGTATTTTTGGTGCATCAAGTAACCTAGGTAGCCAAATGGCCCGCTTAGGTAGGGGTCCCATGAGGGGGGCTTAAGCTCTATGGATTATAATCAAATTTGAAAGAAAAAATAATAGAGTAATAGTCATTAATTTAGTCAATTATTTAGTCATTTTTATTTGTCTAATATTAGTCATTTATTTAGTCATTTAGTTGTGATTTTACCCAATGACCAAATTAGTCACTTATAAATGACCAAATTAGTTATTTATTTGTCAAATTCTACTAGTGTTAGTCATGTGACTAAAATTTTTAGTCGCATGACTAAAATTTTTAGTCACGTAGTCATTTATTTGCCAACTTCTACTAATAAATGAAGGCCTTACAAACTAAAGAAGTTGTAATTCCCTTATCCACCATTTGAAACTGAAAGAGACTTATAGATACTTCTACACATAGGACTTATTACATTACCACCCATGCCAAAAATTTGATTTCCAAATCCTAGAAAGAAAAAATCACATCTCATTATAGATATCATAGAATTTTTGGGCATAGTACTGATGAATGTCATGCTCTAAAACAAATCTTCAAAAGGTTTGATATCATAATCTCTTAAAGATTATCCTTTCACTCTTTTCCATGTAATAGTTGTAGAATTTTTGTATTCTCACTATTACATGATCCTTCTCATCACATACCTCGGCTCATTCTTGTCTTGCATGTAGTGGGGGAAAGAATTAGATAGCCTTATCCTAGTAACACATTTTTCATTGTCACTTTGGCTAGTTGTTTTCCTTTGGTATACAATGAACATGATTGGGATGCAAACGACCTGTTTTAGGTTGACTCACATGTGCCTTACTATTCTTTTGCATTATTTCTTTTCCTTTTGTGTGATTGCATGTGCGTAATGTGATCCCCCGTACTATTTTGTTTGATGTATCTCTCTCTTTGTGACATTCCTTTATTTGTACCTTCATTCTTTATGTCGTAAATATTTTATCTTTTTCATTTGTCTTGTGTTTTCCTTTTGGGGATGACACAAGGCATCAAGGAATTCATGCCTCTTTCACATTGACCCAAAATATTTTCCTTTTTCATTTGTCTTGTGTTTTCCTTTTGCGAATGACATAAGGTGTCAAGACATTCATGTTTCTTCCATGTTGATCTAAAAGGTTTTTTTTTCTCACTCTCTTTGTGTTATTCTTCCAGTTCTATGAGTATTTGGGGAATGATGACAATTCCAAGCTCTCTAAATTATTGTAGCAAGAACATGTTGACCCCAAATCCATAGATCCCTCATGTGTGTTTGGAGTTTTATTTTGGAGGAAACCGCTCTCTTTCCTTTTGCATGGTGTAGCTTCATTTGAAAACATATTACTTGGCATAGGGATTTCCAAATAAGCTCTCATGTCCTCTTTCTTGTTAGCATTTATCATTTGCTACTTTAAAGTAATTGCTCACAGTATGGTGTTTAGCAATTTCTTTAAAGTGGGGGCATACATTGGCATTATTATTTTGCATTTTTTTCATGTTTCATGGTGTAGTCTTCTTTCTTAACATTGTGATGTGTCTTTCAATTTTTGGATGGCATTGGGTATGATGTCCTTCAAGAGCATGATCTCCCTAAGAATATTACATTCGTCTTAGTGGCTTTATGTAAAACATTGCATCCACTAAGTTGTGAATCTTTTATTCTTCGATTGGTCCTCTCTTGGAGACATTAGGCACAATGTTCCTTAATTTTAAGACCTCACATGAACTAAGCAAGACTCATTTAAATGTTCTTTAAATTATTTTTTCATTTACAATTTCAGTTATATGGCCACCTTGCATAGCACACTTTGCTTGCCTATGGTTCCATCTTGTTTGTTCATGAGTTTCAAGCATACGAAGCTTTTCTTGCCTCATGAAGATCAAAGTTCATTGTTGTGTGGTGCCTTATCACAATTATCAAGTGGTATAACTTTGTTCTGGTTGATGGGAAGCCAAACCAAGCATGACTTTCTCATAGCCACTTGTGTGTGTGAGTACATACCGGCCATGTGTGTATGTGTCTCACCCTCTTGTACTACTCACCCAACGGATATCCTGAAGTCCCATTGCCTCAAAGTGAGTGTGTATTTTTAAAAAAAACAACCTAGATCTGATCCACATTGTGATGGACAAATAGTTGAAGCTTAATCCACCCATCTCTTTTGTTTTTATTTTATCTTCATCCTTGGTAGTGTGTGCTTGTGCCTTTTTGTTTCTTCTTATATCATTTTCATGTGTGTTCTTTTGTGCCTATGTTGGTTTTCCATAGGACCTTGGTCTTGGGGTCTTGCACAACCCTCTTGATCATGGTCATCTAATCTTACTAGCATTGGTGCATTTGGATCCCTCTTGATTTGTGTTGGTCTACTTTAGTGTGAGTTGGAAGCAAGTTCCTCCTCTCACTAATGTGGGGGATACATGTAATGATGGAAAAATTACTCCCTAACATGGCCTTGATTTAGTGTTATAATGTGTCTAAAGTTATTCACATTAGGTCTTGGGCCCTTGTGAACTAAATGATCTTATTAGTGCCTTATTTAAAGTGTTGTAAAGTGTTGTAACACACTTTTCTAGGGTTTTATTAAATAATTGAGCTTATTTATGCTTTAATTGGCCCTATTTTACATCAACAAGCCTTAATTAATGAATATTTTTTAGGATAATCCTAACATAAACCAACATCCAATCATAATTCATGTGTTTTTAGGTTGTGTGGCCCAGATTTGGTGATCTGGAACTCATACACCACCTTGGGCATATGAGTCCCACCTAGGTTTTTGGGCCCTGATCTAGATTTTACATTATTCTAAGAATTTTTTAAAATGTGTCCCATATTTAAGCCTAATGGGACTCATGCGCCACTTCTAGTGTATGGGTCCCATGTGGTCCAAAATTAAATTTAATTCAAATTCTTGGTGGGATTTATTATCCTAGATCTGGTGTCATCCTGTAGTGTTGTAATTTTAGGAAATTAGGCATAAACAAGTATAAATACAAGGTTATTTCACTCATTTTCCCCTAAGCTTTCAACTATTCATGCATTATAATAAATTTGTGATCAATGAAGCATTCAAGAGTCTACAAGAGCATTCAAGAGTCTTCAAGAGATGATTATCAAGTGTTTTAGAGCATTATTCAAGCATCAAGCATCATGTCAAAGTCATCATACATCATGTTTTTTTTTAGCTAACAACTGTGATGTAGGGTCTTATGATTCAGGCTATCATTCAATTCAAAATCTATCACATTCAAGCAAGAGTCAAGTTCTACATCCATTGGAGCCATCTTATACATTTTTGCAACACTTTATTGCTAGGTTTTGGTGAGTTGCAACATTACATTTTGTTCATTCATCATTCTCCTTTCTTATTTCATTTCATTTAAAGGTTTGATTACCAAAATGGGGTTTGACCAAGGAAAACCCCTTTCTACTAACATTGAAACAACATTTTCACCTCTCTTTAGTGTGTCATTAGAAAATATAGGTTGAAGATATATTAGAGAGAAATTTTGGAGAAAGTTTTCAAGTGTTCAAAGTTGTCAAAGTTGTCACCTAGCATTGGAGATCATTGAAAGACATCTACAAGTTAGAAATCGAAGATTCAGACCCAAAAATCAAGTGGAAAGGATAGAGTAGACATTGAAGACCATAATCAAACTTTGAATTTCTATAAAACCCTAATCTGAATGATACGCCACTTCTGGTGTATGAGTCCCAATATAAGGAAATTTGCATATTTCAAGAGTTTCAGTCATATCTTCTCTAGATTTTTGTTCCTGCCCAAAAACCATAATTTAGGAGTAAATCACCCAGACTAGCGTATGAGTCCCAGAAAGAATTAATTTCATTGTTTTCAGCATTTCAATTCTTCATCTAGTCTTCTTCAGGTTTTCAGGTCCACACCTTTCATCTCTTAGCTTTTTGTTCTGATTTACATGCATTGCATTAGGCTTAAGCGTTAGGTTTTGCATTTCATTAGTCTTTCTTAGTCATAGCTTGGTGGTGAACCCTTGTTTATTTTATAATCAGACCCTAGGACAGCCCTATTGCAAGATCTCTTTCTCCTTTGCATACTTTAGATTGAGATCTTTAGGGTTTTCCTTCAATTAAAGAGGTAGAAAAGTGTTGTTCTATGTCCTAAACCATAAAACAACCATTTTATTTTATTTCACTTCTAATCTACATCCTCGTGTTAAAAAAATCTTGAAGTCTCATCTTCCAAACATTCTTCCACAATAAAATCCAACATGGACTCATCTTTTATCCTCATACCATCTCTTTATCAAAAATTTCTTCCAATCCAACTTTACACCTAACTTCATCTATAATCTCCATCAACCATCTACCTATCTCCAGGATTTTAATCCAAGTCATAATCCAAGTCATAATCCAAATCATTAGATCCAAAATCTAATCAACATTCATATTTTAATCCTACATCAACCATATCCTTATCTCCAAACAATCTTATCCTTCATTCACTCCAATCATCTTATCCCAAATTAGAACTTAATCAAATCCAAAATCTCTATTTAATCTATCAACCCTCAATCTTGTCCAACCCAAAATCAAAATCATCCTCATCCAATCTATTATAATCCACTCTCATCTATCCCAACCTATCAAACATCATGTCTCCATTTTACACCTCCCCACTAGCCTTTGATGATGATGATTTTAGTCTTATTGATCAATACAAATATGATCCCTATGATGATAATGATTCTTGTGGACCAAGATGATCTATCCTCATCCACAATTCCTCACATGTCCAAGAACATATCAATTCTACTACTAATCAAAATACCTCTTTGATTTCATACTTTCCTACCACTTCAACAATGATAAAAATGTCATGAGTAGGGAACTCCCAAGTATTGGTGTGAAACTTCCATCCTTTCGATCTCCATAAAATCATAATTCATCTCATATTTCCCACCCTTCACCTTCCTTTGACAAGGTAAAATAACCCTCCATGCAAAGTTCCCCTAAAACCCATCAATATCTCAAATCCCCATCTCCAACTTATTTTCAAGATCCCCATCGACGTCATCATCAATCCATAAATCCATTGAATCCTCCACTTATTATTCTACTAACTCATCTCCTACATCTTCATAATCCACATCATCCAAATCATGCAAATCTACCTCATCCCATATCTTTCGTGATTTCCTCCAAGTAATATTAGTGAAGGATCCTAAATCCCCATGTAAAATCAAAGCTATGCAATATTTTCACATCATGCATCCACCTCCATCTCCCTACCTCCCACCTACAAAATATACTAAATTCATCCAATCCCTCAAACCATTGAATCCTCCACCCATAAATATCCAAAATTATTTTTCCGCATGTGCACTCATTACTGCCACCAAGCTTCCATCCTTCCTAATTTCCTCTAAACACATTCAAATATTCCAATCCCTTACTCTAAATAATGGTACCATAAAATCCCAAGCTCTAAATTAACATCAAAGTATCCCTTCCACTCCATCTCATGACCCCCTCCTATCTTAGGATAAAATCATCCTTTCTACTCTATCTTACGATTTCCTTCCATCTCAATATAAAAGTGTCCCCTCAACTCCATCTAATGATGCCTTTATATCTCAATATCCAAGAATCTCTCCTAATCCCTCTCATGATCCTAATCCTTCTCAATATCCCATCACTCCCATCCAACACACCCATGAACCCTACACCTATCAATTTGGTTCCTCCATCTCCATTTGATTTGGTTTCCTTCAAGAAGAGATATAATTCCTTCCATCTCATATCCCCCTCAAAATGGAATCATTTCTTGCTTCCAAGTAAAAAGTATCCCTTTAGCAAAATGACTTGTTAAAACATGCAATATCAAGGTAAAGGTTTAGGCCTCCACAATCAAGGCATCCTAGAACCCATTTATATTAAAACAAGTACAAATTAGCATGGCCATGTCTACACAGCTCATTTTAAAGATGTAAGTATTCCTCTCAAATTAAAAATTCTTCCATATAAATCCAAGCATCTGCACCTCTCATCTTTTAAATATATTTTGGGCTCTTATGTTCCAAAGCCCAATCCCTCATTGTCCAAATCCATTTTGGACCCTTATATCCCGAAACCAAATCCTTCATCCCTTCTATCTATGTTGGGTCTTTTCATCCCTGATTTCATCACCTCCATCAAATTTATCTCATCAAATCCTAAATCCACCACTCCGTCACCTCAGATCCATAATCAAGATCAACAAAGGAATACATCTTTAAATTCCCTTCAATATCCTCCCTCCATCACCCCATCCATAAGATCTTAAAATCCTTCATCTTCGTGCACCCATACCATTGCTATTGAAATAAATTTAGATGCCAAATCTAGAATGCATAAATTCAAAAATACACACAAATATAAGGATTACCATGTCCCATAATAAAGTCATGCTAAAGAAAAGAAAAAATGATACTTGAAAACAAGCTAAGTGAAAAAGGCCATAAAGGCACATGAAACAAAAACAAAAAAATAAAAAACCATGTGAATTCCGAAGAAATAAATAGAATCAATACCTCCTAAAGTGCAATCAAAATTGGCATCCAAATATATTCCTCCAAAATCTTCCTCTACTCCTATGTTTTCCAATCCTCCATCTAATAATCTCTCATATTTCCAAACACCAAACCCTAAAAATGTTAGATGGGTTTCCATCTAGAATCTCCAAAAAGTGAAATTAGTTCCATCAAACCTAGCCACCTTGTGATATCCTTCTTGTTCCATCCTATATCTTCCACAAGCTATTAGATTTCTTCTAAGGAACCTAGCTCTAATACCAATTGTTGAACACACATTGAAATATTGATCCAAGGGGGTGAATCATTATTCTATCAAAACTTAAACCCTTTAGAGAAAATTGAAACTTAAACTTTACACCACAAATAAGAACATAAATATTAACACAATCAAAACACCACACAACACCATATGTATGTGGAAAACCCCAAAGGGAAAAAACTACGGTGAGAAAATATTCTAGGAGCTATTGTCCTAATCTAGCCTCACAAATGAATCACAATTACAACTTTATTTTAGGGCTACAACCCAAGGAAGCTACTAATCCATGTAATGAGGTTTTAGGGTCACTCCCAAGGAAGCTACAATTCCCTACAAACTTTCTTTTAGGGCTACAACATAAGGAAGCAACTAATCCTTGAACTAAGAACAAACTTAGAAAAGATATCATTCGACTGTCTGAATTTGACAATGAAGCCCAATCCTTTTGATGATTTAAATTCTTCTTTAAAAAATCTTATGTAACTTCTTCAAAATACTTCTCTACAACTTACTAGCTCACTTCTTTCAGCATTCAAGAAATTTTTTCTTTGTCTCACTACTTCCCACAAACAATTAGGCACACACTTCAGTTCTCTTCTATCACAAAAATATGATCGACTTGAATCTAGATAGGATCTATGATTTATGCTCTTTCTCTTTGATTCACTTACATAAAAAAATCATAATGCATTACACATCCTCAACTCAACCATAGGGCCTAGATTAGCTAGGTTTATAATATATACATGATATTATATTGATTAAAATACATATGTTGACCTACAACAAAGAATACTATAATTACAAGTCGTCCAAAGATCAAACAATCCACATGAAATATGTAGAGGGAAAGACCCAAATGAACTACATACAACACTAGGAAGAGGAACACCACCTTGTGGATTCCAACACATGCTTAATTTGTTCTTAAAAATTCTTCACAACATCAGTATTCAATAGAAAACATTTGCATGCTTCACAAATTCAAATTAGGTTGGTCTTAAGAAAGAAAACATGAAACTTGTAGAACATCGACCATTACAACAAGGTGGTACACATGAAATATTAAACATTAATTGTGCTTCTCCTAGATGATTTGACATGACCCATACAACACCTTCAAACACATTTTGAACTCTATCCAATCTTCAACTTTTGGTATAGACCTTCAACATATATTAGTCATCCAACCAAAAACATAACCTAACAACACCTCCATTCCAAACCACAACCTATTCAAGAGAAAGTAGAAAACACCTTGTGAAGAAATAGATAACATAATAAGATAAGGAACAATCTCATACAAATATTTCATAACTTCATGCAACAAAAATTTGGTGCAAGCCAACAGACACTGAAACCAACCACTAAACAACACACTCTTGTACTTAGTCACTTACAACTTTATCTGCAGAAGGACTAATGACATGAAAATTTAGATATAACACCTTCCCAAAACAGCAAGATTGACTTCTAATTAGCATGACCATATTTGTAAACATAGATAATTTCAAAACCAAACTATCTACCTCTATGAGCATCCTCACAAAAACAACACTATCTTCAAACTATCACTTCCAAAACACTTTTTCTATAACTCAACTGAACTTAAACTTGGATCACACATGCTTTGAAACATAATGAATCTATGTTCCAATCTACAAGAGAAAAGCATTACTAGTGGAGAAATGTAGAGCATCTCTTAGAGACACTGGCAAGCATCTAGCCAAACTACAACTCGCATTTGACATCTGCCACAACAAAACTGTAATAGTCTCCAACATACCTTTGACATCAATGAAAACCAAGCTTATCAAGTTGTAACAATTTTTGTATGACATCTTTTATGACAATATGTCTAAATGACAGGGTATAAAGAATTATTTTGTTTTCCTTGATCAATAGTGTCCTATGTGTTCCTTTTTCAAGTCATTATCTATGTTGCATATGGTCACAAGGATTCTTTGATTGAATGATCAAAGTGCAGTCCCTTTTGTAGTGTTTAAAATTAGTGAAATATACATAAAAAGACTCATTTGGTATAATTTCTTAAGAGCTCCAAGACAAAAAAAGGTGCCAAAATTTTGCATGACATTTCACTAACACTATGACACCTAGGAATTTATCATTTGAGCCTACAATTGGATGATGGATCCAATTAAGAATATCTATCTTTTATTTTCTCAACTCCAATTTATTTTGCCCATGGTGGTGACAAATGCAATATTACAAAATGCTTTAATTTTATTTAGTGAAATGATGCTAGGACTAATATTTTGTGTTTGAGACAAAATGATAATGTGAACATTTAGTTTTGTGTTACTACTACTAGAGGTTTTTTTTGGTACCCAAGTGTTTGATCCTTTTGAGCTAAATAGGACTGATAGTTGGGCGGGTGCATGAAGATGGGTGGCCAATTTTTGGACAACGTTTTTTAAAAGTTATGAAAACTCATACCACGAGCATGTTATAACATGCTCGTATTATGGCTTGGTGTGTTGAGCCTAAGTCTCAGACACAACAAGCCCATAACATGAGTGTGTTATAACGCACTCACATTATGACCTATTAAAACCAAAAAAATAGTAATTTATTCTTGCATTTCGATTGTGTTTTTTCTTTTTCCTACGGCCACAACCCTCATTTTTCATGCTCATGTTCTAGGAGGAGGTATTGTGCAAAAATATTCATCAATGGTTGCTATTTCATCATGATGATGCCTCCATGTTGATGAGGAGGTGTGATAGGTAAGGATTGTTTTCTTTTTGTTTTGAATTTTTTAGTTTTAGGTTGAATTTGTTAGTTTTAGGTTGTATTTGATATTTATTCTTTTGAATTTGTAGGAGATACAAATCAACCTATAAATGCTCAAAATCTTCAATAAGAAGAGCAAAACAATCCTCAACAAAAAAATCAACCACAACAACAACATCCTCCACCAATCCCTCAACACCCTCCTCGCACTCAACGAAATTTAATGAGTGAAATTAAGAACAAAAAAAACTTGAGGATTTAATCAGTAGGTTGAGTGATCCAAATGGTTACACAACATAATAACCTGGCCAAAATAACCTTGGACATAATAAACCAGTCACAATAACCCAAGGACAAAATAACCCAGGGTCATAATAACCCAAGCCAAAATAACCCATGGACCTAATATCTCTATAAGAATATAGATAAAGGAAAACAAAATTTATAAATTACATGGGTTATTCTGTTCATGGGTTATTTTTTCCATGAGTTATTGTTGGTGTAATTAAATGTCTCGTACATTGTCCTAGGTCATGATTACACTTTAGTTAAGTTTACTTAGGGACCACATAGGAGGTTGTTGGAGATTTTCCACTTTTGGTGGACTTGACATGTCATTATTTTATCACTTGCACCTTTTGTGGTGATTATCACATTATCCTTTTCCACTTTATGTGGAGTGATAACTTTTCATAGTTGTCTCATGTCATAAGATTACAACACGTGTCATAATATTATGCCCTTCTATGTTCTCACCTTGGCTATATAACCAAGGGGTCGCCTATGTACTTTTGCATAGCATAGCATTGTACCATTCCATCATATTTGCATTATTGGCAGAATACAGTTTATTCTTGTCATAGTCTAGTATTTTCTCTCATTTGTTCTTTCTATTAGGCCTCTAGATCTTGGGTGGCTACCTTCATAGCCAATTCTTACATGGTATAAGAGCTATTGGAGTGCCTTTGGTTAGTCATTTGGAGAGATTCTTGGAGGATTCCATTTTTGGCCTTATGTCGTAGCAGCATTTTGGAGCATTCTAAGCCAAATCTGAGCCCGCCATTGTGTTCAGGAGGTCGTTTCCAGTTGGGATTTCCTTTCATTTCATCAAAATTTGATATCGAGAGCTCCAGATCTGAAAAATTTGTCAGTTTGGGTATTTTTCTCAATTTTTTGAATTTTTCTATAGTTTTAGAAAAATATTTTCTCATAAAAATTCCAGTTTTAATATTTTGAAAAAAAAAAATATTTGTGAGAATATTTTGAAAAAAATTAGAAAATTTTGAAAACCCTATTAAAAATTTGGGGTATTTTTTTAGAAATTTGTATTTACTTTCGAAAAAACTTGTTAAAAATTTCAAAAAAAATTAAAAATCAAAACAAAAAAAAATCAAAAATCAAAATGTGGTAGGAGGCCACTAGCTTATCAGCCTCGCGGGCCCCTCATTCCCTCTTACCAGTGGCACCCAGGCAAATCAGCCAGTTTATTTCAAAATCTAGAATCCGGCAATCATCCTCTGAAATCCGACATTAGCGATTTTAATTAACAATCAAAATATTCCTTTGGGAATATTCCGGCACAAATCAAAATTTTTGACAGTGTACTCCCAGATTCCAGCAACATCGCCATGTCACCACCCAGTCGGTGCCAACTCTGCAGTTCGTACAGCCATGTCATCTGCCCAATCAGCGCTTGCCACATCACCCATCCATACAATACGTATATGCCATGTCATGTAGGTGGTTTTTTGCTGCAATGGGCCTCAGGCTGTCAAATTTAATGCACTATATTGCTGACATCATCATCATGTCAGTGATGATATCAGCATTTAAAAAAAAAAATTCCCCTCTCACCAATGAGCTTTTCAATTTTGTAGTCCGACTTTGGAAGGCCATATCTTGCTCATTTTTGCTCCTTTTTTCAAGAATTTTCTTTTTATTTGGGCTAATTTTTTGTGTACTTTGTAGTGGTATACTTGATTTCTGATTTTTGTTGATAGATTTTCCATAATTTTTAGTTTCTCATCACTGTACCTATCTAGTCACCATTTTTGCAACTTTTGAGGCTTCGTTCAGGCTCATACAAACTCCTTTCCAAGTGCCATTTTTTTTGAAAGTGCACAATTTTTCGTCTACTTTTTGAATTTGTAATCAATTTGAAGCGATCTTGAGTAGATTTTGTACTTTCAGTATATGGTCCTTTTTGGCCTATTTGGCACTTGTATTGCATAGATCTAAATTTAGGTCTTTGTTTATTTGTTCTAGTCTATTCTCAGCCTATTTGTGGCAAGTTGTAAATCAGAAATCATAAGCCCACTTAACCAAATTGCAAATGGCCTATTGTACACACACTACATTATAAAGTGCCAAAATCATCTATTTGTGGGTGGGTACTTTGATTGAGTGAATTTGGGGGGGTGTCTCTTGTGTGATTGTGCCTATTTTCTCTCTTGTTCTCTTGCATTCCATCATGGGTTCATCTAAAGTTCCACTCTTAACTACACATAATTATGCTACATGGAAAGTAAGTGCATGGAGTAAACTAATGGAAAAAGGTTTAATTTACTACATTGATGAAACCATAACTGGACCTTCAAATCCTAAGGAAAATCCAACTGCTTATATGGATTGGCTCACTAAAAATTCTATGGAATTGGGTACACTAAGAAAGTTCATTTCAAATGATCTCATTTTTCATGTTGATAAATGTACTATAGCCAAAGAAGTTTGGGATAAGCTTGCTGCTTTGTATGGCAAGGTTGATAAGGTTAAGGGGTATAAGCTTGAACATGATCTCCTAAGCATTGATCCTAAGAATTTTGATACAATTCAAGATTATGTCACTAAGGAAAATGAGCTAAGAGCACAACTAAAAGATTGTGGTATTGAGAAAGAGGATGATCAATTGGTCTTCAATTTGTTGGAAAAACTTCTAGTTGAGTATGCAGCCTTTGTTTCAAGTTTTCAGACTCAAAGATTGACAATTAGTAACTTCACATCACCATATTTTTAGGCTCTCACAGATCTTTTGATTCTTGAGCAAAATAAGTTGATGAAAATGGGAATTCTCAAGTCTTCAACTTCAAAAGCATTGGTGGTCAATCATGGAAACAACAAGAAAGGAAAAGGAAAGGACCAAAAACAATATTCACCAAAGCCACAAGGAGAGAACAAACAATCCACTCCTCCACAACAAATCTCAACTTCATCATCTTCAAAGAAGTACAAAAATTCAAGCAAGAGGGAGCAACCAACATGTGCATATAGCAAAAAGTTTGGTCATGAGGAGCATCGTTGTCATGGTAAGCAAATTGATGAGTTGAAACATATCCTTAAGAAGAACAACATAAACTTTCCAGCTGCATATCAGGAGAAGGAATCATCCCCTTCCACTTCTTCTAAGGGAAAAAGTACAACTCTCATGACAACAACATCAAGCTCATCTCCTTCTTCTTCATCTCAACATGAGAAACATAAGGAGAAAGCATTTCTTGTAGTTGCAAATTCCAATTCAGATCAGTGGATCCTTGATTCAGGAGCTTCACATCATATGACTTCATCCAAGGATATGTTTTCTTCATTTGATTCTTGTTCATCACCACCCATTTTGATGGCCAACAACACTTCTTTGGAAGTTTGTGGGAAGGGGTCTATTGACATTGAAGGTGGAGCATTAAATGATGTTCTATGTGTGCCTACTTTATCAAGGAACATCCTTTCCATCTATCATATTACACATAGTGGTATAGGAAAGAGTGTAGATTTCACACCATATTCTATCATTGTTTGGAATTTGCATAGCAGGGCTCTTGTTGCAATTGGGGAGGTTGATAATCGTTCTCAGTTCTACACCTTCTCATATTTTTCTCCTATTGATGATTCAGATCACCCTAGTGTGGACACACTTGAGGAGATTGAGTATGGTTACTTGAATCTTGGAGTGCTCACTACTCCTAAGGTTTTTGAACCTATTGTTGATATTCCATCTCCTACATTGACTGATGCACCTGATGATACTTGTGTTTCAATAGTTTCAGTGCCTTGTGATTCAGTGCAACAGTGTATACCTTGTCTTCCAGTAGTAGCTTCATGGGATGACTACTTGACAGACATTGGTAGTTTGTTTGTGGAATCCTACATTGTAGATTTGGGGGACACATTTGATTATTTACATCTTCTATTTGATGAAGGTGATTCTTCTTCAATTGTTGTGAGGGAACACTCTGACCCTTCTCTACATGATCAGTCTTTCGAGGTTGATGTGATTGTGGATGCATCTTTACAGCAGTTGGAGGAGGCCACTTTCTCTTTTGAGAAGACATTGTCTTTGGAGTATGTTCTACCTACATCCTTGCTAGATCTTGAGTTGTCTTTTTCAGCAGATGAGGGCGTTGTTGCAAAGGGTTTCTCACAGGTTCTAGGAAGTGACTACATTGCAGCTTCACATGGTTTGGGAAAGGCATCTTTCAACATCAACACAAGGAACTTTGAGTAGATTTCAAAGACTTCTTACAGTTTGAGGGTTCTTCCTTCTGCACTTGTGGATTGGGGAGACTTCATTCATGCACCTTTGGTATTGTTTCTTCCCAAGGGGAGGAATGTTGTTCAACAGTTTTGGAACAGCTTCTTCATTCCTTCTCGAGCATCTTCCATGGGTGCACATTATACATTGAGGGGGGGCTACCTTGTCTCTCTTCTTCTCTTGTATGGGGGGGACTTTTTCCTCACATGGGGTTTTGTCCTTCTCATGCTATCTTCATAGGCTTTTGTATTTCATCTCTCTTTTGGGGGTAGTTTTTTCCCATTGGGTTTCTCTATCTTTACTCCACTTGTGAGAGATTGCATTGTGTGTCCATGGGTACCTAGCATGGCCTAGTAGTTGGGACCCATCTTGCATTGTTTGTTTTTGTGTAGATTCTCCCTAAGTTGCACTTAAGGGGGGGTGTTGGTATAATTAAATGTCTTGTACCTTGTCCTAGGTCATGATTACACCTTAATTAAGTTTACTTAGGGACCACATAGGAGGTTGTTGGAGATTTTCCACTTCTAGTGGACTTGACATGTCATTATTTTATCACTTCCACCTTTTGTGGAAACATCATGTGATTATCTCCACCTTTTGTGGTGATTATCACATTATCATTTTCCACTTTAGGTGAAGTGATAACTTTTCATAGTTGTCTCATGTCATAAGATTATGACACTTGTCATAATCTTATGCCCTTCTATGTTCTCACCTTAGCTATATAACCAAGGGGTCTCCTATGTACTTTTGTATAGCATAGCATTGTACTATTCCATCATATTTGCATTATTGGCAGAATACAGTTTATTCTTGTCATATTCTATTTTCTCTCTTTTGTGCTTTCTATTAGGCCTCTAGATCTTGGGTGGCTACCTTCATATCCAATTCTTACAATTATTATGACCTTGGGTTATTTTGTGGTTTGGTTATTATGATGGGGTTATTGTGTCCAGGGTTATTGTGGCTAGGTTATTATGTCCTGATACCGATCCAAATGGTTCAATCACAAAAAGAATGACCTTGGAAACTTCATTAAAATATATGTTAAAAAATGTAGATTCAATTAGCAAACAAATAACTAGATGGCAAGATAGGAGGCAAGCGTCTAAGGCTTATTACACAGATAAGTTATCATATAAAGATGTAAAGGATTTAAAAATTACAAAAGGTGATTTGTGCTCCTTATTCACTGACCCACGCACACATCAAAATCTCACCCTCAATGTGAAGAGGTTTCTTATTCATTGGTGCCACCACCAAAATATTAGGAAATTCTTTTATGATATGTGGTACATGGTTTTTAATTACCCACTATGCAACAATTATGAAGTCCTATAGTATTTCCTTAGGAAACTATACTGTGAGTTCATATTGAATAAAATCCCAAATTATTTTGATATGAGGGACTTCCAGGGGAGAGGTGGGGGGTCAGCTCAGGATAGACCCAATGCACAGTTGAATCCTATGTGGCAAGGGAGACGACCTCTCGCTAGGCCACCTCATGAGCACATTGTTATCTCTTCCATCGCGAAGGAGAGTGCTGATGTAGAGACATTGCAAGCAATCAAAAATTTGACCAGAGTGTCATCAAGCATGCTATCCCTATTCTACAACGCCATCCAGGGGAGTCTTTCAGTGGTGGCCTTCGAATCCATGTATGTCAATATTGCGAGGTGACTTGTTCATATGACCCCACCAACACTCAGGAGGCTGCTATGTAGGATCCATCTACAACTATGGAGATGGAGAGGGAAACTAACATTTTGCATGACGCATATGGCATTGATTCTCAGATAAAAGTTAGCATGTTCATTGAATTTAATTTATTAAATTTCAATTTTGAAATGCAAGATTAACTAATTTAGTTTTATGATTTTAATAAAATTGTAGGGTCACAGTGTTGAGACTAGATACGCTGGCCCTCCACCTGATTTTTTTGTAGTATACCTATCGGTGGGGTATGTAACTAGTAAACAATTATAAATTTATTACATGTTAATAGCATTGTTTTACGAATGATATTTTAATATGTGATTTTGGATATTGAACAGGCTAATATTGGAGGTTTCGAGGGAACACCTCCCAGTTCCAATGGATTTACTCAAACCTACACACAAATAATAGAATAAATAGTTTAACTAATGAATTGTATTTAATAGATTTTTGTTTTTTATATTCATATCATTGATTACATTGCATTGCACATCATTCAAACTCAAAGCATTACTTCACATTCCATAACTAATAACTAGATGTTGATAGATGACAAAATTTCAACTACAATATAGTTTAGAAATTCAACATAAGCATTGATGCAATTACTTCACATAGCATAAGTAATAAGTCTAGGAGTAGCTTCCAATTGCATTTTCTGGTCATGGCATTCCATGAGACCACTTTTTACTGCTTGACATCTTTTCAAATAGTTCACTGCCTTGTCTATACTATGAATGCTTGGAAGGAATATATATGAAAGAATAATAGTAAGCAATAGCATAGACAAGACAATGACTTTTTTGAAAAAATGCCTCAAAGAAATGCAGTCTCATGGTGATGTCTATCACCATGAGAACCAATTTCTTTGAGGAACTTTTTCAAATAGCTCAACGCCTTTTCTATGCTACCACATTTTCCATACATGTCTACCAAAGTATTTTATCAAATTATTCATTTCCTCACTACTATGGCTAAAAGCTTAAAAAGGTGCTTTCCAACAAACTATGGATGCTTGGAAAAATCTATCAAAGCATAATAGTAAGCAATAGCATAGACATGACAGTTAGTAGTTTGAAAAAGTGCCTCAAAAAAATGCAGTCTCATGGTGATGGAATGCCATTCCATCACCATGAGACCACATTTCTTTGAGGAATTTCTTCAAACAACTCACCACCTTTTTATGATACCACATTTTCCATACATGTGTATCAAAGAATTTTATCAAACTACTCACTTCCTTGCTGCTATGGCTAAAAGCCTAAAATAGGTTCTTTCCAACAAACTATGGATGCTTGGAATTTTTTTTATCAAAGCATAATAGTAAGCAATAATACCATAGAGAAGGTAATGAACTGTCTGAAAAAATGCCTAAAATAAATACAGTCTTATGGTGATGGAATGCCATGATGTTCATTTGTTTGTAATGGCATTCCATCACCATGAGACCGCATTTCTTTGAGGAATTTTTCAAATAGTTCACTGCCTTCTCTATGCCACCATAGTTATCGTACATTTCTACGAAATAATTTTATCAAACAATTCACAAACTTGCTACTATGGGTAAAATCCTAAAAACATGTGCTTTCGAACAAGCTATGGATAGGGAAAATAGTAAACATGATAGTCAGAAATATATAGTCTAATAAGTACTCAAAATTTTGTTCATTATCTCATACATTATAAGTCGTGATGTGGATCACTATTGTAATTTTTGTGATTGAATAATTTGTTGTTTTATTTTAGATGTTGCAAGTGGAAACACCTCTGAATGTGATGAGGGCAATAGAGATCAATGTTTCATTTTCTATAAAATCCTTGATTGCTCTGGCAGGGGAGGTATGAGGAAAATTACTAAATTTCAATTTACATTCATTATTATAGATGTTAGTTAGTGAAAAGGAAAACCATTATTGATTCATAGTTTAATTTTTGTTTGGATGGTTTATACATGGCTTGAGCATGCCTCAGCATGGATCTGTGAATATTCCCCTCGTGGAGAGTGATCATAAGATGGCCATAAGTGATTATTTTGTTAAATATATCATTTTTTATAATGTAATTTCTATATATTAGTGTCTTTACTTCTTATTGTAACAGTTAAAACTTCACCAAGAACTAAACACTAGGAGGAGTAGCAGGAGCACTCCTCGAGTGCAATGCAAATGAGTGACAAACCTATCGCCATCTGATCAACAAGCAAATGGAAAGAGTTTATTTCAGGAGCCTGGAGAGCAATGACTTTTGATTCCAGATCCCTTTGTTGTATACATATACGTCATTTTTGTACATATTTGACATTGCATGCCTATATGGCATTCTCGTAAGCCTATATGGCTATTTTGTACCTATATTTTATACTTATATTGACATATATTGATGTATTCCTACATGGATATTTGGTTAATAAAAATCTATATTATCGATGGTGTCCATATTTGCATTATAAATCCATGGTTCAATAGATATGAGTTATGTGTTTGCAAGTGTATGCTTTACAAGTTATCTGTATACTTTGTGACTTACATGTATTCCAGTGTATACATTGCAACTTATGTGTTTTCATGAGTATACCTTGTATTTTTCATATAATTTGTATTAATCTGTGTATACTATGTATTTGTGTGTGTACTTCAAGGCTTGCGTGTTTATGAGTACTTGTGCTTCTCTTATTCACATGTACATGCTTCACTTATTCATGTGTATACTTATTAATTGGTTAGCCCTAGCATTGATCATTGTTGTACTTCATGGTTTGTCTTGAATATTAATTGATTGATGCTAAACAACTTTATCTAAAAACAAAAAACACGCTTTCAATTGGTATTCCACGAAATGATTCATAAAAATATTCCAATATATTTAATCCTTTGATTGGAATAACTCAATTAAGCAAAGGATACATAATCTTCACAACACTTGCAAAACATAATATTCATATTAGATGAAGTAGTTAACTTCTTGACACATTATCATACAAATAAATTTATCTTGATTAGTCTTTAAACATTTTCACAACATAATCTTGATAGTGCAAAATGAATTGTTATGTTCTTGATCTGTCACCACATAAACACGTCAAAAGATTTATATGTCAACTTTTTGCAATATTATTTCTTGTATAGGAAATGGACTCGAGAGAAATCAAGTTATAATTTATAATACAAATAAGAAATGGACTCAATGCTATCCTAAACCCCCAAATAGGTCTATTTAACAAATCAACACCCTCTCAATCACTATTCCAATTACAAAACACCACTGGGCAGCATTTACCAGTTTGCAAATCCACAAAATCCATAATTTTTAGGGTGTGATTGGCCCTCTAATCCCACTATCCTCTAAACCCTCACTTTTCTCAAATTTCACTAGGGTTTATTGAAAACCCCATAGCCATACCTCATACAACCTTAAAAACTCTTCCAACACTCTTCATTCTACCTACACAAACTTAATTGACCACCAAATTATGTTTCCCCTAACTTTACCCATTTTTACTCTCTCAAACCTCTCTTTTTCATTCAAAACCCCTTTTTTCCCAACTAGGGAATCATGTCATAACATACTTTTGACCTCCCTTGTCCTTGAAAACCTTTTGAACATGTCAAACTCCACAACCTCACCCTATTTCCAACCTATTCTAACTTATTCTCAAGCAATTTCTTCTTTTCACCTAGTTTAGCCTTACTTTTAAGGCCTAAATTCTGAATTTTCAAAAGGGGAAGCGTTAGTAATCTCTTCCAATGCCTTTACCAATGCTATTTTCTTATTCGTACTCCCTATCATACTTACATAATTGAATCAAATGACCCCACAATAACTCAAAACTAAAAGAAAGATTACAAAATGGCATATCATGGACTTATTTGACATTATCATGACTAAAACCATTGAAAAAGACCTTCTTCATCAAATGGAGGAACAAAGTGCTTTGTACCAATTATCATACATTTTTTGTGTGGAAAACTCAAACTTCTCAATTGTCATGTGTATGTTTCTCTTTTTGATTGATTTGCATGCCATTACAAAGGATCAAGCCGATTAAACGTATTTCGGAGCAATTCTGCATGTTTGGGTGTGAAAGAGGACTATGCCTAGCATAAACCTACCTATCGGGATGTGTTGGAGCGGTTTGTTTGGTCACACAAATTGCAAAATGAAAGTTGCACCACTTTGCAACTTTACACTACTTGCATTTGACACTTTTTCCATCAAGTGAAAAATGGACACCATGGGAAAATGACTCCCAGATAACAAAAAACTGAGAGAGGTTATTTTACAAGGGCCCAACATGATCCCATAGGCTTAGATGGAGAGTTCGTAAGGGTCACATTTTTTGAGTAATAGTCTGTCAAAGTTTGCTTTCATTTTGGACTTTAGACCCTTAAAGGATCAAGCTAGTTGAATGTAGCTCCGAGCAATTCCACGTGTTTGGGTGTGAAAGAAGACCATTCTTAGTGTAAACGTACCCATTTGGATGTGTTCAAATAATTTGTAAAGTCACATGAGTTACAAAACGAAATTTGCACCACTTTGCAACTTTCAACTATTTGCATTTGACAGCTTTTTCCCCAAATGAAAATTTTCCACCAATGAAATATTCCTCTGAGATAGTGAAAAAAAAGAGAGGTTATTGTATAGGGGCCCAACACAATCCTATAGGATAGATAAAAAGTTTTTAAGTATCACAATATCTGAGTAACAACATGCTAAAGTTTGCACCATTTTGCACTTTAGACTCTTAAGGGATCGAACCGGTTGAACATAGCTCAGAGCGATTCTACATGTTTTGGTGTGAAATATGACCATTTCTAGTGTAAACATACCTATTCGAACATGTTGGAATATTCTGTGATGTCACACGAGTTGCAGAACAAAAGCTACACCACTTTACAACTTTGCATTGCTTGCATTTGACACTTTTTCCATCAGGTGAAAATCTATCACCACGGGAAAACCACTTTGAGATAGCAAAAACTGAAAAAAAAAATTGTAGAGGGGCCCAACATGATCCCATAGGGTCAAATGAGAAGTTTCTAAGCATCACAATGTCTAAGTAATAGTATGCTGAAGTTTTTAGTCATTTTGCGCTTAGACTCTTAAGGAATCAATCCGGTTGAACTTAGCTCAGAGTGATTCTGTAAGTTTCGGTGTGAAAGAGGACCATTCCTACTGTAAAAATACCTATTCAAATGTGTTGGAACAATCCGTGTGGTCACACAAATTGCAGAACAAAAGTTGCACCACTTTGCAACTTTGCACTGCTTGCATTTTACACTTTTTCCATTAGGCAAAAATCTGCCACCACGGGAAAACCATTCTAAGATAGTGAAAATCGAGAGATTTCATTTTGTAGAGGGGCCCAACGTGATCCCATAGGATCATACGAGAAGTTTCTAAGCATCACAGTATCTGAGTAACAACATGCTGAAGTTTGTAGCCATTTTTCACTTTAGACTCTTAAGGGATCGATCTGGTTGAACATAGCTCAGAGTGATTCTGCTTGTTTGAGTGTGAAAGAGGACCATTCCTAACGTAAACATACATATTCAAACATGTTGGAATAGTTTTTGTGGTCACACGAGCTTCAAAACAAAAGTTGCACCACTTTGCAACTTTGCATTGCTTGCATTTGACACTTTTTCCATCAGGTAAAAATCCGCCACCATAAGAAAAACCACTCCTATATAACAAAAACTAAGAGAATTTTTTGTAGAGGAGACCAATGAGATCCCATAGGATTAGACAATAATTTTCTAAGTGTCACAGTATGTGAGTAACAGCATGTTGAATTTTGCAACTATTTTGCACTTTAGACTCTTAAGGGATTGATTTGGTTGAACGTAGCTCAGAGTGATTTCATGTGTTTGGGTGAAAAAGAGGACCATTCTTAGTGTAAAAATACCTATTCGGATGTGTTGGAATAGTTTGTGTGGTCACATAAGTTGCAGAACAAAAGTTGCACCACTTTGCAACTTTGCATTGCATGCATTTGACACTTTTTCCATCAAGTGAAAATCTGCCACTATAGGAAAACCACTCCAAGATAGTGAAAACTAAGCAAGGTTTTTGTAGAGGGGCCCAACACGATTCCATATGATTATATGAGAAGTTTCTAAGTGTCACGATATCTAAGTAACAACATGTTGAAGTTTGTAGCCATTTTGCACTTTGGACTCTTAAGGGATCGATCCAGTTGAATATAGTTTAGAGCGATTCTATGTGTTTGGGTGCAAAATAGGACCATTCCTAGCATAAAAATATCTATTTAGATGTGTTAGAATAGTCTCTGTGGTCACACGAGTTGCAGAACAAAATTTGCACCACTTTGTAATTTTGCACTGCTTGCATTTGACACTTTTTCCATCAAGTGAAAAATTTCCACCACAAAAAAACCACTCCAAGATAACAAAAACTGAGAGAGTTTATTGTAGATGGGCCCAACATGATCCCATAGGATCAAACAAAAATTTTCTAATCATCACAGTATCCAAGTAACAACATGCTGAAGTTTGCAGCAATTTTACACTTTGAACTCTTAAGGGATTGATCTGGTTGAACATAGCTCGTAGTGATTCCACATTTTTAGGTGTGAAAGAGGACAATTTCTAGTGTAAACATACCTATTTATAAATTTTGGAACATTCTATGTGGTCACACGAGTTACAAAATGAAAGTTACACCACTTTACAACTTTGCACTGCTTGCATTTGACACTTTTTCCATCAGGTGAAAATTTGCCACCACGAGAAAACCACTCCCAGATAGAAAAAATCAAGAGAGATTTTTGTAGAGGGGAACAACATGATTCCATAGGATTAAACGAGAAGTTTCTAAGCATCACGGTATTCAAGTAAAAACATGTTAAAGTTTGCAGTCATTTTGCACTTTGGACTCTTAAGGGATCAATTTGGTTGAACGTAGCTCAGAGTGATTTCACGTGTTTAGGTGAAAAAGAGGACCATTTCTAAAGTAAAAATACCTATTCGGATGCATTGGAACAGTATGTGTGGTCACACAAGTTTCAGAATAAAATTTGAACTACTTTGCACTGCTTGCATTTGACACTTTTTCCATCAAGTGAAAATCCACCACCACGGGAAAACCACTCTGAGATAGTGAAAACCAAGAGAGGTTTTTGTAGAGGGCCCCAACACAATCCCATAGGATTAGAAGAGAAGTTTCTAAGCATCAAGGTATATAAGTTGCTTCCCTTGTGATTTTGATGGGAAAAGGGCATGAAAAATGAGGTTTCACCCTAGGGTTTGATAAAATATTGAATGTAGAGGTTGGGTGATTGTATTTTGAGTATATTTTGGTGATTTTAAGAAAGTATGAGGTGGTGGCATGTTCTATTAAGGTGTGGAACCATTTCTTTCAATAAACCCTCCTCATACTAGCATAAAATAAGGGTTTTGTGGTTTGGCATGGTGGAGTGAGTTTCTCCTGAGACAAATTATGGATTTAAGGGTTTGGATACTTGAAAATTTCTACCCCAACAAGTTCAGGGGGTTGTTGAATGTTTAAAGGTACGTTCCTTTGTAAATTAGGCCTAGTTAGCATAATTAAGACAATGATGAAGATCATTTTTGATGCACATCTTCTAATATAGTAATGATTGATTTTGAAGTATGTGTTGTAACTCAATAATGGGTATCTAGATCAATCATTTGTTTGTGAAGTCATTTGAGAAATGATGATAAAATTGTTCTTATTTCCTCAAATATGAGTTAAAAGACTTCAAAATACTTTCAAAAGTTACCTAACTCCTTGCTCTAAAGAAAACCAACCAATAATCAAAGTATAAGATGTAAAATCCACACAAGATTGAAACAAAAAAGGAAAAGTGTTGCAAATATAGAAAACATCATCCTTTATTTACTAATTTTTCAATTGTGC
Organism: Sequoia sempervirens; assembly: GCA_007258455.2. NCBI lineage: Eukaryota > Viridiplantae > Streptophyta > Pinopsida > Cupressales > Cupressaceae > Sequoia > Sequoia sempervirens. Next base: position 620,849,500 of record VDFB02193867.1, on the reverse strand, counting down.
AAGGAATGCAAGTTTTGCATTTTTACACCAAATGACAACTTTTCTGCAATATCACTTCTCTAATCACCTAATGACCTATTTGATACTTTGAATACATTACATATGACCTTCACACGACCTTTTTCACATTGTTTGCATTTGAAAATTCAAATTTTGCAAATTTTCCTATTGAAGGTATTTAGAGAATAAGGTGCTCCTGCACCAAACATGAACTCCAAAATTTCTTGAGTAAATCTCATTACAATGCCTTAGGTACTCTATTCTCACAAATCTTTTACAATGTCACTCATACATTTGATATTTTCTTTAAATTTCTACATCATAGATGCTCATGAGCATGTTAACTTCAATTGAGTAACTTGAGATTCCCTCGCTAATCTTCACACGCTCTTTTATAGTGGGTTCAAATTAGAATTAAGATTTCTCAAGATCATAAAAATAAGGATGTTGCATTACTTTTTTGACTAAGATTCTCTTTGATGGCTCATAAATAAGCATTTTCTTCAATAAGAGACCAATCAATTTTTAGTTTACTTACAAATACACAAAGTAAAATAAAAAAATGAAAGAGCATCCAAAATGGAAATGAAATGAAAATAGATGGAAGGCACTTATAGATAGGCATGCCAGTCTCTTGACTTAGTCACTCCTAGTCATGCATCTTCACTGAGAGTTCCAAGATACCTATTGCACACAACCTCTCATGAATAGAATAACTTGAAATTCGAGATGCTCTTATAATGTCTACATCATAAGTGCTCATGATAAGGTTAACTTCAAATAAATAACTTGAAATTCCCTCACCAAGCTTTGCACACACTTTTGCAATGGCTTAAAATCATAATTGAGATTTGTCAAGATCATCAAAATAAGGATGTTGCATTTCTTTTCTGGTTGAGATTCTCTTCGATGGCTCATAAATCTGCATTTTCTGCAAGGGGACACCAATCAATTTTTAGTAGGTTACTTGCAAATAGGAAAATTAAAAGATGTTAGCATTGGCATCAAACAAATTAATGTGCATACAAGTATAAATTAATAAGAACCAATGTGCATACTTACAAATTAATCCAATGAACCATTCAAGTCTGCTCTACTCTTTATTGTGTCAAGTATTGCCTCATGGTCAAACTCACAGACCTTCCACAAGGTCTTGTTCAAAGGTCTACCCCCATATTTGGTTAAACAAACATTGGATGCCATGACAATGTTCAAGTAATGAAGAATCTTATGATGCGTGTCAAAGTCCCAGAAAAAACAATGTTTAACACTCTTATGTGGGTACCTTCTAAACCACATTCTAGTAACAACTGATCCTATAGGGTATTCAATGTTTTCTCCATCTATAACTAGGGCCTCCAATTTCTTTTTGGCCTCAACACAATGACGCAAGTAATATTTTGTTCCCTCTTCATTTTCTTCATCTGCAATAACTGCATAAACATGCCCTGTATTGATATGTGCAACAAATCTCTTGAAATTAGTCAACAATACAAATGCAATACAAAGTAAGATAACAATATGGAATTTCAAAAACTAAGCAAGTAGATATATTACCTAGTTGAACTAGATCTGATATGTGGTCAAAGTCGACTGATGATTCCATCTGTGTTAGTTCCAATTCTATCATAGAGAAATATGTGTGAAGTGGCTAAGATAACTTGTCAACCATTTGTCAACCCACTCCCCTGACTCACAATCATTTCAGGTTTGCATTGCAAATGAAGAACAAAAACATGCCATCTTCCATGTATCGATACTCCATGAACCTAAATTTGAGCTAAGGAAAGAGTGTACCTCAATCGATCTTGTTAGTGTACAATATTCTTCATATGGTGTAATGTTAATATCATCCATTGAAACCAAAAAATCTATGAACTGAAGATGTACCTTCATTACCTAGACCCATCGAATCAATACACCACTCGATGATTGATCTTGCATCTGTCAACTTTGTATTGTCTTTATACTTTAACTCTTCTCATGTTAATGCTCTTTTCACACATGCTCCTGCACCATCATGCTCCCCCTTTTCATGCTAGGCCTCACAAAAGTTCCACATATGTTGTACACCTATAATGACATGCATCCTGCTCAACCAGTAGAACATGCATGAGTTTCTAAATTATGTTGTATAGTTATCTAACCATATTATATGTTGATTGTATGCTATGCCCCTCTAAGCCAACACACTCTAGAACATTTGGAAGCAACCTTGAACAAACTCTAGAGAATGTGTGTGATCATCACTAATATAAAAGTGACTCCCTTAATACCTTCCTTTGGTCCTTTGTACTATCAGTTGCATGAATGAATGCTATGTGCACAAATATTGAAACTTGTGTGGAGTTGTAATAATGTGATTGCACCTCACATTGTGGCTATAGAGTGTAGTTCTCTACAAAGTCAACCACTGATATTATGCTACCAACTGAAAAAGGTGTCCTTGCATATCTTGAATTGTGTGTCCAACCATTGGGCTCTATGGGTATGCCTTGCATACTCATACACTATATTGTCATGAAACATGGACATAAACTGATACAATGGAATCTTCTAAATAACCAAATGACACCTTTTTGCTTGAGACCCATCTTTTGCAACATATGGCACTATTTTATACTTCCCAAACTCTACTAGTTTATGTCCCACCTCATCTGTGCTTTCCATACACTATCTCATTTGGCTCCAAAATCTGATGAAATTTTTTGATGAAAGATGGATAATTAGATGTATTGTTGGGTACTAGTGATATTTAATGTGTAATTTTCAATTTTTTTTATTTTTATCCCCGACATTCTTTGAAATTTTGACAAACCTATTTTTTTGTCGAAATTGTGACAAAGAGTTTTCGTTGAAATTTCAATGAACATGTGAAGTCAAAATTGAGGCCAAAATAAATAAAAAGTGAGCTCAACTATTTATTATGACAACATTTTTCTATACTTACGAATTTGCTCTGCTTGCAAATTTGCTATACTTATGACAGTTTGTGGAGAACTAAGGATGATTTTCTTGGGAAAAATTAGAAAAAATTCAAGAAGCTATCGCCAAGTTAAGGGTAGTCATTGTCCTTTCTGAGAATTCATTTGTGAAGTCAGATTTGTACTTCTAGGTTTGAAAATTATATTTTAAAGCAACATCTCATCAGATTTCATTTTTAGAATCGTGCATTTTCAGAGTTGCATTATTATAAAGGTGCATTTTCAGAGTTGCATTTTCAGATTTGTACTTCTAGGTTTGAAAATTATATTTTAAAGCAACATCTCATCAGATGTCAATTATTGTTCTAGGTATTTGTTTATATCAATTTTCTTTAACGTAGTAGCATCTCATTTGTCTTATTTGTTGCATAATAAATTATATTTTTTTCATTCAATAATCACGTACATTAATTAAATATATATATTGCAGTAAAATGGTTATAATAATTATGTAATGCTTATGTTTATTCAACTAGGTAAGTACCAAGTTAAATATATGAACGTATATATCGAGCCTCTTATCGATGAGTTACTAAAGTTATGGAATGGCGTCACTATGTATGACATCTCTAGACCAATAAGACAAAGATAATTTCAATTCCATGCAATGTTTATATAGACAATTCATGATGCCCTGGGGCTAACACATTTTTGTGGTATGTTATAACATTTGAATACACCTTAACAATATTTAATTTTATAAAGTAGATATCATGCATGTTTTTTAAACAATTTATTCATTATATATAATTATAAATATTGACATATTTAATCCAACTATATATGATCTTGCAGGTCTTCAAACAAAGGAAAAATTTACATATCCAATTTGTGGTCCAAAGATGAAATCTCATTGTTCAACAAGTTTAGAAAAGCAGGTGTTTGATGAGTATAGGCACTTCCTCCACAGAAATCATAAGTATCAAACTATTGAAAAACATATTTTCCATGGGAAAGAAGAGACTACATCAAAATCACGAAGAATGGCACCTCGCCTATGGAAGTTGGAATATAATAGAATTAATCATCAAGGTTATACATCTGATCAAATTATTTATCTGTGGGTATGTGCAAAATCATGATGGGCAAAAAAGTGGCAATATGATGGGTATGTGGCTGATGACTTTTTTTTTAACCCAAAATTGATGAAATGAAAAGGGTTTTAAAGGAGATTCTCAGCTTTCCACCAATATAAATTATGTTTTACTTTGAATTTAATAAATAATTATTATTCATTTTCTATTTGAATTACAATTAAAGTCCTAATTGATAGGCTGATTGAAAAACATCTATAGATTTCAAACAGTATCACATTTTTTGAATCTAAAACATACGTCACATTCTATACTTCACATAATATAGGATTGAAAAAAATAAAAAATTGAATTTTATGAAGTTTTGACCAAGTTAAGGTGGTCAGACATACAAATTTTTAATTTTTCTAAAAGTTGTAATAAAATTTTTATAATTAATTATTGACTTGGAAAAAAATTACAAAAAAATATTCATCACATCCAGACATGAGTCGTCTACTTATATTTAAAATCTTATAAAAAAATATTATCATTTTATTGTGGTTAGGGTGGTCATACAGACACCTACTTCTTCTTTTTTCCCTGAAATTTAAGTACTACTGCATTGAAATTTCAAATTTTCACCAAATAGATTTAACAAAAAAAAAAAAACCTAGTAGTTCAAAAACTACATTCAATTTTCTACAGATTCTATTCTTACATATTTTTGAAATAATATAAATAACTTATTCAAATTTTTACGTCAAGTTGTCTAACTTTAATTTTTTTGAATTTTTTGCCACTTAAAGGCCTGTTTTTTCTATGATGATCCTACACATACCCCTATCATATATGATATGTTTTGAATTTATATTTTTATATTATTTTGTGTTTACTCATACTATAATTGACAATGATTGTCTTTGTTAATTTTTTTAACTTATATGCTTCATGAAGGTCATCAAGGCATTAATGGTCGGCTTCCACAAGGACTGAAAAGTTATCCCAGACAATTTAGTAGGTTGCCCTACTATAAGCAACTACAAATTGTGTATTTATTTGATACAATGCATATCAAAAAGAATATAACAAAAACGTTATGGAAAATATTTTACGGAATGAATGACAAAGAAAAAAGTGTCAAAATTTGTAGTGACATTTAGGAAGTCAATCATACAATGAAAAATGTCATTCAATTAAATAGCAATGGAGACCAAATTAATATAAGTGCCCTTCCTTGGTTATTAATGGAGCAGCAGAGCAATGCTATAAAAGAAGTCATATGATAAATTCAATTTCCCACAAGATTTGCTATGAACATAAACAATATAATAACAAAGAAATGTGAATTTGGTTTAGGGATGAAAACACATGATTGGCATATCTTCATTAAGATAATTATTCTGGTATATTATATATACTTGTATAATGCATATACTTTTTAGTGTATTATGTTTACTACTTTTGGAAAAATAATGAAAAGATCATTTTATAATTGTTGTAGTATGTTCTACCTCTATCTCTCCCAAACAACTTTGACAACAATGTCAAGCAAGTTATATATGATCTTGGAAAATACATGAGGTAAGTAGTGATATTTGTTCAATTTGTTATATAGATCTTATAATTTTTATTTATTTTACTTGTTATGTAATATACTGTATATATTTTTTAAATATCATTAATATATTTGTTCCTTGAATCACTTGTAAATGGTTGTCATCTAAATAAATCCATAAAGAAGATATAAATTATTGGAAGAGAAAAATTCTTCGTCTAATGTGTGAAATGTAAAAGTATCTACCTTCAACATTTTTCAAGGCACAAGAACACTACCTCATACACCAGGTTGAGAAGATTGAATTGTGTGGACCTGTACACACAAGGTCAAGGTCGATGGTTGAGAGGCACTTGAAATTTTTTAAGGCTTTGGTTAGACAAAGAGCACATCTTCAAGGTTCTATGTTGGAGGGATATATGATATACCAGACCATGGTGTACATTAGTGAATATCTTCCTAAGTTTGCAGCAAAGATCTATGTAGATCGCATTTGGGATCCCAACTCCTTTAACAAATTCGAAGGGGAGTACCTAATGGGGAAAGGTAGATTGAAGAAAGTGAGGTAATTATAAGATGGTCATGGAGATTAATTGGAATACATTTTACATATGGTTTTTATGTATATTGTACTTATTTAGTTATTAATCTTCAATATGCATCAATTATAAATTAAGGTCGTATACCATGGTATTTAACTAATTATATGTCATTTGTGAATTTCAATTTTTTTTTATACAGTTGGTCAAGAGTGGGATGCACTTCATTTGTATGTCGTAAACAATCTTGATTAGATGATGGTATGGATTGAACGATGTCAACAATTTGGTCACGCATTAACATGGGAAGGTGTGGCTTCATTGGTTAAAGAAGCTCATCATAATGGAGATTCCAATGTTACACAAAGGGAAATTGATTTAGCATATGGTTTAAGAGATAAATAGGTACGTATAAATATATTATCACCCATATTATTTAATTATTTTCAATTATATTGATGTATATATATGTTGAGATTGTTTTTTTTTGCATACATTCAACCAAGAATAAATATGTATATCAACTAACGATATTGCAATATTTTTTACATGTTTGACATATTGTAGGTGAAACACCACAAGGCTATGTGGTGCAATGGTCATAAATTTTGAATCAAAAATTTGGATGAAATAAACAAAATTTGTGATTCTGGTATAACTGCAATCTTTCAGGTGACTAATGTTTCATCTAGAACATACATCCAGAAGTCTCAAAAAATACATACTATGGAATTTTGAATGATATACTTGAGTGTGACTTTAAGTCCTTCAGATTAATTTTGTTCATCATCCTATGGTACATGCTATGACTGAATGAAAATGATCTCGAGAGAACTGTTATTGAACATGATAATAGATTTACCATGGTTAATACAAGGTCGATCAAGTGAGTTGGAAATGAGCCCTATGTTCTTCCAAGCCAATGTGAGCAGGTATTTTACTCTGAGGTTTTAGGTAAATCGGGTTGGGCATTTGTTGTTAGACATGATCCAAGAGGAAGTCCAATAAAGTATAATGTGGTGGAAGAAAAAGATACCGAAGATATAGAAGATGATGTAGATGATGATCAGGATCAACAGTTAGTTGATGATGTCCCTAAAAAGGATGTCAAAGAGGAGGAACTAGATCATGATGATGTAGGAGTTAATGTTCATAAAGATGATATCTGTGTAGATGATGACATTATTGAAATTGATATCAATGATGATGATATGACCAATCCTTGCAATGTCAAATTTGGATCAGATGATACAGACAAAGATTTGGATGAAGAAGAAGATCAATGGCATTGAAATGTATGAGTTATATGATTATATGATCTGTTTGATATTAATTTTTTTATAGAATTATATTTGACTTATGTGGTTACATAATTAATTTATGATATTTTTAATTTTTATTCCATTGCATAATTAATTTAATAATATACTTTTTAATGTTTAAAAGGTCAAAAAATTAAAATATTTCAATAGTGATGTTAAAAACCTTGAAATTAGTGTGTTTTATGTTTCATGTGATCATAAAATATTAAAAAGTGAGTTGTAGAGGTGGTTGTTTAGTGGTTGAGGTGTAAATGCATGTAAAAGGCATGAAGTGATCATTGTAATGGTTTTTGATGGTTGAGGATTTAAAATACAAGCTCTTGACATTCAAAAATCTCTGTTTTTCTTCAAAAAAATTATATATTTTTCTGTTATGTAGCCATATTTTGATGTGAAATCAATTCCATGTTATGAATATATTTTTTAGCTTTGATTTGAATCCGATTTGAGGGCTTAAGGCATTGATTTGAATTAGAAAGATTCATTTCTTTGCATACAACCCGGCTACCCTATTTTTGAGAGTTTTGTAGTCCAAACATGATATAAAAGGGCTCTTACACTTTTTGTGATTACTATAGCTTGTGTAAGAGGCCACATGGATACTATTGTAATTGTAGGATGCATGAATAGGGCGTAGGATGCATAAATATGTATGTATGTATGTATGTATGTATGTATGTATGTATGTATGTATATTTTTAAATGTAAATGTAAATGCAATTACTGGATGCTCTCCTAAAACAATAAATGCAACATATCATTAAAGAAATCTATATCTATGTATATAAATATGTATTTCTAAATGCAAGTGTAAATTCAAAGAGCATATGGTTTTGTAGTGTTATAGATACAACATATATCCATAAATTAATGTAATTTAAATTCTAAAGTTTCAACACATATAATATGAAATCGATCAAACTATTAAACTACATGAGAAATAAATGAAAATAGTAAATCAATATGTATGTGTATTTGTACATGTAAGTGTAAAATAAATAAAAATTATGAAAATTATAAAGGAATACAAGGGGAGACCAGTGCCTTATTGGGTATATGAAGTCTAATGAATATCTGCAAATGTGGATTTCAATAATGGCAATAATTCAAACTGTTAGACACAAAAATTGTTTACAACTTGTGTAAATGTGCAAGTGAATAATTGACAAACTCTTCTTGAGATAGAATGATAATTCTAGTTATGTGATTCTTTTTATTAATCCAACTAACACTTCCCAATTGTTGTGATTGATTAAAAGATTTTAATCCCTACTTGAGAGAACCGAATAACTAGATTACACATATATAGAAAATGTACAATGATAAACTGAGAATAAACTTGTTATATCAATTTAAACAATAGAGAGGCATCAGAATGGAGACAATCAAATAACTGCATAAATTTAACAAATAGGTGATACCAAAATCTTAATCTATAACTTAGATATCTTAATTTACTCCATCAAAATACATGCATCTGAGTCTCTGTATATGAAAGCATTTTGCTAGAAAGCTATCTACTAAATATCTCCTAACGCCTATATCTGTTGCATTACTATGGAACAAATATAAATACATCAAAACTTGGAAGGGACATGTTCCTTCACAAATGTTTTATTTTACTTAACTAATTAAAACAAGAGATTAGGCTCTATTTAGCCATAGATGAACATTTGATAAATGATCTAGATAATCCTGTCATTCATGAGTATCGACATCTCCTAATGTGTTCCTGGTTGATATTTCCACCTTTATCATCCTTTCGTTGTGCTCGCATCTCTCGTCTAATGTCAAATCCTTCCCTGTAGCATTTTCCAGAATTCCCTGTAACATCAACTCACATTCTTCGATCCACTTGGATTTCTCTTTCAAATTTTCTCCATCTTCAAATAGTGTAGGAAGTCCCATATTCGTAACATCAACCAACCCCTTTGCATCTTCTCGTAATTCCTCATAACAGTCCCTGTGTCTCTTTATAATTTGGTTACCCATACCAATGGCCACACTATCAGGAACATCTCTTTCATTTAATTCTCATAACTTTTTTTCAATCCTTTTATCAAATTTCTTTTGTTCCTTCCCTGTAACATGGTTCTTTGAATATGCTCCCCATAGCTTATTCAACGAAATCATTAAGTTGTCCTACCTTTTTTTTATTATTACAGTGAGTGTATCATATTTACCTTGTGAATATGCAGTTGACTCCTCCCAATGATCTTTTACCTATGAGCTTTCACCATGTGATATTAATTTAGGAGGTCCCATTGTGACTCCTAGCATGTCCTTCAAATGATCATTTTCTCTCATGATCCTTTAATTATTCATTTTGTACATTTCCTTTTCTTTTATCAACATTTGTACTTTTTCTTTATTTAGTTTTGCCACATTAATCCCAATGTCTGTAGTCACCACAAGATCTACCTCTCCAACCTTCAGAGTCATGACATGTCCAAATGCTTTCTCAGTATCAATCACCACTAACTTTCTATGAGGTGGATATAAGGCCCATATCATGAGTGATCCTTCCTCGGGGTTATATTTGGATCCAACATATATTTTTGTCACCCCCTTCAAACTAAGCTTGTGTGTGGCACTATTATCCTTTAAGAAGCTATCGAACACCAATGCAGAATTCAAATCCAACCCTAGAAAGATCATAACTCTAGCATCATCTAACATTTTACTTCCTTTGTCGTGGGTCATATTAGCTATTTCTCTATCCATAGTTAATTTCAAATCATTTAGTAGTTGCTCCTCATTGCTTGGTGTAATATTATCAACTATCTCCCTTATCTCCTTGCCCTTTTGCTTATACAAGAAAGATTTGAATTCTGAAGAATTCACAAATTCATTGTCTACTACAAATGACCTATATGCCATCTTTCTGGTGTATGTATATTAGCTCTCTTCAACACTTAGTTCTCTAGGAGGGTAGTTGCAATCTTGAGTTTTTAATGTGGAAGTCCTACTAGGTAGGTCTCATGGCATATCTTCTCTAGTTTCCTCATCTCCAAAAAAAGGGAACCTTGTACCCGGCAACCCTTGGTTGTATTCCTCCACCACTCTCTTTGCTTCCTCTGCCTCCAAATTTCTATTCATGTCATCAAATTGATAAGGCACATGATCATATCATCCAAAGTTAATCCTTTGTTTGGAAGAATTGATATATCCCTCTAGATCAAAACCTTCTCTTGGTGGACCCTTATTCATATTATACTGCATTAATTTTTCAAGGATCAAATCATATCCTTCCTTTGCAAGCACAATAAAATCACCAAAGCACAGAGTACTAGGCATAAATGCATGTTTTCCGAATGAACCAAAATTCATGAAACTAGAAAAATCCATTTTTCTTACAATTTCCAAATATGCAATCCTATTTGGGACTATTTTAGGCAAAATGAATGGAGAATCCTCAAAACCAAACACCCTTACCATAGTAGCATCTTCCAAGCAATACCAGTCTCTCGAATTGTGATCAATTAGTCCTTTAAAGTCCTTAGGCCTAAGGAAGAATTTTATTTCATTAGACAATGAGTGTGCACAAGGATGACTATAGAATTCATATACTGGCTTTACAAAATATTCTTCAAAATACAGGAAACTCAAATTAGCAAACCTACTATCCCAAATGGCAGTCCACAATTGAATGGATGACAATTTTCCATCTTTATCAAACTATGAAACCTTCAATTTTTCTATCCAAATCCCTAACTCTTGTCTAAAGTACAATAGTAGATGCATTAAAAGAGAATAATACCTAAGGTTCATAACAGGGGATTTATTCTTGATTGCCAACAATGCTAAGTTGAGCTCCTTGGAGAAAAATTAAGCATAGCTGAATAACCTAGAATTATGACATTGAATGTTAGTTGCAATTACCATGGGAACAATGGACATATACTCAAGAACTTCCATACCCAACACTTGTCTTATCGAGAAATAGGTATATCTCATATAGGGCTCGACTAAGTCCACATGGAATGGAGGCCCATTTCCATCGTCAAGTGGGATATTTTTACCATCTTTTTTAATTCTATGTAAGGGAAACCTCCAACCCTTGTAAGTGGTGTCCATTCTCCAAAACTCCTTTTCCAACTCTTCATTCATAGTTTTCTCATTACACCATCCTTCCAACTTAAAAAACTCACATATTGAAGCCTCTGATCTGTATATGAATGGTTTCCCAAATGGTCTGCATATGGCCGTAAGTTTTGAGTCATAGTGGGTGGCCAACAATTTTACTAGATCTATATTGACAAACACATTAGGGAAAACCATTTTTCCCAAATTCAGATGCCACGGATTACAAACTGGCTCAAAATGACCTCTTCATTGAAAGTGGAATCTAAACAATTCATAGCCTCTTATTGAGGTCCAAATATCTCCTATGTGCTTGCACTTGTCATCCAATTCATCCACTTCCACCCTCAGTTGCACGGAGCACCTACCTCTAGGAATTGGTCAATTAAATCCTGATTCAGCTTTTGTTCAACACCCTCTGGCTCAATTCGAGACTCAACTTTCTGCTTCTTACTCTTAGGGTGATTGCTCTCACTTTGTTTTCTACCTTTCAACTTCCTCGAGCTGGTGGCTTCGATATTATTCACTTAAAATTGTAGAAATGAAAAAGTTAAAATGCAGAGGACTTACTAGTTTTGATTAAGGTCTTTCAACTGAAACAAGTCTCTGGCCCTTTGTTTGTCTCCTCATTTCCTTCATTACCAATTTGCAATAATGTTCATTTTTCAATGATTTCCTTTCAATTTATGAAATTACCTGTACTTCGTGGCCCCATTAATGTTTTAACTCTAGGCACGAATGTAACAAGTTTTTGAATTCCTTACTGTCACATCAAATGAACTGGTCGGCAAGACACCTTCAAAATTTGGGCGATCTATACATTAGGCCCCAACCAATGTTCACTGAATACTCTATTGATCGGGGTAACACTTTATACATCTAATCGATGTTAACATTTGTCCCGTATACATTGCCAAGAGTCACCTCGACAATTATTTTGGTTCATTTATTTCTTCATCGACCTGACTTTTAGTATTGCTAACAAATTCAGTGGTTCCTCTGATCTTATAAGTCTCACCGATAACTTTTCTTTTGGTCTTGAATATGTTGCTAGAACTCCTATTGATATCCTCCTGTTAGTGTAACTTAGCGGGTCAGGTGAACATTTAGGATTTACACCGATGACACATGTCTCACCAATATATTCCTAGTGCTCTTGTTGGTGAAAGAAATAATGGTCTCACCGATGAAACTTCATCGGGGAGACTTAAAAATTTGGGCCAACATATATTTTTCATGCTGAGATGACTTGTCTTGTCAATAGATTCCCTTCATTGATGAGACCATAAGCCAATCTCCCCAATATGTCTTCTTTAGTAATCCTAGCTTTGAACATAAGCATAGGTGATCTTCGAATTTACCCACAGTCACATCAAATGTTCTATCGAAAAGATAATTCAAAATTTGGGTGATCATTTTATTCAGGCTTGACTAACGTTCATTAAACATTCTTTTGGTCAGGAAGATATTATGCTGATATCACATAATCTATCCATCTAATTCATATAAATGTCACCAAGAGTCACCATGACCACTATCTTGATCTATTTGTGTCTTTATCAACAAGACATGGTGTATCGCTAAGACATTAAGTATTTACCCGATGTTATAAGTCTCCCCGATGATTATTCCTTTGATCTCATGTTGCCAAGACTCCTTTCGATACAACTCCTTGTGTTTTAATTAGTGAGAAAAGAGAGGTTTCTTGCCGATGGAACTTCATCGGTGAGACCTATATGCTTGGTATGACATTTTCATTTCACCCCAATGGAACTTGTCTTGCTAACGAATCTCTTTATTAGTGAGATCGTGGACCATGTCATCCCGATGTGTATCTTCTTATGTAATCTAATTGGTGTGATATTTATGTTCTTTTGCTGATATACTGAAAATGAGAATATAATGATTTATGAATCAGAGAGACCTGCACAAATTCTTGTCGATATGGGTTATTTGAATACTAGATTTTGGAGGTTTTTCATCATATCAAATGGTCAAGAATGATGTGATCATATGTGACTATGATGGATTATACTCAAGATAAGGTTTTCTTTAGGGAATCAATGAGTGAAAAATCATTGTAAATTTTGAAAAAACACTTATACTTTCCCTTGAAGTATGTTTAATAACTCCAAAATGGGTGTCTAAAACCATCAAGAGTTTCTCTGGTGTTTTGGGAAAGTTTTGATTTATTGGGAAAAAACTAGGTTTGCACTATTACAAGGATTCAAGGAGTCAAAGTGTGAAATCTGACTTCTGTTCTTTGTTAGGCTTTGAGAGTTGTTTGAATTTTTTAAATTGGTCATTCTAAACTTTTTGGAAGCCTCTTAAAGGCAGGTTTATAGGTTGGTTGAGTTGAACCTACTAGGTCTAAATCAGGTAGTTGTTATTGCTAAGGTGGATCACTCCTTTCTACGAAGGCCATACACTTATAATTGGGTCAAGTGTTCTTTTCTTTAGAAGATTCCTATTGCATTTTTGATAGGTTACGATTTGATTAGATGGGTTATGAAGCACTTATTTCGAACAAATATCTTTATGAAATAAGTATATTGTCATGAAATTAAATATGATTTTTATTCCAATGTAAAAACTACAAAGAATGGAAACAATTCTTTCAACACATAAACTATTATGTAATAGCCAATTAAAATGAAAAATATTACTCTATATTAGTTAGGATACACAACTAAGAAAATGATCTAAAGTGACTTATTTATCCTAGAGGAACTAAGTATATAGTATGCAAAGAAAACCAACAAACCCACAACTACCCCATTTTGAAGGAGTTTAGTTTTCTCCCCTTCTTGATCTCGATAATATTGTCTAATTATTTTAAAGAGATGAAGGATCATAACACAACTTTATTCAACCTAGTAAATAGCTTGGTTAATGAAACTTGACAAAAGCAACAAAAAAATTGCTACATTTGGCATTTCATGTTGAATGAAGAGTGGTGACAATAATCTAATTTTAGTTTAATAAAAAACTATTATAGTTTTACCAAAATATACTATTGTATGCTTGCATGGCTTCTTAGTTAATATATGGGGAGATAGAGATAGATGGGGAGAGAAAGAGAGAGAGATAAAGATATATGGGAAGAGAAAGAGAGATGGAGATATATGGGAAGAGAAAAGAAGACAGGTGGAGATAGAGAGTCAATGGATAGGGGGGATAGGGAGGGAGAGATGGTGAGAGATAGAGAGGGGGAGATAGAGAGGGGTAGATAGAGAGGGGGAGGAAGAGAAAGAGATATAGATAGATAGAGGATAGATAGAGAAGAGGGGGAGAGAGGGAGAGATAGGTTGAAGAGGAAAAGAGAGAAGAGAGGGAGATAGATAGGTAGAAGAGGGAGAGAAAGAAGAGGGGGAGAGGGAGAGTGATATGTAGAAAGGAAGAGAGAGAAGAAGATAGGGGAGAGAGGGAGAGAGAGAGACATAGAAAGGGGGTGATATAGAGAGATGGAGGGGGATGTTGAAAGAGATAGAGAGAGGAGTGAGAGGGAGATAAAAAGACAAAATAGAGTAGGAGATATGGAGGGAGAGATGGAGTGAATGAGAGAGAATGGGGGGAGAGGGAGAGATAGCTCAATAGATAGAGAGGGGAAGAGGGAGTGACATAGATGGTGGGAGATATAGAGAGATAGAGAGTGATAGCAAGAGATATATCAATCACCCTCCCTATATCTCTATCTATTCATCCTTATCTCTTTATCTCTCTACCTCTCTCTATCTCCTTGTCTCCCTTTCTATTTGTATGTTTGTCATTATCTCCCCTTCTCTTTATATTTTCTTCCCTATATTTATCTTTGTCTCCTTA
Organism: Sequoia sempervirens; assembly: GCA_007258455.2. Taxonomy (NCBI): domain Eukaryota; kingdom Viridiplantae; phylum Streptophyta; class Pinopsida; order Cupressales; family Cupressaceae; genus Sequoia; species Sequoia sempervirens. Next base: position 620,834,179 of record VDFB02193867.1, on the reverse strand, counting down.
AGTGTGCAATGGGCACATTGAAGAAGTCTTAAAGGAGAATTATCATATCTTTAATCAAATGGAATGCTACCTTGAGCATAACTTCCCAAGGACACATGCCATCCTTGGATTATTTTTGATAAAGGAAAAAATGGGTTTTACAAGGACCCGAAACCACAAAGTTTACAACAAAATATTGGAAAGGACAAAAAAGTCCTCTGAATTAAATAAGCTACAAAGAAAGAAAAACCCTGAGAAAACAACAACTAGCAAAAAAAATCCAGCCAAGGCGTAGACCAAAAAACCAACAACAACTAATCCAGAGTCTTCAAAACTTTCTCAATCTCGGCCTCCAGATCCTACATATCCTGGACTCCCTTCTTGAAAGTTTGAATCAACTATGGTGTAGGGGGTGCCTTCCTTTTCAAATTAGCAATGGTTCTCTTCAAAATCCCTATGTCCTCTTCCTAGTTTTTATCTTTAACTTCTTCCAAATCAACAATCAAGGACCCCTGTTGAGCTTTATCTAGTTTTTCAGTCATTGCATTGATAATGATAGAATTATGTCTTGCCATTCTATTATTCTCTTCAGTGATTATCTTCACAACATTTTTTATTTTTTCAATGTCAATTTCTAACCTTTTGTCCTTACCCTCATTGTCCTGGATCTCCTTACTAGTAGTGTTCTCATTACGCTCTTCATCCTTCTTGCACAACATTGAAACCTTAGCTTCCACTTCTTCCAATTTACTTTAGAGGGCCCAGTTTTTGATATTTAGGTCATTAATTTCGTGAAAGACCCATTTTGACATTATGAAGTGGTCCACAACATTATTCCTAGCTATGCCCAGAAAATTAGTTGTAGGTTCCCTATCAAGATTGAGGCAATTTTTAGCAGGGTCAGACGCTCCAAGGGACCCTGTTCTATCATTTCTGTCAGTTGACGGGACAGAAGAGGAAGAGTTTTCATTTGCACCGGGTTCCTTAGAATAGTAGTATCTTTAGAGTAAGGAACAAGGTTTTTAATAGGGGATTTCTTGCTGGCACCTTTGGATTTGGGGGTAGAACTTCCAGGCTCAGAAACATGGAAGACTTTAACAGGTTGGGGATTATAGACTTGGGTTTACTTGCTAGTCTAGACAATGGGAGGGTCTAGAATCATCCTTACCGGACTCAAATTAGGTTTATTCCCTGAACAGCTAGGTTTAGTGTCATCATCTTCAGAAGCCGAAGAGGCATCCAGGTTAGCAAGGACCAACATTTTTTGGAAAAATTCAAAAATTAATCTTATCATACCAGTATGTAATATAGGATATCTTTTAAGATTTTTCTTAAGGTCTTCTAGACTGTTTCTTAAGGAACAGAGAAAGTAGTAGGGGAGAGAAACCTTGACCTTATAGAAATTTTGATTGAGCAAGGAAAAATGGTAGTCTTACACCCTAGTGAACCATCCCCAAGGTCATATACTCCATAATGATGTGAAGAAATTTTCTCCTGAGAGCTTTAATGGAGTCAGCCTCGACGTAACTATTGGAAACTTTCACAAGTTTCAATTTTTCCTTGTCTTTCTTCAGAAATCTAACCACCACTTCATCAAAGAATTTACTATCCCAAAAAAAATTATGTACTTCAATGGGCATACCAGTCACTTCAGTGATGAGATTTTCATCAAGCTTAACTTTCCTGCCAAAAAGGGTTATTTCACCATTGTTCCAATTCTTCTCAAAAAAACTCTATAGCTTCCTTATTAGACCCATGGAGTTTCTCCAGAAAAGGGAGTAAACCCCCACTTTTAACTTTGTTCCACACTTTAGTGTTTCTTATGTGCATCTCGAAGCTTTCCGGCTCAACTCTTTTTCTTTCTCCTCCCATTTTAACAAGCACAGTAATACAATTGTAAATAGAGACAAAATCTTGGTGCAAAATGGTCCCACCAAGCTTGTGAACCCACAAAGCATGCCAAGAAAACTTACAAGAAAAGATAATTAGCTCGACCCCATGCAATCTAATATTAGTGATGTACTTACCCCATTCTATCCTCATGATTGACGTGACACACATCTTTCCCATGTGAAGCATCATAGTTCAATCAGGCTCAGACATCAACACCTAAATCATTGATATTCAGGCATGTGCATTTTCCTTTAATTTTAACCCCTTCATTTGCAAAAAAGTCTGCCACAACATTGGATTTTCTATAGGCATGGGATATCTTTATATTATCAAACTTAGCTAAGGTCGAAATAGCATCATCAATCCAAGACTTTATGGTCCACGAGGGGGGGGGGCTACCTAGAAGATATTCAATAATATTTTTTGAATCCCCTTCAAGCCAAAGGTTTTTAAAATTCAGACTATGAGCCAAATTTATTACATGAAAAGCTTTGAAAACCTCAGCCAAATGATTGGTTTGTGAGCCAAGTGGGGTAGCAATCACACCTAGAAAATTTCCAAAAGAATCCCTTATAACTCTGCCACATCCCGCCGTTCCAGGATTGCCTTTTTCCACCCCATTAAAGTTGGCTTTGATCCAACCATTAGGTGGAAAATTCCACCAGACACTCTCCCTATCCTTCTTAGCATGTTTAGGAGCATAGGAAATATCATAACTAATATTCCATTCCTTAGCAATCATTAGATCATAGGAAGAGCAAGCCACATTCTTGAGATTACAATCCTTCTAGGAGATTGCATTGATGTTTTCTTTCATTAATCTGATTATTTTATCAAACACTATAACCTCTGAAGATTCCTTATCGCTGTAAATTTTGTTGTTTCATTCTTTCCAAAGTCCCCAAGCAACATGAGGGAAGGAAAAATCCCACAACTTTCGTAGTGTTGGGTTGTGAGGAGGGCCTTTCCATTGGATGAAAAAGTCTTCAATTGACGAGGGGAGCACCCAAGAGAATTGGTAGCAATAGAGAATTTTTTCCCAAATCGAGGCAACAAATGAAAAATGAAGAAACAAATGATAAACTGACTCTGCCTCCATCTTGTAGAGATAACATCTATTGGGTATTGAAAGCCTCACTTTCAGAGATTATCAACCGTGAGCACTTTTTTTTGAAGAAGGATCCAAAAGAAAATGTTAACTTTAGGTAAGAGGTGTTTGATCCAAGAATTCACCTAGAAAGGGGGGGGACCTAGGTAGAATACAGCCTGGAAAATGCTGATGAAACAGAGTAGTTACCCAAAGGTTCATCTTTCCAAACAAGACAGTCTTCCATCTGACCATGCAAAAGTCTGACAGCCAACAGGGAGGATTGAACAGGAGCAAGAACCTAACTAACTTGACACAGATCCACTCATTTTCCATTCTTCCAATAACCTTTAACATACAAGCCAAAAAGAGCTTTGCAAATCTTAGCCCACCCATGAAAAGGTTCAATTTTGGCAAGGGGCTCCTTGAACAACCATCTATCATCCCAGAATCTTGTTTGATTTTCACTCCTAACTTGCCAACCCACTCTTATTTCTACCACCTTTCTACCAGCAATCAAGTTATTCCAATAGGTTGAACCTTTGGGTAGAAGATGGAATTCCATCATGACCATAAGAGATATGTTATTCTCCATATATTTTCTTATCATAATTTCAGTCCATTCCCATGAGGACAAAAATAGTCTCAAAATTTGTTTAGCAAGAAGAGTCTTGTTAATCATTCTGATTTTTCTAAGACCTAAACCCCCAACCTTTTTAGGTCTACACACCAAATCCCATCCTATTAAAGGTAACCTTTTTCCTCCTTCAACACCCAACCAAAGAAATATTTTTTGAATCTTTTCAATAGCATCTGCAAACTTGGCAGGGATTTTAAAAAGGCTTAAAGCATAAATCAGAAGATTTTGAAGAGTAGCTTTGAGGAGCTGTAATTTACCAGCTTGACTTAGAAGAGCTCATTTCCATCCAATAAGCTTATTGCTAACCCTCTCAACCAACGAAATCCTAAAGGAATCTGGGGGTTTAAGGCTTAAAGGTAAACCTAGATAGGTGGCAGGTAAAGACTCCACCCTGCAACCTAGGATTTTGACAAATTTATTTTGTTTGTGTTTTGGAGTATTAAAGAAGAAGAGAGCTTTTTCGTTTGTTAATTAGCTAGCTATATGCCCTCCCATATGCATCCAACATATTTTTCAAAATCTTTCCCTCTGAAATAGTAGCTCTGCCCAAGATCATGGTATCATCAATGAGCTGTTGATGAGAATAGATCAAATTGCTAGAAGATAATTTAAGACCAATGAGGGATCTTTGATCTATCATCCTTTTCAAATTTCTTCCTAGACTTTCAGTCATAATAGTAAATAAAATAGGAGAAATAGGATCTCCCTGTCTTATTCCACTAGAGCTTTGAAAGAAAATCAAGGGAGAGCCATTAGCCATAACAGAGATTCAAGCAATAGACACAAGCTGCTCCACCAACTGAATAACCCTGTTACTGAACCCAAACACCTTTAAAATTTCAAACAAGAATTTCCAGTCCACTCTATCATAGGCTTTCAATATATCAAGCTTTAAGAGGAAGCCTTCAGTATTTGAGTCCACCAAGGAGTGGATATTTTCATGCACTGTGACTATTTAATCAAGGATTTGTCTGTCAGGGACAAATCCATTATGTTGAGGTGATATCAGAGTAGGAAATAGTAATAGAAATATGGAAGTCATAACCTTCAAGATGTTTTTTTAGATAGAGTTACAGAGGCTAATGGGTCTAAAAGCATCAAAGTCCACCACTCTAGGTTTCTTGGGAATAAGGACTAGAAAAGTAGCATTTAACTCTTTTAGGAGACTTTTGGACCCAAAAAATTCTTTAACAGCATTCACCACATCCTCTCCAACAATCTCCTAGAACCATTGAAAGAAGAACATAGGAAACCCATCAGGACCCAGAGCTTTACTCCCTTCAAAGGAGAAGACAGCATTCCTAACCTCCTCACTAGAGGGAATAGTAGTAAGCTTAGAATTATCTTCTGGATCAACCACATTTGGTATAGCCTCTATCAAATGATCGTAATATTTTTGGTTAATTTCCTCATTCTCAAATAGAATATTTTTGAAGAAAATAATAGCTTTCCTTCTAATATCCTCCTCCTCGTCAAACCAGTTGCCATTAGCTTCAATAAGAGAATTTTTTTTTTACCACCTTGTGTTTTGAGGCAGACAAGTGAGAGTACCTAGTATTTTGGTCACTAGCGGATAACCATAATGCTCCAAATCTTTGTCTCCAAAACTCCACTTCTTTAGAAATGATGTCATGCATCTTAATAAGGAGCTTGTTCTCTTTTTCCTTAATATCATTCAAGTATCCTTCCTTCTGGATTTTATTTTGGATCTCCCCCAACTCCATTTCCCATTTTTTAAAATTGAATTTAAATTCCCTAAGTTTTTTGGAAACTCTAAACATAGTTTTCCTTGAGATATTAATGTTCCACCATTTCCTAATTTCCTCTTTAAAAAGACGATGGGAAAGCCACATTTTTTCTAATCTGAAGGGGGTGTTTTTCTTTATCTTTAAAGGATCCGCAACAAAACTTATGGGAAAGTGGTTGAATCCAATCCTTGAAAGGGATTTAAGAGAACAATAATAGTTTAAGAACCAGTGATCATAAATTAAAGTTCTATCTAATCTAACCTACATCAGATCCATACCATTTCTACAATTCGACCAAGTATAGGAAGCACCTTGGAAATCCAGATCAATCAATGCTTGATTATTGATAAAGTTATGAAAATCCTCCTTACTTTCTGCATTGATCTAGGATCCTCCAAATTTTTCTTTATTTAGTAGGGGAGTATTAAAGTCTCCCATGACAACCCAAGAGTTGTTAAAAATCCTTCGAAAAGCAGCCAGATCCATCCAAAAAAGATTTTTTTGGCACCTTTTCCATTGGGAGCATAGATATTTGATTGAATCCAACTAAAGTTGTCCCTAATGTGGGTGAATCTAGTAGAAATATGGTTTGAGCCTTCCAAAATCAAATCCCCTTTGATAATGTGACTATTCCAGAAAATGGCAATACCTCCTAAAGCACCATTTGAGTTATTGCCATGTATGCTACAGTACTAAAACAATTTTATCTTTCCACTTTTTCCTTCAACATTTTAGTTTCCTAAATAAGGAGAATATCTGGCTTATGATCTCTAACAAAATTATGCAGAACATCCTACTTATGGGGATTATTAAGTCCCCTTATATTCCATGACATGATCTTCATGATTTTCCAAGGGAGTGGAGAAACTTTGGGATGGTTTTTGAAAGTCATCCGCAATATCCTAAAAACTATTATGCTCTCTTATCCATTTAATAGATATTTTTCCTCGAGAGTTCTTTGTTGCTCCACAGTCTTCCTTGGCTCTTGACCTAGTAGAGATACCACTTGGAGTATTCATTTATTTATCTTTTTTCTTCTTTTTCTTGGATAAAACCTCCTCTCTATCATTATCTTCTTGACTTTCCATCTCTTTACTAGATTCCCACTCTTTATCAGATAGAAGTCTTTGCTCCTAGGGTAATGTGTCCATGAGGCCGTTCAAATCATAGGTTGAGTTATCACTAGAAAGTTCAGTAGCTTGGAACTGATTATCATAGTAGTCCTTTACCAATTCTGGGGATATAGAAACCACTAAGGGATCTACACCTGAAGGGATATAACCTTCATAGGAAGGGAGAAGAAGAGGAATATCAAGTTCCAAGGATAGACCCTGGATAGGTATGTCCTCCAAGCCTAGATTCTCGTCAATATTCCTAGCTAGGCTCGTCTCTAGAGAGAAAGGACCTACATCCTGACTCTGCTTTTCTTCACCAACCACCTACCCCACACTTGCTCCTTTTTCCTTAGTTATCAAGGTGTCCTTAGATTTCTTACACTAGGGTTCTTGAGAAGCCCCACACTTAGTCCCCATTTCACAACCAACCTCTTTTAAGATACCATGACCATTAGACTCTTTATTCTCTAAGCATTCCGCTTCTAATTTCTTTCTCTATATAGATTTAAAAGTTTTGGTTGGCTTCTCCTTTTCTTTGATGGAATTTAAAGGTCATTCTTAGCCCAGTGCCCAGATTTTCTACATTTGAAGCAAGCAAAAGGAATAGTTTCAAACTCAATAGCTTGCAACCAGGAGCCCAGCTTTGAAAGAATCTCAACTAATGAAGGAAGTTCAACATTCTAAGATACCCACACACATATTCTTGCAAATACCAACCTCTTTCTAGCTTTTGTCATAGAGTCAATAGAAAGAAGCTCTCCAAAAGAGTTCGCAATGCCATGAAAGACATCTTCATTCCAATACTCCAGGGGGAGACCCAGGAGTCTAACCCACACTGGGAAATTCTCAAAGATAGAATCCAATAAGTTTATATTTGAAGTACATTTCTTAAGATCTGGGGAGGATTTCCCTATTACCCATGGACCACCACTTCTTACAGCCAAGATATCCTCCCTGTAGGTGAATTCAAAAGCAAAAAATCCCTTTGCGAGCACTGCCACTGAATCTTTTCCATAATTTCTCCATTTATTTTTGACAAACTCCCTAACCACTTCAATATTCGGTCTAGGGCCCATAAATTTACCCGCCAGGGTTCTTTCCATTAAAGCAATGTTATGATCAATTAATAGATCAGGCACAGAGATTGCAAACTTACCTTTCTCAAGGACGGAGATATTTTGCATTAGAGGGAATGTTGACTTTCTATTTTGTTTAACCCCAAACAAAGAAGCCCAAGGTTTACGATTGCCTCCATTTTCACTAGCAATCCCCACCATGCCTTTATATTTTTCACTTTTTTGACCGTCAGGGGAACCCATAGATTTAGCAGCTAGAATATCCTTTCCTCTTGGGTCCACCAAAATTTTGTTTCTGGAATCCGCCTCTTCTAGATCATCCTCACCTTTCTTCTTACTTGAAACAAGCACTGATCCCACCTATGATTTCTCAAAACTTGCTCTGCCTCCATCTCCAAAGCTTGATTTTTCAAAATCCTTCTTTTCCCGCTCATGCCCACGCTCATGCTTCGCCATCTCAAAATTTTGTTTCTCGCTCTCATATTAATATTATATTAATACAAATTACTATTATATTAAATATTTATTATATTAATTATATTTTGTATTATATAAAAATATACTAATTATTAATTATTAATTATAATGATTTTATACATATTTAATAATTTTGTTAAAGAATATAATATATAATTATAATAAGTTGAATAATTATATCATTTATTATGTAAAATATAGCTAATATATACTTAACTATATTGTAGAATATTGAAACCTAGCTAAATGGTGCCATAATTTTAAATTTAATTAACATACTCTAAAACCTAACGAAACCAGGTTGTAGCTTGTCAAATTGGAGAAGTGAAAGGCCAATACTAGTGCTAAGGAAGAGTTTGGAGTAGTGAAAACAAGGTCAATTCCAGCATTGAGGAAGAGTTTGGACTTAAAAAAAGGTCAATACCAATGCTGACGAAGAGTTTGGAGGAGTGAAAACAAGGTCAATATCAGGGCTGAGGAAGAGCTTGGAGCAGTGAAAACAAGGTCAATACTAGCATCGAGGACGAGGTTGAGGGCACTCGGGGAAATTGATGACCAAGGGACAATGAGAACTATAAATTTGGCATCCCCATTCTCTTTAACCTACAATTTTTCATGCCTAGTTTCCAAAGATCTTCTCATACATTAGCACCCCCATTCTCATAAAATGGTATAAGATAAGATAGAAAAAATAAAATAGCTTAGTCTTTCACATTTTTATCAACCAACCTCAGGTCTTGGAAAAACTCCCATAATCTACCCACATCTTGCTTGAGGTCTAGGATTTCATCACACATAGCCTTCATTGCATGAGTCTGAAGCAATTGTAGACTTAGCCCAAGTATATGCTAGGCTAAGGTAGATCTAATGAATGGAAATAGATGCATAAAATTCTTATTTAATTCCTCCACCACAAACATATGCAAGGAAAGGTCCCCTCCCTTCTTGGTAGTGATAACCTCCTCCACACACAACCCTTAAAAATTATGAATAGAGGAATATAATCTTTGAAGAACTCAAAGTTAATTCTCTCCTACCTAATGCAATTAGTCATTTTATCCTTACAAACATTTATAGTGATTGCTAGAGGTACATAGACCAATTCTTCATAATAGAAGAATTTGATCATACTTTTCCAATGATGGCATTATGAGAAAACCTTAGGTTAAATGAATAGTTCCTAGCTAATTTCTTTAAATCATGTCCAACCATATAAGAGAAGACCGCTCCTATGTGTACTTGGATACCATGGAGAAAGGCTCTTTGGGCTCTTTCATCAATCAAAGTATTATTAAATTTTAACACATAAAAGTGAGAATGAAGAATATTTCCTATGATGGTGGCCATCCCATTATAGCTCTTTGAGTTGTTAGAGATATTTTGTTTCAAATTAGAGATATTTTAAGTTATCAAATCCTACCATTAGACATAATCAAAATTTTGTTGTTTCAAATGACTATGAGCACTAACTTTCACTATTTGAAGATGTTGAAACCTTGTCATAGAGAACTGGAACATTGATGCAACCACTCATCCTACCTTAAAAAATACCAAAATTCTCCTAGCAATTAGACATAGGAAGATTTAAGATTATTTAAAAAAAATTATTTCCAAATCATAAACTTATGATGACTTAACCAAGCGTAGTACACACTTGCTCCTTGTTAACCACTTAGAAATATGGAAATTAAATGTAAATTTGCTGCTATTTTTAGTCATGTAGATGTCCAATAAACCACTTGGTGGTGTTTCCCTTCAAGTTTATTTACTTGAATCAAGAGAAAAATTCTTTTGATTACAATTAGAGAATACATTTGAGGCCTTGGTTGTGTAACTGGTGGACCATAGTCACATTTAACACTTGTTACAAAGTTTGGGAGTTAAAATGTTAACTGGATTTGATTTGTGGACACATTTGGATGGTAGTAACAATAACTTGCAATCTATCAAGACTTGATTACCTTATAACTTGTTAAATTCTAGCGATAAAATGATAGATTAATCATAATGTCACTTTTGGATCACATCACCATGAAAGAACTTCATCCAACATCCTTATGAGTGCAGGTACCACCAAATAGGTATTTTCCAAATCTATCTTCCTCAAGGGGTGATCCCATAATAGTGGTTTATAATTTTTGGCCAAATTGGACACTAAAATTATTATTTTTAACTAAATCTTCACATTCGGACACCTATAGCGGCTAAACTATGAGGAATTTGAAGATGGTGCAAACTAGAGTCTCATCAAATTTTGTCTGTAGATTCTAAAAATATTTTTTTCAAAAATTTTGGAATCAAATTGCACTTTTTCCATCTCCCATGAAAATAGATTTTTTTAGAAAACAACATTTTAAAAAGTGATGCACACCATATAACACATAACTTTTTTTCCATGAAGGATAAAATTCTAATTCTTTCAAATTTAGATTTGTAACTCTGATATCTAGTGCTTCCACTTGGTTAGATAGTTTTTATTGAATATTTTTTCCTTAATCAAGTTTCAAAGTCAAAAAATTACAATTTAGACACAACGCGGTATAACGCGTAACTTTTTTGTATATGTCAAAATTTAATTTAATTTTTTTGTTGGATCAAGGACTTCAATATCTGGTGCACTCATATTTTTCAATTTTTTTTTGATAATCTTCTATTTTTCCACATGTGAAGAACAAAGAAATTCATTTTCGATGAAAAACCTATGTTTAATAAAACTTAAAAACAAATACATAACAAAACCAAAACATATTAAAATTATATTCATTGGATAGCTTCTTCTGAGGAATACCATAATCATTTGAAATAAATTTTAAATGAATTCATTTGATCCCCCAAAATCTAAATCAAAAGTGATTTTTTATCAGCATTTTGATAGGTGTAAAGGAGATGCATTTATAGGTATGGTTTAAAACTAGCGAGGTTCTATCCAAGGGGGTTTGATCTAAGGTGATTTGATCAAACCCTCTTCAATTGGAATCCTTAAAATGGAACTTTTTAAGGCTTAAATCATTATATTTTCTAAAAATATGTGATTTCAGGTAAAATTCGTTCCTCTCAGGAATTGTAAACCACTATTATGACAGCACCCCAAGTGAGGGAAATTCAGGAAGAGAAGAGGAAAGTGAGACATGTAGTAGGTCTAAAAGAGAGAGATCAACTAGAGGTCAAAAGATTAGAAGAAAATTTTGTAAACGAATGGAATTTTTTCTTGTTGAAGGGGGGTCATGTTCTTATGATGATGAGAGCATAGGTGACATCAAGGTGCCCTTGAGTTACAAAAATCTATGGAAAAAATGGGTACCCAAGGAACTTCCTCCAATAAACACTGATTTTTGTGTCAACGAGAGGATATATAGCATAGCACCATCATCATTACATGGTTTGGGACTATTTTGTATGGATGGCATAAATGTCTGTTATGAAAAATTTACTGAATTGATGGAGTATGTTGGACCCTATTACAGATACAAAGATTGGATGTTGTTGGTTCGATATACACGAAGTATGCGTAGGTATGCACTATCAGCAAATTATATACAGGTAAAAGATAAGGATCAAAATAAAGGAGTGGCTATGTACATTGATGGAAGGCCAAAAGCATCAGGGAATATTGCAGGGTTTATAAATAGTACACAACCTGGGTCAACAAATAAGCAACCCAATTGTATATTTGAGGCATGCGAAGGAAACCATGTATTCGTCTGTGTTATAAAATCAATAACTGTAGGGGAAGAGTTGCTAATCGATTACATTTTGAATCACTTAGTTACAAACATAGCTACTATGGGGGTGGTACATACTATATACCATTTTACCCAACCTCCAATTAATGACTCCAATATACCATTTTATTCTTATATTTTTTTTCATAAGTCTATTGGTTTCATTTCGGTAATGGTTTTTTATATTTAATTTTTGTCACAGTGGGACATTGATCATGCAAGGAAGTCTCTAGCCCAGAGCACAGATCATGATGCATCTTTAGGCGCTTCTACCCGACAAGTTTACCTCATTGTAATTGTACAAATTAGATATGAGAAAAATGTTTTATTATTATGTTTTTTTCATAAGTTTATTGGGTTAATTCTGATAATCTTTTTAATATTCTTGTTGCATTCGTCTAATCGAGGAAAGGAACCTGCAATAAATGAGAGAATCCATAGGGAGGTGCAGTCAATATTATGTGATGATGACATCGCTTATTCAACAAACCCTCTTGATATGATAAGGAAGACCCACAAAAAATGCAATGAAGAAATCTTTAAGTTGTTATTCATAGTGCCTCAAATAGATGAGATAAGAGAGAGGGTTAAAATATTGACTGAGAGAGCACAAAACTGGCAAGTAAGCTATCATGAGATGTTTAATTATAACATAAGTTCATTCATGGTTTTATATTTTGTTCTCTTTTATGTCATGAACTAAAATATGTGTTGTTTTTATAGGATTTTTTGCGTCCTCATGATGCTCCTAGCCATGATCAAGGTACTACAAATCCTACCCAAGGAGTAGGGGTTGGTACAACTGTCCATCTTGATCTTCCTGCACATACATCACATCATCTGACATCATCCGTGCCTATATTGTTGTCTGAAATTTCAGCAACACATACCATGTAGGCATCTGTTACTGCACCCTCTAGCAATGAACACATGCCAGAACATGTGTTAGGACATGTACTTGGGGATGCAGAGACCACTAGTACTGGTGATGTTTTAGCAACATTTCTTGGATCTTCCCATATTAGTAGTATAGTAACATTTCCAGTCACATTTGTGGTGACCGAGGATTTTGTTCCCATAAAAATAGAGGTCCTAGGTACTTTAAATTTTTTTAATTATTATTATATATAATCCAATTGAAATTTACATATTGATCACTCTTTTTAGACTATTGATCCCATGATCATTTTGTAGGAAATAATTTTTTTATAAACATCCAAGTGATATTACATTGGAGCTCTTTGGGCCCACCATACGTACATAGTGGAATTCCCAAAATCAAGATTTAAAAGATGAGATCATTAACCGTTTAGTTGTGTTGTTCGGTGATAAAACATTCAACCAAACCAAGGTCCTTAAGAAAGCTGGTACCTATCTAAAGTATGTGAGGGACTAATATAGGTCACACTTAGAGAAGAACAAAAAGTACAAGCATCCCCCCATGATTCCAGAGAGGGAGTGGAAGGACCTAGTGTCGGATGGAAAGGAGAAGGTTGAAAAGAAAAAAAGGAAAGACACCATCAGGCCAAGGAAGGTATGTGATACTATCAACAATGTAATTATATATTGATTACTCTTTCTTTTTACATAATCTTATGTATTTCAAACTTTTCATAGGTTTCCCGACACATCGAAGGCAACAAAGGAAAGACTAGAAAAACACGGGCATCACAAACTTGGCTCTGGTGGTTATATGAAATTAGCCATACAAATTGTAAGTATCAATAAATGAAATATTGCATCCAAATAATAAATTGCAAACAATTTTGGTTTTATCACACCATAGAAGCAAAATTCATGATCTTATGCAAAAATTTAGGGCTCTAAATTCAATAGAGTTCCCACATAAGAGGACCTAAAGATTTCCTTCCAACAAGGCTATGGAGCCGTGGCTGAACGTCTGACAGTCTTAACTAGGAAAACACAATCTTCCACTACATCCAACACGTAGGTAAATAAACTCAATAAATTTTATTTAAAATTCAATACTTGTGCAATCTATTCAATATTAATTTCCACCATAAAGTAATTGCATGCCTCTTTGTTTCAAACATACAAGCAATGATAATATTGCACATGACATTGGAATGTAGCCTGGTGAGGGTGGAGTACAACCTGTAGATGAAGGTCATGGTGTGCATCCTGGTACTGGATGTATTCATGTGCTATACAAAACGCAGTATGGATTAATACAATTAAACATCTTTAATTGCAATTGGTGTATTAATTAAGGTAACTTTTTGTGTTTCAACTTTAGAGCATGTAGAGCATGATCAACATGTTGAGCATGATTAGGCTAGAGAAGATTAGGAACATGATGTGGCCCCATCAGGTAAAGAGGACCACTCTAATGTTCTTTTAAACATATTTAATTGCAATTGGTGTATTAATTAATGTAACCTTTCATGTTTCAACTTTAGAGCATGTACATCATGATCAAGCTAGAGAAGATCAGGAACATGATGTGGCCCCATCAGGTAAAGAGGACCACTTTAATGTTCTTTTAAACATATTTAATTTCAATTGGTGTATTAATTAATGTAGTCTTTTGTGTTTCAACTGCAGATCAGGATTTAGGGGGTGTTCAACATGTTGAGCATGAGTCTATAAGAGAAGTTAAGGAACATGATGTGGACCCATCAGGTAAAGAGAACCACTCTAATTTTCTTTTAATTAATGAAATACTTGTAACAATAATAATAAAACATATCAATTTAGCATTTATTTGTTATTGCAGTAGAACCCCCCTTGCAGTGGCATCTATGTCGTGAGTACAAGACTAGGCCTACATTAAGATCATGAGCAAAGGGGAAAACAACTAAAGGGGGGACAAATGATTTAGAAAATGATACTCCACTTCAAATTTTTTTAGCTTTAAAAAAGAAACAAAAAAAGGTGATTGTAATCATATCATGACAACCATATTTTTTATAATATGTAAAAACTGAAAGAATGAATGTTATATGTTAATGAATGAATTTTATATGTTATTAATGGATGAATGAATGACTATTGTTATATGATCAAGTATGGGGAATTGAGAGTGATGTGAGGGGGGGAGGGGCCAAATGAGCTTCCACCGTCATGTGGTTGGCCCTATTAAGTAGAGAATATTACTATTATCGAAACAAAGAGAAGCTCAATAAGGTAATGCACTTTTCAATATAAGAAATGCATCATTTGAAGCATCAAACCAATATGGAAAGATGAAAGAAAGCGCTAACTTTTCACTATGGTGGCACAAAAATGATTCTTTATACCCTAAATCCATGCTCTGCATCATAATTTGAAGTTGTTTCCATTTCAATGTTCCGAGTTTAGTTTGTTTGTATGGCTTTGTATGAATACCACATTGTGTTGTGTGTAGATTTGGTTTCAAAGATCTGTTTCTTCTATTTTTAGTGGTGACATAACTCTAAAATTTGACTTTTGTGCATAACAAGTTAGTGGAAAAATTGAAATCTTTGAAGGGTTTAGAGGTTCGATTGAGATACATACACAGACATTTGGATCTTGTTGTTGATGGGAGGCTTCCACTTAACCATGAAATTTTGTACCATTTGCAGGTATGCAAAAATTTCTCTACTTACATTCATTCTTGATCATAAATGTTCTAAATGATATTAATTCTTCAAACTTAAGATTCGTTTCATTGTTATAATGATCAAAATGTTATACTTTTCTATACATTCAAGCATTCTCTTTCCCCCTACCCTTTGCTCTCTGCCCCCTCCTTTTAAGAATTTTCTTTGTCATAAAAGATTCACATTTCTATCTCATTTACACAAATTTAATCTAGAAGCTCTAGGAGTGAATAAAGATATGTAAAATATGATGCATTATGTCTAAACAACAACTTTCCATCTTATAGCTAATTAAATCCTTAATATTTTAATAGTTTAGAGCTCGAATAATGCTTGTATATGCATGTGTAGCAATAAGGGAGCCTATGTGAAGATTGAAATTTAAAACATCACTTTGGTATTTTTCCTTAGGTAGTGAAATGATATTTTGAGTAATACAAACCTACACACATTGATATTTTTTGGCATTGCATTGAAGAAATTGTTTTCTCTTTTACCTACCCTCGGCTAGACATGGAGGTATATAATATTGGTTTCTTGGCTTTTTCTGTAAGTAGTTAATTTCACAGAGGAAGACTAAAATCTTCTTAATGTCCTATCAGGTGTGAAAGCATATGAATCACTTGCTGAAGGCACCATTTTACATTCATCCAAAAACTGGTTTGTTTTTTTTTTTTATGTTTCTTGCATGTGTTTTTTTAGGCTCTACAGATGTAGCTCGGCTCTTTCCTTTGCACTTTTCATCTATTTTGATGATTATAGTAGTTTGTCCTCATAATTTTTTATGTAGATCTATTTGTAACCTTATTTTCTACCAATCAATTTGCAAATCAGTCACATATTAAGGACCATTTCACTAACTTGTAGTCATCCATTACTTCATATGTTGCAAGTTGTGTCTATGTTCCAATAAATCTTGATGATTGCGAGAACTTTAATCCTACAAGTGTACCCACTCTTTCTCAAGTAAAAGTCTTATATTATTTTATAGTACTTTAAATGGTTAATTGAAGGTGCTTCTTTAGATCTGAGATAGTTGAACCCTGGATTAAAATATGGCATTAGATGGACAGTATAATGATAAAACTGAGGTTCATTTAACACAAATTACAAACATAATTTACTGGACTATGAATAGTGTTACAATTATAATTATTTCTCCTTTACCTACCTCTCCATTAATGAAAAAGATAGCAGATATTGGAAGTTCATTACATGTCTCATGTATGTGTTAGTATTTTAATTTTTTTTAAGTTGTTCAAGAGCTTGATTAGGTCAAGAATATGTTCTACAAGCTTTGTTCTCTTGACACTACTCAACATTTTCCCTACACATTTTCTCTTCAATCCAGACATTTATTAACTCCTTCCCTTGTTAGCCCTTCGTTGTTCTCAAGTGTAATTTTTTTCTATACATCTTGCAGTATGTATGTATGATCAGTCATCTCTTATGAAGCATGGATAACCTTTCATGTAATTTTTGTTGTGATTAGACAATTTCCATTGTGAGAATAATCATTTAATTTGTATGGAAGTAAGTCTTTTTCATATTATTTGACTTGGTATTGTAAACTTGTCTTTGCAAGATTCTCTAGGGGGAACAACAGAGCTATGATGATAGGTAGAGTTGTACAACACCATAAATCATTTGGCATTATCAATATATTGCTTATAGAATACTCTATGCAAGTAAAATGGAATGTGCAATGACAATTGGTCTCAAATTCAAATTTGAATATAAGTACATTACACAAGAAGATGGTATCTATTCTATGATTTAAAGAGCCCCAAAATAAGAAAATTAATACTTGTTCCATCTATTTACTTGCTCTTAGACACTTGTTTAATCAATGAGACCCTCAGAATGTCTTGTTGATAACCAATAGTGTTCAAAACTCCTAAAGAGGTCAGATCGGTGTGACATTGGATATGTCTCACCGATTGAAGTCATCGGCAAGACATGGACTATCAAAGCGAGTTTTCTATCCTATATTGATGATTGATCTCTCACCGATGGGTTGGCTATGGGGGTCATCACCAAGAGTCTCCACGGTGACATGGTGTAGGTCTATTTAAAACTCCTGAAGAGGTCAAATCAGTGTGACATTGGATCTATCTTTCCAACGGAAGTCATTGGAAAGACATGGACCATTGGAGTGATTTCTATCCTGTGTTGATGATTGATCTCTCATTGATGGGTTGGCTTTGGTGGTCATCACCAAGAGTCTCTGTGATGATATGCGGTAGGTCTATTTAAAACTCCCATAGAGGTTAGATCAGTGTGACATTGGATTTGTCTTGCTGATGGAAGTCATTAGCAAGACATGGACTATCAGAGTGAGTTTTTTATCCTTTGTCGATGATTTATCTCTCACTAATAGGTTGGCTTTAGTAGTCATCGCCAAGAGTCTCCATGATGACATGGTGTAGGTCTATTTAAAACTCCTAAAGAGGTCAGATCGGTGTGACATTGGATCCGTGTTGCCAACGGAAGTCATCGGCAATTCATGGACTATGAGTGAGTTTTCTATCCTATGCCGATGATTGATCTCTCACCGATGGGTTGACTTTGGTGTTCATTGCCAAGAGTCTCTATGATGACATGGTGTAGGTATATTTAAAACTCTCACAGAGGTCAGATCAGTGTGACATTAGATCTATCTTGCCGATGAAAGTCATTGGCAAGACATGGACTATCAGAGTGAGTTTTCTATCATATTCCTATGATTGATCTCTCACCGATGGGTTGGATTTAGTGATCATCGCCAAGATTCTTCATGATCACATGGTTTAGGTCTATTTAAAACTCTTGCAAAGGTTAGATCAGTGTGACAATGAATTTATCTTGCCGACGGAAGTCATCAACAAGACATCGACTATCGGAGTGAGTTTTCTATCATATGTCAATGATTGATCTGCCATCGATGGGTTGCCTTTGGTGGTCATTGCCAAGAGTCTCCAAAATGGTATATTTCAACGAATATTTTTTTAAAAAAAAATTGCATTGTTTCATCACAATTTTGATGAAGAGAACCGACGAATCACCAAAAAGGTTTGACGAAGTTGCTATAGCTGTGACGAAAGCTTCGTTGTAACTACTTTCCCATTTCATTGAAATGGCAACGAACTTCTAGTGTTGTTTCGATGCTTTGGAAGAGGCATTACAATTGCATTTTGGTTATAATTCATCAGTGGATACACGAATTTTTCATCAATATTCCGACAAACAATAGAGCCATTTTATGATGCCGATGACCAACGAATCTTGGCTATTATTTTGACATTTAATTCTTTGTCTAAATTTCAACAAAAAATTGGTGATGAAAATTATTTCATTAGTTCGTCAGATGTTTGAAAAATGCTTGTCACAAGACTGATGAACATTTGTCAGGAAATGGATTCAAATTCAATACTTGTATGTTGACATACTGGCATATGTTGCAAGCCACCACAATGTTGGCATGAACCATCCAAGCATGTTGTCCTATAGAATATTTGACCATCCTCTATTTCACATAATTTTTTTGATAAGAACTCTCTTGAAGATTTTGGTGGGGCTTCTATGCCACAATCCTAGAAAACATCATTAGTATGCAAATATAAACATATAAAAAATAAACATCATAATGGTTAGAGAATTCAATATGTATTCTACAACAAGTAGTGCATGTGTGATTTATCTTAACATAAAAAGGTTTAAGCATTTCAAAAAATCTTTGACAAATACTAATTTGAGGATAATCCTTTTGAAATTTATGAAAAAATTGGGTTTGAGTCGTATCCAAAAAATGCTTTGTATGTGGCTCACAGTTCCAACTACCGATTCTCCTTCTTACCTCATCTGTTTGATTTGGAGATGGCCTTGTGTTATTCTTCTAATACTCTTCAATTAGTGTTTAGAATGCTTCAACAAATTTTTTATCTTTTTGTGGCAGTTTCCCCGAGAATTCCCATAATTCATTTGAATTGATTCCCTCAATTCTTTGCCACCTTTGAATGACTTTTGATAAAAAAATTCTACTAATTCTCATTTGTTCACTCGTCTTTCTAATGAGATGATCTCTCTTTGTTCGACTGCTTACCAAAGTTGATGTAATGACACATTGGGTGACATTACTATCCTTTGAGTTTGAGGTTTTACCCACACTCTCATAATCATCCATTAGATTCTTCACAATAGTGTTTTCACTTGATGCATTCGATGTTCTCAACCCAAGAGTGTTCATGATGTTTCTATACTTTATACCCTACATCATTTCAACAAATAGTTGACATCTTGCGGTCTCATTTAGCCTTTCAAAGAATAAATTCCAAATCTTATCAACATATCTTCTACAAGAGCGTGTTGAAATCTTACCTTCCATGTGCTACAAAATATCCTCATCAATATTAATCAAATACTTTAGCTTTCTATGCAAAATTCTAGGTGTTGTTCTCCTAGGTACATACATCTCAACATTAGCAATTTCATCAACATTTAATTGAGGTGGGCTAGATTGTGTACCTTTGATCGAGGGTGGAGTAGAAGACATACCTTGAGGTTCACGTGGGGATGATGGCATACCATCTTCGTCAATTCTGAATGATGATGTACTCTCAACTTGAGATGTGGTGGATGGTGTCCAACCATATTCTCTTGTGGTAGATGGTGTCCCTCCATAGTCACTTGTGGTAGATGGTGTCCCTCCATATTCGCTTGTGCTTAATGGTGTCCCTTTGTATTCACTTTCAATAGATGGAGTGTCTCCAACTACGGTATCTGAATCTGTCCTACCATGACTCTTTCACATTTGTTCCCTTTGTGCTGCCAATTCCTATTCTCTTTTTGATGGTTGAGGTTCCTCTTCAATTGTCTTGTTTTTGTCAGTCGTATCCAATTTCATCTTTTCACGATATGCCGCCACCCTTTCTCTCTCCTTTACTTTGAATGTTTCATACTCTTCATCTATTAGTTTTTTCCTTGTTCGTTTCTTTGGCATGGTAGATAATTTTACCTATAGCATGGTAATGAGATGAATATTAGCTCCTAAAAAATGTATCCATTCAAAGAAATGAAATATATGCCATTCAAGGCTTCATAAAAAATAATTACAATCATCATGCACAAGAGTATTTTTAGCATAGACAAAGGTGGTGCAGGGGAATGCCATGATTACAAGATAGGCTCAAAATGGAAGCATGGACAAGGCATGTGAATTCAAATTCCTTGGCAAGCTAGCTCACTCACTAGCCTACCAATGTGGTAGGTTTGAGAAGGTAGGGGAAGTGTATGCCTCATAGAGATGAAGTCTCACAATTATGTATCACCATGAGACTCGATCTCTATGAGGCATACACTGCCCCTACCTTCTCAACCCTACTGCATTACAAGCTAGTGGAACATTGGGAAGCTAGCTCGCTCCACTAGCTTGCCAATGCAATAGGGTTGAGAAGGTAGGGGAAGTGTATGCCTCATAGAAATGGGGTCTCACAGTGATGTAGTGAGACCCCATTTCTATGAGGCATACACTACCCCTACCTTCTCAACCCTACTTCATTAGCAAGCTAGTGGAGTGTTGGAAAGATAGCTCGCTCCACTAGCTTGCCAATGTAGTGGGGTTGAGAAGGTAGGGGCAGTGTATGCCTTAGAGAAATGTGGTCTCATGGTGATGTTTCTATGAGGCATATGCTAACCCTACCTTCTCAACCCTACCACATTGGCAAGCTAGTGAATGACCTAGCTTGCTAATGCGGTAGGGTTCAAAAGGTAGCAGCACCGTATGCCTCATAGAAATGGCATCTCATGGTGATCTACATCATCGTAAGATGCCATTTCTATAAGGCATACGCTTCCCCTACCTTCTCAACCCTACCGCATTGGCAAGCTAGTGGAGCGTTGGCAAGCTAGCTCGCTCCACTAGCTTGCAATGTGGTAGGGTTGAGAAGGTAGGGGCATCCTACCATGAAACTCCATTTCTATGAGGAATACACTGCCCCTACCTTCTCAACCCTACCGATACATCACCATGAGACTCCATTTCTATGAGGCATACACTACTCCTACCTTCTCAACCCTACTACATTGCAAGCTAGCTTTCTCCACTAGCTTGCCAATGCAATAGGGTTGAGAAGGTAGGGGCAGCGTATTCCTCACAAAAATGGTGTCTCACGATGATGTATACATCACTGTGAGATGCCATTTCTATGAGGCATAAACTGCCTACATCACCGTGAGATTCCATTTCTATGAGGCATACGTTGCCCCTACCTTCTCAACCCTACTGCATTGGCAAGCTAGTGTGCTCCACCCTAAACATAGTTTTAAGGTTTGAAAGTCATTTAAAATGGTGTATTAACCCATTCCTCTCATTGTGGCCACTGTAACTCAAGATATGGGTCTATAACATCACTAAAAAGGTATGGGAATGTTGAGTAAGTACAAGGGAGGTCAAGAGTTGAGTTGAGCATGAAGTCTTGTAGTGAAATTTGGTGTTTTCCACGTGAATTTGAGAGGTTTTGATATGCTAAAGTGAGTATTGTGTTAGGGAAGCATTGTTTCTTGTTAAATTGAGTTTTTGTAGGCCATTTTAGACTTGTTTGAGGTGGTGGCATGTTGTGATAAGGTTGATAAGTGTGTTTTCCAATAAGCCCTAGGTTATTTGACTTAAAAAGAGGGTTTTTGGTTTTTGTTTTGATTGCAAGATAGGATGCACCCTTCCCCATGTTGCTAACATAGCCTTGAATAAAGATTCTTGTAATAGTGGAGAGAAGGGTTAGAATCCCTTGTAGGTAGAATAATCAAGGAAACATTTAAAATATATCACAACTAAGAGTGATGAGGTATGTTTAGTGATGAGGTAATTTAGAAATAGAGATGAAAACCAAAATAGTTTCTAAGATCTATCAATGTGGGAGGAGTATATTCCAATTTTTTAGAGACATGTATGGAAAATTTGGTAACATAGACAAGGAAATTAGCTTCTTAGTATAACAGTTTGACAAAATACCTTGATGAAAGCTTCGGAGAGTGGTATGTGCATCCATAATAAAGGATAGAGAAATGATGTTTTATTTTACTTCCTTAAAACGTATGTCATACATATGTGTATACAAAATGTGGAAGCATACACAAGGTAAGTCAATTGTTAAATAACAAAATGCCTCAAAGAGATGTGGTTTAAAAATTTAACTTGCAAGTGTATAGAATTGTGTAATTTAAAATGTGCATTGACAACCTAAGGTTATAATGACAAACAAACAATGATCAACATGGAATATGCAAAATAACAAAAATGAAAGCAAGCCATAATAGAATGAAAGAAAATGTCTAAAGACTTCACACACCTAAAAAACCAAAGTTTCAAACACTATAGTAGAACAAGCAAATAGTGCCTAAAATAGCATCAAATTTTAGTGTATTTCAATTCACAAATTGGACAAGTTGATTAGCGCTAAACTCGGCACAAACAGGCACGGTCATCTTGGCACCGACTTTGGCACCAAATTTTACACTGGACGTTGCACTAGGGTTAGCGTCGTAGTTAGTGTCAAAAAATCACAGTGCCCCCATTAGCACCTAAAATAGCACCAAGAAATAGCACCTAAATAGCACCTAAATTAGTTCCCAATTTGGCTTCCGATTTTGCTTCTATGTCTACTCCCATTTTTTCTTCTAGTTTTGCTTTTGATTTTGCTTCCAATTTTTCTTCCAGGTTTGCTTCCAATTTTGCTTCTGGTTTTGCTTCTGGTTTTGCTTCCAGTTTTGTTTCTATTTTTTCCTCCAGGTTTGCTTCTAGTTTTGCCTCCAATTTTGCTTCCAAGTTTGCTTCCAATTTTTCTTCTAGGTTTGCTTCCACTTTTGCTTATGGTTTTGCTTCCATTTTTGCTTCTAGTTTTTCTTTCGATCTTGCTTCACGTTTTGCTTCCATGTTTGCTTCTGGTTTTGCTTCCAAGTTTTCTTCCATTTTTTCTTCCAATTTTGCTTCTAGGTTTCCTTCTGGTTTTACTTCCGATTTTGCTTCCAGTTTTGCTTCCAGTTTTGTTCCTAGTTTTTGTTCCAAGTTTGCTTCCAAGTTTTCTTCCAAGTTTGCTTCCAAGTTTGCTTCCATGTTTGCTTCCATTTTTGCTTCCAATTTTGCTTCCAAGATTGTTTCTAGTTTACTTCTAGTTTGGCTTCCATTGTTGCTTCTAAAAATGCTTCTTGTTTTGCTTCCATTTATTAATTTAATATGTTTTATTTCAATTTAATTAGTTAAATATATCATTCCTCTTAAATAACTCATATGATTAAATAACAAGATAATTATTTTTTTGGGTCGGTAATACAAAAAAAAAAATTCTTGTAAAGATAAAAAAGTTCATCTATTCTTTAGTGTCATTACCCACCAAAATTCCACAGCAAATGACAAAAACCAAAGGCACCTTAATGTGCAAAGTAAAACATTAAATAAACCTTGTAACCCCCGTAACTGTTTTCCAGTAGAATCCCTACGAAAAATAACCACCATTAGTAGTGTTCATAGTTACATGCTTTAATACAACAAAAGTGGAGGGAGAATTCAAAATTAGACACAGAAAAACATGACCGGTCTTAATGAGCTCCACCCAGAACCAATAGCTTCTTCTTCTGCTACTTCCCTAACCTCTTCTTGTGGTGTTTCCTTTCTACTTCCAATCCTTGCATCTCTTCTTGTGCTTGTGCCAAAACTTCTTCAACCTCCATGAGTTCAATGAAGAGTTTGAGTGCTTTCCATCCCAAATGCACTTCCTCGGGGCAATGAGCTTTGTATTTTCCTTTGGGCCAATGAATAAAGGGTTGAACCCTGGTCTCCCATAGAGCTCCTCAATTTCATCATCTACCAGACCTTCAAAATAATCTAAACCTACACCTGGAACCTCCCATTCAAGAATGGACTCCATACCTACTAGAAAATATTCATGCACAACTTTCTACATCACTATCCTCACCATTTCCACTGGTTCACCTAAATCCAAGCCCCACGCTGCAATTAAGAAGTAAACATCCATGTTGGTTCGATATTTGTGTTTCAGAGATCTAAAATCCCTGCCACAAATCATTTTTGCACACTACACTAGCCACTCGTTGTCAACAAGGAAAAGGCCCTAGAGTCATTTTTCAAATGCCTCTCCATAAAACAGACCCAAAGATCTTCGTGACCGGAAGGTGAAATTGTCTTCCATTTCTCCTGACAACCAATGCTACCACCACCAAATTTTGTTGCAAAGTTTTTCTTAACCCTTTCCAAATGCAATTAACACATCTTAACCAAGGGCTTGCATTTAACTCCATCTTGGATTTCCCACATTGCTATTAATGAAGTACTACTTCACCACCACCCACCACCCCTGCCTTCACTTGTCATGTCAAACCTACTCCACTCGCTTCTCCACCTTGTTCATTTAAGGTGTTTTCCTCTCCTGTGTTTTCACCTAATTCTGCTAAATTAACACCTCTAAAATCCTCCAACCTAAATTCCCTCGTTTCACCAAAATTTAAAGCCCATTTAGATAAGACATCTGCTTCCACACTACCACCTCTTTTAATGTGGCTCACCAAAAAACTTTCAAAAGAGCTTAACACTTCTCTAATTTGTTCAATTATGTTTTGGAGGTGCCAAGAATTAATTTTACCTTTCATCATTGCCTAAACTATTATTGTAACATGATCATCATCTATAATTAAAACAAGTGAGTCAAATATCTATAATTTAATTGAGTTTGACAACATCCATCCTGAGCAATAAATTAAAATCATCATACGTAATAAATATCCATCCAAAAATCATCAACCATTTTTAATATATATAAATTGACAAGTCAATACTAATAAGATCATCATCATATATAACTAAAAGAAGTGAAAGTCAATTATGCCAGTACATCAAATACATGTCCAAATGATATAGTGAAAATGATACATGTCACTATGATACAACTCAATAATATAGTACTATATGCCATGAAAATGATACATTTGATAGTAGCCATGAAAAGAGTCATCATAATGATATATCATGTTGAGGATCATCTTGATTTTCTAGAAGACTTGTGTTCTACAAAAAAAACATTTAGAATCAAAAGTTAGTATTTATTTCATTCAATAATTTATTTTTATGTTATATATAATATTACAACATATGAGATGAAACTATAATCATATTACATTATATCAAATTGCACATACCATAATAAAATTTCAAAAAAGTTACAGCTAATACTGGTGACGTAGGAGAAACTTCAACTTTCAAAAACAAAGCCAATTAGGCCGGAAGACTTGTGGATCATGCTAGAATTTGGTGGAAGAGGAAGAAAGATGAATGGAACTCTGGAGGCCCACCATAAAGGATTTTAGTATTCAACCATGAGATAAGAAGAGAGAGCTGATATCATGTATCAAAACATTAAGCATGCATTCTTCTAGCCAGGGGAGAAGGAGATGATTACTTTGCTTCATTTTTATTTGCATAACCATATCACGGTGTGGGAACCAAGAACACCAAGGATGTCCAGTCTTATGTGGAGGTAACAGATGTGGTCCAAACTTTAGGAGGGGCAAGAAGGCCAATGTATGATCCTAATGAAATTGAGGAAGAACAACAAGAGAGGGACAAGAAAAATAAAATCAATACAAAGTTTCAAGGATTTTTCAAGCGAGTAAGAGAGCTATGGGAGCTACCTCATCTAAAATATTTTGAACTAGATTTTGATATACCATTTAGAGAGCTTGGTTTCCATGGAGTTCCTTTCAAAGCCTCTTCTTTTATTGTTTCCATGGTAAACTGTTTGGTAGAGTTGGTGAAATTACCTTTCTTAGCAATCACTATTAGTGAGATTGAGATTGTTAACCTTGAGAGAGTATGACTTGGGAAAAAGGCATTTGATATGGCTATTATTTTCAAGACTTCAAGCAGGATGTACTCTGCATTGACACCATTCCTCAATCTTCACTTGATGGCATCAAGGAATGGCTGAAATCCATGGATATAAAGTATTATGAAAGAAGAATGAACTTGAATTGGTGGCCAATTTTGAAGAGTATTATTGATGATCCAGATAAATTTATTGAAGATGGTGGTTGGGAATTTTTGAATATGGAAGGTAGTGATTCTAATTTTGATAATTTAAAAGAGTTAGATCAAGGCTATGAACCTTCTGATGTAGAATAGGAATCAAAATCATATTTCATGTAGCCACCATCAAGAGTGTTACAAGCCAACAATATGAAGGGAATTCTTATATAAGGATAATTTTCAATGTTGCAGGTATCGGCTTTAATGCCAACTACAATGGCAACATTGAAATTCCCTACTAGTATTTATGTTAAGGAAATTTCCTTTAGATGCAAGGATTCAAAGCACATCAACCATGTGGTACAAATGATTAAATCCCAGAGACGATTTGTAGCAATGAAAGAGTCTGAAAACACAGAGAGAGCTACACTAATGACTTAGGAGAAACTTCAACTTTCAAAACCAAAGTCAATTACGCTGGAAGACGTGTGGATTAGGCTAGAATTTGGTGGAAGAGGATGAAAGATGACTAGAACTCTGGAGGCCCACCATAATGGATTTTAGTATTCAACCATGAGAGTAGAAGAGAGAGCTGATATCATGTATCAAAACATTAAGCATGCATTCTTCTAGCCAGCAAAGAAGGAGACGATTACTTTGCTTCATTTTCATTTGCATAACCATATCATGGCGTGGGAACCAAGAAGACAAAGGATGTCCAATTTGATGTGGAGGTAATAGATGTCGTCCAAAATTTAGGAGGGGCAAGAAGTTCAATATATGATCCTAATGAAATTGAGGAAGAATAGTAAGAGAGGGACAGGAAAAATAAAATCAATGCAGAGTTTCAAGGATTTGTCAAGCGAGTAAGAGAGTTATGGGAGTTGTCTCATCTAAATATTTTGAACTAGAGTTTGATATACCAATTGGGTAAAAGCACAAACTTGTGTCACACTTTATAAAGGAATCGACCAACAGCAAAAAAAATTATGAACTTCGACCACATAAAAGTGGTCTTTATGTTTTGAATTTAAAAATGGTGTAAACTAATGAAATGTAGAACTTTTGATGAAGTTTATTGTTGTAATTTTTAAAATTTAAAAAAAAATTATTTTCATTATGTTTTTATCAATTTAAGGACAAATTTTGGAATGCTGAAAATTTCAAAAAAGAGTGACTTCACGGGCCGTCAAGAAACAAATTAAAAAAAAATTCATTTCTCCCTAATTTTTTTTCTCCAAATAGGTAACTTCAGTATCTTGTGCATGGAAAAAGAAAAATCAAATTTTGATATATATTTTTCTTGTAATAACGTTTTAAAGTCAAACATGTCAGAATTTGATAGTTTTCACGGGTCGTCAACTATTTTCAAAATTTTAAATCATTTTCAAAAAAAAAATTATACCCTTTTGAAGAAGACTCTCTCCTCTTGTGCCCCATATAAGATTTAAATTTTTTTAATAAGTTTTACTATCTTGTTTTTAATTTGTAATCAACTTCTTTTTTCATTTTGAAAACCTACTTGCATTATTTTAAAAATAACATATATTAAAACTAATAAAAATATTAAAAAAATTATATATTTGGATTCTCCACTCCGAGCTCTACAAAAGGGTTTTTTTTTTTTTTGCAAAAAAATCATTCTGACTAAAGAAATGCTTAGCTAAAGTTGAAAGTTTCAGAAAATTCTGAAAAAAGCTGAGTTGGTTGCTAACTAGGATGCCACATAGACAGTTTCGGTAGAAACAGTTTCTATAGAAAGGGTTTCGGCCGAAACACTTTCTATAGAAACTATTTCTACCGAAACGCTTTCTATAGAAACTCCGCACATTAAAAAATCCAATTTTGAAGGCAGTTTTAAAGCGGGAAAAGGAAAATTTTGATTTTTTTAGATTCGGCCGAAACTTATTCGACCGAAACCTATGTGCCACGTAATATGCCACATGGTTTCGGTCGAAACTTAGTCGGGCGAAACATTTCCAGCCGAAAATATTTCACTCGGAACTATTTATTTGGCCAAAAGTGTGACACAACTTTGTGCTTTTACCCAATTAGAGAGCTTGGTTTTCATGGAGATCCTTTCAAAGCCTCTGCTTTTATTGTTCCTACAATAAATTTTTTGGTAGAGTTGGTGGAATTACCTTTCTTAGTAATCACTATTAGTGAGATTAAGATTGTTAACCTTTAGAGAGCATGACTTGAGAAAAGGCATTTTATATGGCTCTTATTTTTAAAGAATTCAAGTGGGATGTACTTTGCATTAACGCCATTCCTCAATCTTCCCTTGATGGCATCAAGGAATGGTTGAAATCCATGGATATAAAATATTATGAAAGCAAAATGAACTTGAACTGGTGGCCAATTTTGAAGAGTATTACTGATGATCTAGATAAATTTATTGAAGATGGTGGTTGGGAATTTTTGAATATGGAAGCTAGTGATTTTGATTCTGATAATTCAGAAGAGTTGGATCAAGGATATGAATCCTCTAATGTAGAAGAGGAATCATAATCAGATTTCATTTAGCCACCATCAAGAGTGTTACAAGCCAAAAAGATGGAGGGGATTCTTATATAAGGCTAATTTTCAATGTTACAAGTACCAACTTTATTGCCAACTACAATGGAAACATTGAAATTCCCTAGCAATATTTATGTTAAGGAAATTTCCTTTAGATGCAAGGATTCAAAGAACATCAACCATGTGGTACAAATGATTAAATCTCATAGATGATCTATAGCAATGAAAGAGTCTGAAAAGGCAGAGAGAGCTACACTAGTGACTCAGGATAAACTTTAGCTTTCAAAAAAAAGTCAATTAGGCTAGCAGATGTGTGGATCATGCTAGCATTTGGTGGAAGAGGAAGAAAGATGACTGGAACTCTAGAGGCCATGCATACTGGATTTTGGTATTCAACCATGAGAACAGAAGAGAGAGATGATATCATGTATCAAAACATTAAGAATGCATTCTTCTAGCTAGCGGAGAAAGAGATGATTACTTTGCTTCATTTTCATTTGCATAACCATATCATGGTGTGGGAACCAAGAAGACCAAGGATGTCCAGTTGTATGTTGAGGTAATGGATGTGGCCAAAAATTTAGCAGGGGCAAGAATTTCAATGTATGATACTGATGAAATTGAGGAAGAATAGCAAGAGAGGGACAAGAAAAATAAAATCAATACAGAGTTTCAAGGATTTGTCAAGTGAGTAAAAGAGTTGTGGGAGCAGCCTCATCTAACATATTTTGAACTAGAGTTTGATATACCATTTAGAGAGCTTGGTTTTAATGGAGTTCCTTTCAAAGCCTCTTCTTTTATTGTTCCTACAGTAAATTGTTTGGTAGAGTTGGTGGAATTATGTTTCTTAGTAATCTCTATTAGTGAGATTGTGACTGTTAACCTTGAGAGAGTATGACTTGGGTAAAATGCATTTGATATGGCTATTGTTTTCAAATAATTCAAGCGGGATGTACTTTGCATGTATGCCATTCCTCATTCTTCTCTTGATGGTATCAAGGAATGGATGAACTCGATGGATATAAAGTATTATGAAAGTAGAATGAACTTGAACTAGTGGCCAATTTTCAAGAGTATTACTGATGATCCAAATAAATTTATTGAAGATGTTGGTTGGGAATTTTTGAATATGGAAGCTATTGATTCTAATTCTTATAATTCAGAAGAGTTAGATCAAGGATACGAACCCTCTGATGTAGAAGAGGAATCAAAATCATATTTCATGTAGCCACCATCAAGAGTGTTACAAACCAATTAACAAGATGGAGGGAATTATTATATAAGGATAATTTTCAATTTTGTAGGTACCGACTTTAATGCCAACTACAATGGCAACATTGAAATTCCCTAGCAATATTTATGTTAAGGAAATTTCCTTTAGATGCAAGTATTCAAAGCACATCAACCATGTGGTACAAATTATTAAATCCCAGAGATGATATGTAGCAATGAAAGAGTCTAGAAAGGTAGAGAGAGCTACACTAGTGACTTAGGCGAAACTTTAGCTTTCAAAAAAAAATCCAATTACGCTGGAAGATATGTGGATTAGGCCAACATTTGGTGGAAGAGGAAGAAAGATGACTGGAAATCTGGAGGCCCACCATACTGGATTTTAGTATTCAACCATGAGAGCAAAAGAGAGAGTTGATATCATGTATCAAAACATTAAGCGTGCATTCTTCAAACTAGCAGAGAAGGAGATGATTACTTTCCTTCATTTTCATTTGCATAACCATATCATGGCATGGGAACCAAGAAGACCAAGGATGTCCAATTTTATGTGGAGGTAATGGATGTGGTCCAAAATTTAGGAGGGGAAAGAAGGTCAATGTATGATACTGATGAAATTGAGGAAGAACAATAAGAGAGGGACAAGAAAAATAAAATCAATAGAGTTTCAAGGATTTTTCAAGTGAGTAAGAGATCTATGGGAGCAACCTCATCTAAAATGTTTTGAGCTAGAGTTTGATATACCAATTAGAGAGCTTGGTTTTCATGGAGTTCCTTTCAAAGCCTTTTCTTTTATTGTTCCTATGGTAAACTATTTGGTAGAGTTGGTGGAATTACCTTTCTTAATAATCGTTATTAGTGAGATTGAGATTGTTAACCTTGAGAGAGCAGGACTTGGGAAAAAGGCATTTGATATGGCTATTATTTTAAAAGAATTCAAGTGAGATGTATTATGCATGTACGTCATTCCTCAATATTTGCTTGATGGCATCAAGGAATGGGTGAACTCCATTGATATAAAGTATTATGAAAGAAAAATTAACTTGAACAAGAAGTGAATTTTGAAGAGTATTATTGATGATCCAGACGAATTTATTTGAGATGTTGGTTGGGATTTTTGAATATGGAAGCTAGTGATTCTGACTCTAATAATTTAGAAGAGTCAGATCAAGGATATGAACCCTCTGATGTAGAAGAGGAATCAAAATTAGATGAGTAAGGTTCAGAAGATGAATATCTTGTGGATTCAGAGGAGGATGATGAAGAAGAAGAAGAAGATTCTAAAGAGGAGGAAGGTAAAACATGGGATGAATTAGAATCCAAACCTAGAAATGTAGATAAGGAAAAAGGAGATGAGTCTAATAGTGAAGAGGAAAGGCAGAAATGAAAGGTAAAAGCTACAAGGAAGTCTCAGGCACCTGATATTAGAGATTCAAGAGGAATGTCTGCCAAGGGGCATAAAGTCAGATGAATTGAGGTCATCTACATCCTTCTATTATATATTCATGTGTAAAGAAAAAAAAATGGTGTGGAAAATTTCTTCCTAATGAAAAATCCTCAGGAGAGAAGTGCAAAAAAAATCATTTAACAAGTTATACACATTTGACATGCACATTCACAGTATAACAAGAGAGAAAAAAATATCACACACAGAGATAACACAGGATATACGTGGGAAAACCCTTATGGGACAAAAACCCACCACACCAAGTAAAGTCACTTTGTATTACAGTAAATAAATTACATATATAGTTATAGACTTCACTCTCAGATGTTAACTCACAATAGCATCACCTTGGTTGACCTCTCTCTCTATTAGAATGCTCGTAAGCATACAAAATTCACACTATTTCAATGCTCATAAGCATACAATGAATTATATTCACTGCCAACAACCATTAGGGTTTCATTTAATTTTTGTTCCTTCACTGACAAGCTTCCTTTGTCTTGGGTTACACAAACTGCCATGCAGCATGCATCAAGACACCTAAAACTAAATTTGGTTATAGAGAATATTACCATGTATTTGCACTCTGTCAACCCCCAAGTCAGTTCATGCAATAAATGCAAACATATCACTAATAGGAAATACAACTTTCAGCCAATGATTATTGACTTACAATAGCAGTGTAAAATCAAAAAATGAAATTGTGCCATGTGCTTACACATTACTCGTCCATCGCATTTGACTATTGCACTAAACTGTCAGCCATTCCTTGTGGTCCTCACCATGACACTCATTCATTGCTTGTGCAACTCCAGAGAATCAAGGTGGGAATCTACAATATTCTCAACAAGTCTTTCGGAAAAGACAAATATTAATTCCCATTCCCCAAGTGGTCCCCACATCCGTCGACTTGTCACCCAATCAGAGAAACCACAAACTTCACAACCCTTAGTCGAAGGTTACGAAACTCCAAGATGTTGCGACAACAAAGAAGATCAGTTGGTTGAGAAGTTAAGAAACTTTTGAACTCCACGACAAGGTTCCAAGGTTGGAGAAAACAACAATCCCACAACTAACACACTGTCGCCTAGTTTCAAACTTCCATAACCCTATGACTTAGGTTTCAATGTTCAATTTTTTGGTGATAGGCCAATAATGAAGACCAACAAAGGGAATTTCGCCAAGTCTTTAACTGAGGTTAAAGCTATCAAGTTGAGGCACATTTTCCAACAAGCTCTGACTTGATGAAGACTTACTAGCTTCCTCCAAACTCGAACTTAATGAAGATCATAGGCCCCAAGGCCCATTGAACTGGCTCACCACCTGAACTTGTCTATGCTCATGGGATTTTTCAATGCATCAGCAACATTCTCTAGAGTATCCAATTTTTCTAGATTAACCTTTCCATACTCCACCATATCACAAATGAAATGATACTATACATCAATGTGCTTCATCCTGGCATGGAAAGTGGGATTTTTTTCCAAATAAGTTGCACTCTAACTGTCACAACAAATCATAAGCCACTTTCTCATCCAACTAACTGCACCACCATTCACCATGAAAAAATATCCACTGGTGGATCTTCTGCTATCAACATCCCCTACCCAATTAGAATCCACATACCCACAAATGCTAAGAGATATTTGTGATCTCGCCAAGTTGCCATGATAACACAGAGAAAACTCTGAGGTACCCTTCAAGTATTTGAAAACCCTCTTCACAACATCCCAATGTAGCCTTCCTGGATTAGCCATAAACTGACTAAGAACTCCCATTGCTTGGGAAATGTCTGGCCTAGTACATACCATTGCATACATTAAACTACCAACAACACTTGCATACAGTACCCTAGTCATGTCCTCTATCTCGACAGAAGACTTCATATAGTCTTCAATGGATAGCTTTGTTCCTTGCAACATTGGAACAACTAGCTGCTTGCAATCAGTCATTCCAAATCTCTCCAAGACAGTATTGATATACTTACTCTGGCTAACCCAAAGCTTTCTACTTCCTCTATCCCTTTTTATTTACATCCCCATAATATACCTTGTTGCACCCAAATCTTTCATTTTGAACTTTGCAGACAATTTAGACTTAAGATCAGAAATCATAGTCTTACTATTTCCTATAAATAACATATCATCCACGTATAGGGTAATAATAAGCACCTGATCATTTTCAGTTTTGTAATACACACAATGATCAAATTTTTATCTCACAAATCCCAATGACAACACAAAGGTGTCAAAATTTTGGTACCACATTCTAGGCAATTACTTCAAACCATACATAGATTTCCTTAACTTGAAAATGAGACTTTCTTTACGTTTTTCAATGAAGTGCTCAGGCTTGGGCATATAAATTTCTTCTTCTAGCTCTCCATGAAGAAACACTATCTTCATATCCATCTGCTTGATCTCTAAGTCA
This sequence comes from Sequoia sempervirens, assembly GCA_007258455.2. Classification (NCBI taxonomy): domain Eukaryota; kingdom Viridiplantae; phylum Streptophyta; class Pinopsida; order Cupressales; family Cupressaceae; genus Sequoia; species Sequoia sempervirens. Next base: position 620,800,223 of record VDFB02193867.1, on the reverse strand, counting down.
TACACGGCTACAAGTGACAAAAGAAATATGATAGATGTCAACTTAGCTACAGGAGAAAGTATTTCTCCATAATCAATTCCCTCCACCTAGGAATACCATTTAGTGACCAACCGAGCTTTATACTTTTCAACATTGCCATCTAGACTAGTCTTCTTCTTAAATACCCATTTATAGCCAACAAGCTTTCACCCTTTAGGAAAAGGTACTAAATCTCAGGTTTCATTCTTCTTCAATGATTCCATTTCTATATTCTTAGCTTCCAACCAAGAATTTGAATGAGACATATTAATTGCCTCTTTCACAATCCTAGGCTCATCAATGCTAGTAATAAAAGCATAGGCATAGTTTGAATCCAACATAGAAAACTTGTACCTATCAGGTTGATGCTTTTCATGTGTAGACCTCCTTACAGGCTAAGGTTGGGGTTCTTCTTTAGAACTCTCAAATCTGCTCGAACTCTCCTCAGTTTCAGGTACACCATGTAGTTCCTCTTTATCCGGAGTTTGAGTAATTTCAACTACATCATTCTTCTTTTCATTTTTATCTATCTCTAACTGTAAACCAGCTATTGAAGGCTTCAGCTCATGAAATATTACACTCTTGTTGTACAAAACCTTCTCAGTAACAGGATTCCAAAGCTTGTATCCTTTCACACCAACATCATAGCCAATGAAGATACATTGGATAACCTTGTTCTCCAACTTTGATCTTTTCTCATTGTGCACACATGCATATGCTTCATAGCCAAGGACACAAATATGTCTCAGAGAGGGCTTCTTACCAAACCATGCTTCCAAAAGTCTTTTGTCAACAAGAGCCAAACAAGGTGAATGATTTACCAAGTAACATGTTGTAGCCATAGCCTCAGCCTAGAACTTTTTCTCTAGGCTAGCACTGCTCAACATACTTCTTGCTCTTTCCATTAGCATCCTGTTAAACCTTTCAGCAACTCCATTCTATTGTGGAGTATAAGGCGTAGTTTTATGCCTTTTAATCCCATGGTCTTTGCATTACCTTTTGAAATCTATGAAATAGAGCTCACTACCATTATTCATCCTCAAGCATTTAATTTTCCTTCTAGTCTAATTCTCTACCAAGTTTTTAAACTCTTTAAACTAACTGAACACTTTTGATTTACTCTTCAGAAAGTACATAAATGCCCTTCTCGAATAGTCATCAATAAAAGAAACATAATATCTAGACTTCAATAACGAAGGAACATTCACTAGACCAAATACATCAGAATGAACATAATCTAGTACACCAAAAGATTTATAAGGACTCGAATAAAATGAAACATGATGTTGCTTTCCATAAATGCAATGTTTATAGAAATCAAACTCAAGGTTACAATCAACAAGCCCTTCAACAAGATTTTTATTTTTCAAGGCTTTTAAGCCTTTCTTGCCTATGTGACTGAGTCTATGATGCCATAGCATGGTCTTCTCCACTAGTAGTTTCACCTCCAAGGAATTTGCACCCAGAGGAGCTTCATTCTTCTTCTCTACATGAGCAAATTTTCTTGACTTTATAGAGACATTGTTACATTGAACATGATGTGCATCCAACTTATATAGAGTTCCTATACATGCACCCTTAGCCAGCACCATTGCGCCTCTAGTCATCTTACAACCTCCACTCAAGAAAGAGACTTGCACACCAACATTATTTAGCTTACTGATAGAGAACAGGTTACAATCCCAACCTAGTATGTGGAGTACACCATCAATCCCCTTGATTCTTTCATTGGGGAATTGGATTCTGACTCTTCCACAACCAAGAATCTCTAGAGATGAATCAATTGCCAGGTACACCTTTCTAGCATCATATTTTTCATACTTAGTGAACCAATCTGTATGAGATGTCATGTGAAAAGATGCACCTAATTCAATCAACCAAGCATCATCTGATGCCTGAGTTGCCAAGGCTGTAATGAAGGAATCTGCATCACTCTAAGAAGGGTCATTGTCAGAAGAGTTATTCTTCTTTTTCTCCTCCTTATAATCCTTTCGGATATGACCAGTCTACCCATAGTTCCAACATTTCACCTTGGAATTTTTACTAGGAGACTTTGATCTCCCTTTAGATTTGGATTTAGACTTCTTGTCTTTCTTATTACTTCTCTCCTTTGATCTACCTCAAATAGTAAGAGCCTCCTTGGCCATCTCAGAAGACTTCCTCCACATTTCTTTTGATAGCAGCGAAACAACCATATCTTCCATCTTGAAAGTAGTTGTTGTACTTCTAATAGCCATTACCAGATGGTCCCAAGTGTCAGGTAAGGAATGTAACAAAAGCATACAACAATCCTCCTCTATTTTCACACCCATAGACACCAACTGAGCAACAATCATATTAAATTAATTCATATGGTCTACTATAGATGCACCTTCTTCCATATTCAAGGAGTACAACTTATTCCTCAGGAATAACTTATTTACCAGAGACTTTCCCTGATAAATGTCACCAAGTTTCTTCCATAAAGAATTTGCAATTTTCTCCTCAAGGACATTCAGGAGTATAGAATCAACCAGAAAAAGTCTTATCAGCCCTCTAGATTTTTTGCCCATGAGGTCCCAATCTTCTTGTTTCATACTTTGTGGCATAGTTCCAGACACAGAAATCTAGAGGTCTCTATCCACCAACAAGTCTTCCATTTTGAGTTTCCACAACTCAAAATTTCCACCATTGAACTTTTCAATTTCTACTCTACCTGATGTACTTTCTATCGCAAACAATCCTTTTGCAAGACTCCCACCGAAAATAGGATTAGCACAAAAAACCAACCCTACTCACAAGGATAACACAACTGGCCAGGCTCTAATACTAATTGCAAGGGAAAGAAATGGTGGATAAAATGTCTTCCTAATGCAAAATCCTCAAGAGAGAAGTGCAAAAATATTTGTTTAACAAGTTATACACATTTGAGATGCACATTCACAGTATAGTAGGACAAAAAAAAATATCACACATAGAGATAACACTAGATATATGTGGGAAAACCCTTATGGGAGAAAAACCCACCACCCCAAGTAAAGTCACTTTGTATTATAGTAAATAAATTACATACATAGTTACATAATTCAATTTCAGATGTTAACTCACAACATCACCTTGGTTGACCTCACTCTCTATTACAATGCTCGTAAGCATATAGAATTCACTCACTGTTTCAATGCTCATAAGCATACAATGAATTATATTCACTTCCAACAACCATTAGGGTTTCATTAATTTTTTTTTCCTTCACCAAAAAGCTTCCTTCATCTTGGGTTACACACACTACCATGCAACATGCATTAGGCTGCCTAACATTAAATTAGGTTATAGATAATATTACCATATTTTCTCTCTATCAACCGTCGAGTCAGTTCATGCAATAAATGCAAACATATCGCTAATAGGAAATACAACTTTCGTACAATGATTGTTGATTTACATTAGTGATGTAAAATAAAAAAATGAAATCATGCCACATGTCAACACATCACTTTTCCATCGCATTTGACTATTGCACCAAATTGTCGGTCATTCCTTGTGGTCCTCACCATGACACACGTTCACCACTTGCACAATTCCAAAGAATCAAGTTGGGAATCTATAATATTCTCAACAAGTCTTCCAAAAAAGACTTAAATATTAATTCTCAATCCACAAGTAGTCCCCACATCTATTGGCTTGTTGTCCAATTGGAGAAATGACAAACTTCACAACCCTCAGATGGAGGTTAGGAAATTCCAAGATGTCGTGACAACAAAGAAGATCAGCTACTCAAGAAGTTAAGAAACTTCCGAACTCTGCGACAAGGTTCCAAGGTTGGAGAAAATAGTGATCATGTGACCAACACACTATTGCCCAATTTCATACTTCTAGAACCCCACGACATAGGTTTCAAGGTTCAAGTTTTGGGCGATAGGCCGATAATAAAGACCAACAAAGGGAATTTCGCCAAGTCTTTAACTGAGGTTCAAGCTAGTAAGTTGAGGCACATTAATTCCAACATCATGCACATAAACGGTCATATTGTAATCATAATATTTGAGCTCTATTTACCCATCCTATGCATCAATAAACAACTCAACACAAGAGATTCAAATTGACATATTAACACAATAATATCCAACTAAGTTATTGAAACTGAACTATTGATACCTCGTTCTCCATCCAGATTAAAAAATCATTCCACTTTTTGTTTACTAACATATTCTTTTCATATTTCTTTGGATGGCGGCCATATTTCTCCTCCTGTAAAAACATGGAAAATGGACTAGTTAAACTAATTAATATGCAATCATTTACTTTTTCCAATGAAATAAAAAAAAATATCATTTAACATATTAAATATAATTACAAATGTAAAAATCAAGGCCTGTAAACCTTTCTGGCCACTGCAATGTGTGGCACAAAGTTTCCCAAGCCTGGCCTTGGAGGTCTTGTCCTAAAAGATATATTAATCCAATTTAACTATGCACAAATAAAATTTAAATATCGTTTAATAACTTTGATATAATCTTATGAGAAAATTAAAATACCTACATACTCTCCTCACTGGACTTCCTTTGTGCATCAAACTTCTCATATGCTTTTAGAAGCTCTCTCCATACTTTCACACTTACATCAATTGGCCTTTTTTCTGCCTTAGCTTAGGAGGGATTTTCTTATCTTTTGTGTTTGGTTGCACCGAAATCTCTTGTATTTTTGAGACATTCATAGCTTTATCTTCTTTATAGAACAACCTGTGCCAAATTCATTCTCCATGTCACGGATAACTGCTTTTTTTCAGGTGCATAGGTATCTTTGAGAATGGAAAATGTAGATAGTCTTTGAACCATTCAAGGCATGATTCCTTCAACCTATTCATAAATGTTTTCCTAGCATCCGTCATTCGAACTTCCCCTAAAACCACCTCGTATTCTATCTTCATATTGTAGCTACCAATGCAAGATTGAAAACATGGTGTGGTGGAAGAAGTCTATGTCCTAGGAGTGGAAGTCTCTACTCCTTGCTCCACATTCTTAGAGTTTATTGTCACTGATTTCCTCCTAGATCTTTTGCTTGATCTAGGACTGGTTGAGGAATCAATTGATTCCCTTTGACTCAATTGATTTGTTTGCAATGTTTGACCGGCATTAATAGATTATTTTTCTATGTATTTGGCAAGTGTTGTCCAATCTAAATTAACCAATTTGTTCACTACCTCTACCCCAATATGGAAGCCAATTCCTCTTTATCTTCGTCAATCTCATGTCCCTATATATATATTTAAATTATATTTCTTCTTTTAAATTTAGAAATAAAAAACTAAAAAGTAAAATTCAAAGAAACAATGGAAACATTTACAAATCTATAAATTAAAAATGAATGACCTCATTATGGCCAGAGTTTGCTGACAATGGTCACTTCCCTCCATTACTTGACATTTTGAGGCAACCTAGGGAAAATTATTTTCATCCAGTCTATGGAGGAAAATAAAGTATACACTGTCAGGTATGAAAGTTTTCGTCCAGTTTGTGGTATGAAAGTTTTGTTTTGTGGGAAAATATGTTTGTTGGGTTTTCTTATTGTTGATAACCTAGGGAAAATATGTTCACTCGGTTTGCTTAGTGTTGATAACCTTATCATGAAAACTCTTTCATAATGCAATCTTCCATAAATTTTTCTTGGCATCGGTGACTATAGCATGGCTGGGCAAAACCAAGCGGCTTTTGTGTTTATTTTCTACAGTTGCTCAGTAGTGATTGAGCCAATTCTAAGATTTTCCAAGTAGCTCACTATTTCCTTGATACCCAGGTTAGGGAAAGAATACAGAGACATCCTCACTTCATGCTATAATATTTTAAGACAAAGCTCAAATGGGTAGGGTAAAAAATTTTGTTGGTTCCTCAAAGGTTTTACAATTTAGAATGATGGGACAATTTAGAGGTTTCCTAGACTGGTTAGGCCACGAACCAGTAAAAAATCATGAATTCAAATGCAACACAAAGAGCAGTAAACAATCACAAATTCAACCAAGAAAAATAAAATTGTAACCTTACCTATGGTGTTGCAAACTAAATCGAATTTCTCATCAGTTACTAGTAGCACCCTCCTCTCTTCCTTCATGCGATGTTTTTCCATTTTTTTTCATCCAATTTCTTCCTTCATGCAGGAAAGTTTTAAATTTTTCATTTTGATTCATTAGTCGATGCTTTAGTCAGTGTTAGTTAACACCAACTTTAGTGCTAACTTTTGTCTGTTAATGTAATCTACTTGGGACGTATAAGGCGACATCAATTGTGCCTAATTTAGTGCTTATTATTGTTGTATAGTGACTATTTTCATTGTTGTGTATCACAAGATCTAGAGTGTTGGAAATAATTCCAACTCCTACCTTGTTTTTGTGACCACTGCTATCGCATGGCTCCTTCATCAACTCGGTGTGGTAGAGTGCTTTTTACCGTGGTCTCGCAAGGTGCTTCATCCTTCTCGGTAGTATTACAGTGAAAGCTTCTGTGGTGACACACGAGTCTTCCTTTTGTTCTTGGTGGTGTTGCAGTGACTCCTGCAGTCCCGCAAGTCTTCTACCATTGGCATGCGGTGGTGCATTGACCATCGTTGTCCCGCGGCTCCTTCATCAACTCAATGCAGTAGAGTGCTTTTTACTGTGGTCCCACAAGTTTTTTTTTCCTTCTCAGTAGTAGTGCGGTGAAAGCTTCTATGGCAGCATTTTTATTCAAAGAGGACACCATGGAGAGAGGATGTGGATGACGTAGAAATACTAAATCACTGAGAGGAAAGTGGGTGGAAATAGATGAGACAACAGAATCTGTAGATACAATAGAGGTAAGAAGAGAAAGCAACCTCAACTAAAGGAGGAAGGTGTTTATGAATTCATAAATGCTACAATGTAGAGGAGATAAAGTCATTTTTTTTGTCCATGAGGCCTTTGAGGTCAAACTTATTCATTGAAAATACATAGGAATGGTGATTAAATGTGATTCTATGATCAAGGGAAAAGTTTGAAAATTAGGATAGCAAAAACATGATATCAATATGTCAAATATATGACTAAAGTGAGGTTTTGTGTTAGATAGCATATTCGTTGAAATGATATAATTGGTGTACTAAACATTATTTAATATGTTGTGTATTATAGGGGTGAGATGAGGCCATGGCAATAGATCATGTCATATCAAATGAAGACACAACGGATGAAGCTGGACATTAGGAACTCAAGTTTTGACTTAACTTAGGAAAAAATGATCTAATGGCATTTTATGATACGTCCATCTTTTTTCACAGTATTATTCAAATTTATAATGTATTATCCAATCTTGACATAAATTAATGCATGTTGTTGATTATTTTAGATGGAGATTGGAGCAAATGCAAAGCCTAAGTGTTCAACTAGCAAAAGAACAAGATATGTACGTGGACACAGACCTAAAACTATTAAATCACATAGATGGCAGTGGGTGGAAGAGGATATGACAATGGATATTACAGACATGTAACAAATGATTGCACTGAAGAAGAGATAGGTTAGGACTATAGTACATGGGATGAATACTTTGAGAAAATTGTTGTTTGTGGATGTTTTGTATGTCATGGAAAGAAACAATTCAAACGAGTGATTGTACAAAGACATTATATATATGGTGAGCTTCCATTTGGTAGCATGCCTCCTACAATCAATTCAAATCCAATAGGAATTGTGGTGAGGAATTTTCCAATTTGATATCAATAACATTATACCTCGTATAAACATTGTTTTATATTATTTAAATAACTATTTTTTTCTTAATGGATACTTGCAGGATAAAGTTCTTGGTTTAAAGTTTCTTAGATCACTGACTTCCAGCCTAGAGGGCAATGATTATTTATCAGATGATACATTTAAGAAAAATATGTGCCAATATACCAGCTTGAAAGATGAGGAATTGACGAAAACAATTAACAGAACAAGAACCAGTGTGAAGATGCATAATTTGCTTAAAGGCAAGGGGAAGGTGGACTACATACCATATGAGAATGAATGTGATAGAGATGATGACTTTCCCCTAAGATTGAGATCAATTTACAAAGAGACATTTGATCGTCGACTATATTGTGTTTGGCCTAGTGATCAAAAACTACCTAGAGTGTACAAGGTGTTTCAATTTTGGGGATATAGCTACATGATACTTCCCTCCTATATTCATGGAGTGAATCTAGGCCTCTTTATTGTCCAAAATGTACATGTGGGATCCAAACATAGAAACAATTCAGAACAAACCACTAGGAGATTAATGCAATATTATGGTCCATCATATTATAGTGGTGAATGGAGAAGGCTAGCAAAATATAAGCCTAGCATGTTAGCATATGGTCTAAATTCGAATATGTATACACATTGTCTCCAATTGGAAAGTGGAAAAGAAATGAATAGAGCTCATCTTATGTATATAGATGGATTTGCATACACACACAAAAATATTGTAGGATTTATAAATAGTAGTAAGGGAAGGGACCCTACTGTAAGACTGAATTGTCAATTTGTTGAGGTTATAAATGATAAAGATGGAGATATGGAAATAGAGGTTGATAGATTGATAATGGTTGAGGCTATTATGGACCTTACCATTAGGAATGAGTTATTGATTGATTACCCCTTCTTAAAATGTACTCTTGCACGAAAGAAGAGGGAAGAACAAGGTCTCCCTAAGGATGTTCTTAAGGGCATAAAACCAAAGAATAATAAATGAGTGTGGGGTGATTTTTTTTAAACTATGTTGTCAAAATTTTGTTTTATAGAAATTATTCTAAAAAAAAGGTAGTCTATAAAATAATGTTCCATTATTCAATTGATGTATATATGTTCATACAATTTATATAATGTCTAATATATGTATGTCGTTCATGTACATGTATTTTTCTATGAAGATATTTTGAACTCGAAATGGATATTTTTCAAAGATTAAGGCATGTATTTGATGATGCATTAGTGGATACTGAGCAAAACAATGATGGCCAACAAAATGAGAGAGGGATTAGAGAACATTGAAGAAATTTGCATCCATGATGAGTTGAAGATGGTTATGTTCAGGCACAAGAAGACAACAATCTAGAGTTAGATGATGTTATGGAAGACAACAATATGGATGGTATAGAAAATGATGATCCAAATACATTTAGTAACAATATAGATGGTCTACAATCAAATTTCAATGATGATGAAGATGATGCAAGTCAAGATGAGGATGATGGTAATATTAAATACTGAAAGAACATATGGACATTGACAATGATACACTGGATGACATTTTAGCTGACAATAATGTTAATGACCAAGACTTCTAAATTTTCAGAATTATTTGCAATCCATGTTTAAAAAGGGATGATTCTTATGGCCTAAACTTTGAAATTCTTTAGTAATATTATGTTGTACTTGGACAATTGAAAACTTGTTTTATTCTCCTAGCAAGCTTTTTTATTTTCCATTATAATTCTAGACCAAACAACATTTGTGAGGATGGCTTTTACACCAATCTTAATTTGTATGAAGTTCACGAACCTGTTGTCAAGCACTAAATTCCTTTCATATATAGGAAATGTAAATGCTTCATTTAAGAAAAGATAAGTAGCCCCTTTCTGAGGGTAATCCACATGCAAAAAGTAAAAAGCACATAAAAAATAATTGTACAGTAGAAAATCATATTCAATTAGTTATGTCTTATTTTTCTTGCACACTTATCTAAAAGCTATAGGGTATTCACCATACATTTCCCTTGAAAAAGAAAACATGTGCTTTCATTTATTTTTACTGTATATCTCAGAAGTGAAATTGTTGTTACATAATGATGTACTAAAAAAATAATATATACTTAAAAAATGCAAAGAAAATGTTTGAAATTTAACATGTAGCCTATTGTGTTGTGATGAAAGGAATCAAGATTAACTGGGACAAGAAATAAAAATAATTTTTTTATGATTGTACTTTAAAGTGAACATGATATGAAAAGTGTGGACAATGATGGTATTGAAATTGAAAACCCTGATTCTAATGATATTACTGTTTTATGTCATTCAAGATAAAGAGCACATACAATTTTATATACATAGCAAATGAAGATTTGAAACTAGTAAACTAAAAATGTAAACATTGTAAGATTTTTCCTTAAACAATATTTCACATACTCACAAAAAAGGGTGAAGCATTTTTTATTCAAACTCTATTTTATTTAATAGACATAATAGTAAAAGAATATTTAAAAGTACAAGAATATATACACTATTTCATAGAAAATAAGGAATGTTTCATAGAATATACAAGTATAAGAATATATCATCATCATCATATCCTTAATTACCTATTGCAATATCCTTAAATTGTTTAATCTTTGGTATGAATTGTTGGCAAAAAAATTAGGATTTCTTGGATGCTTCTTCCATTCATTTTGTATCAACATGTGTTCATAAAGACATAAAAGTTAATAAAATATTAATGCACGTAACTCACAATTATTTAAATAAGAAACTTTGTTAACTTTATTATTTTAAAATAGTTTCTAGTTTTATGTTGAACATGTAACAAGGCGAGATAAGCTCAAATTTTCAAAAAATTTAGCAGCTCTACCAACATCCACAATAAATGCTTTACTATATTAGCATATTCATTCACATAAGCACAATATTAAGGCTAAATAACTAATATTCATTCAAATATAAGAAGAAATAAGTATGGAAAACATAAGAAAAATACATAATGATAACACGACTATGGAGAATCTCTGATAATAAGATGTTCTTCATTATATTGCTTCAACTGATATATATTAATAACAGAAGTCTTCAAAATGGAAATGATATATGATGATGATAATTTAAAACTAGGCCTTGGTTTCCTATTTATATAGGAAGCAACAAGCTACAAGCCTTTTACAAAAAGAAATGACCTTTCATAACTAATTATTTTACTAACAACTATTTAATTAGCATAATTAAGGAAATAACAAAATTAAGACATTTTGATATATGGTTCCATTATTCAATGTAGAAAACCCATGATCATTGATCTTGTAAAGTCTTCCTCTCCATGATGAATATCCAAATTCTCTCACCATAGTGTGATATTCTTCTGAAACCAAATACTTTTTCTCCCACTAATACACCATAAAATCTAACGGCGGCTTATATTCCTGGATCTTTTGCATGTTTGCAAGATGAGTTTTCCATTGACTATCTAGTAATGCCTTTGTATCATTAACAAACTTTAGGTATCCCGCATCAAGAACAATCAACCCATCCATGCTCTTATTTAGCCTGGGAAGACTAGTATCATCATCCTCCTATATATGAGTTACACACTTGAATGAATTCTTTCTCCCACTTATCCAAGTCCTCCAAATGATCACCATCTCTCACAATTTTAGGTATATACCACAGTTTACAGGTATGGAATAAATCCATTCATGTACAATTTTTTTATCAAACCCTTGTACATACTGAAATTCATCAATAATCATCTTCATAGTTTGTTCAGTTTCCTTTAATGTTGTGGGTGCATCAAGACTTCTTTGTAGAACTTTGCATAACTTAGCCAAAGTGTGGTGAATAGGCTACCACCTTTTGAAAAAAGGATCTACTACAAGCATATGTGTTTATTTGATCCATTTCCTGCTAAAGTGTTTTATAACTATCATGCACATTCTCTAGTTTATCCATAACTAATTTTATCCTGTGCTCAAGAATCTTTTCCATAACTTCACAAATTCATCTTTTCACTTCATCTTGGGTTTGATTGTTGGCCTTCTTTACATGATCCACTTCCTTCTCTGGAGTTTTTACATGTTCTGAAAAAATGTTCTTCATGATATCCATTGGAGCAATAGGAGGCCTATATAACACCATCTCCTTGCTTTGTGAGGGTCCTGCTCCTCTTAATTTTTCTTTCAATTTGACATTTTCCATGAATAGTTTATTAACTTCATCATTTAGGAACCTTTTTTCCTTTTCATACTCCTTCGATCTATCTTCTAATCCCTTAACAGTTGCTCGAGTGAACATGGTCGAATGCATGGTCATTGTGGCTGCCTCCAAAGGGGTGGTATCTTGTATTGTTCTTACCATCGTTTCCCCTTTCATCCCTTGAATTACATCCAATAATTTTGGCTTTTGTATATTTTTCTATTTGATCCATATGGCCAGGGTTTCAATCTTTTGGTTATACCCAGTTCCACTCACAACTTCATTGGAGTCAAATTTTGCAACTAGCACTGGATCTTCTTGAGCCCACACTTGATCAAGTAGAAACATTTTCTTTAATTTCAAGCCAAGGAAAATGAGCATATTGCTCTTCAAGACCATTTCTCTAGCCTTCTGGGGACTAATGTCAATGTTGTCAACTCTTAATTCCTAGAAATTTTGTCCTACCATTTCATTTTTCTCTTATTCTTGAATTCCTGCTTCAGTTGATTCCATCCTCTCTTGAAATTATTTTATCTTCATCTTAATCCAAAAATCCTTAAACTCGGGAGTCTTAATGAATTCATCATCTTCTATGAATCTCCTGGCTGTAATTTCCCTTTCATCTTCATGTACCTTTGTACTTTTTTTTATACATCACCCATCCTTTCCTCATGTTTATGGGTACTGGTCTCAAGGATGGGTTGATCAACTTCAATATCACCTTTTAATGACTGTAGTACTATAGCCACTTCCTCAATATCGCCCACCTCTTCAGTATCCTGATAAGGTACTAACTATTCAATGCTTCTTGTCTTTTGTCTTTTAGGAGTTAACTGCTCCATGGGAAGCTTAGAGGTTTCACGTAGGGTATGCTCTACAGTTGCACCACTATGATTTTCTTCAAGATATGCTTCCTTCTTTTTGTACGAGTCTTCCAATCTTCCAATTATCAATTATATCCTCTTGATGGGGTCCTTTTCCTCAACAAAGTATCCTAGGAAATCCTTGGACCTCTTCTTCGTCCTTTCTTCAACCTTCTTCATATATTCCCATTTTTTCCTTCTACTAAATACATCATTTTAAGTAATGTAGTTCCTTATGACATCTTCTTCAAAATCTATTTGGTGTGACACTATCATTTTGGTAAGAAGATTGTTCCTTATGTTTTCCATATGATTTTTCAAGGTCAAAGGATCTTTAATTTCTAGATTTCAATGCATATCTTGTCTTCAAATAATACTGTAACTCCTCTAGTGTGTCTAAGCCTTCAGACCAATCTTCACACTTGGTTTGGTTTGGTAGGAAAGTTCCTTTCTTCTACTTGTGCATTACATCTTTCTCAATCCACATCATTTCCCACATAAATTCAAGAAATGCTAATCTAAGGGGCACAAATTTTGGCAGTATGTGTGGAGCAATAGGGAATCCATAAACTCTTATTATTGTAATTTCTACGAGGAAGAACCAATCTCCAAAATTGTGTGTATGACCTTGCTCTGGTCTTAAAGCCAAAGGTCTCACTAGTTGCAACATTTTGGTTGACAATATTAGTATTGCATACCCAAGAACTCAAACGATTATGTGTACAAAGTCTTCGTAGAATACAACAAAGCTTGAATTATTGCATTGACTGTCCCAAATATAGCACCATTTCTAGACAGGTGTGGGATTCCCTTTCTCATCTACTATAGCCAAGTCCATTCTTTTAGTCCAATGGTCCTTATTCTAGTACAATATCAGATGACATAGTAGGGAATAGTGTACGAATGTAATCAGTGCTCTATCCTCTATAACTTGGGAGAATTCTTCATCTAACACCTTCTCAAGGTATGAAGCAAAGTCATTCAATATTAGTTTCAGGGTTTTGAATTCTCATGACCATCATCATTAGGCCTATTGGAATTTTATCTTGAGCATCTATCCCCAACACTTGGAAAAAAGCTAAATATGTATTCACAAAGTAATTCTGAAAATTTGTCACATTAAATGGTTTAGTAGTGGTAGTAGAGATGAGGAATGTTATGTTACCAATGCCTCTTTTCATATATAGGGGTACCTCATGACTTCTATAAGTCTTTTTTAACCTAGCATAATCATCCTCACTTTTTTGCAGGTTTATCTTAGTTAGAGCTTGATTGTTTAAGCCAAAACACTCAATGATGGCTTTTCTAGTTACTTCTACCAATACTGTGTCGTTTGGAAAGCTTACTATTTTGGTAGCTAAGTGATAGTGTTTGGCTAGCATTTTGATAAATTCTACATCAAAAAACACATTTGGTACAATCAACCTTGCTATATCCAACATCCTAGCATTTGACACTAGAATGTTCTCATTTGTCTTACTATAAAAATACCAAAATAGGTTCCATCCAGATTTGGAAATGAGGGCATCTCTACAACTTTGTGTAGTGTCCACAAGAAAATTCTTATTACCCTCTTTAGTTGACCCTGGAAGTATATCTAATATGGACTGATGGAGTGGTCTCTTCTTTACTTTAGGTTCTTCATCTTTAATTTTAGGCTAACTTTCTTTTACTTCTGATTGTTTTGTTTTAGGATGGAGTGCTTTCTTCCTTACTTTAGGTTCTTCATCTTTAATTTTAGGCCGTCTTTCTTTTACTTCTGATCATTTTCTTTTAAGAGGCATGTTTCAACTTTCTCTACTATGGCTTCAAATGACAAAACCTTGAAAGATTTTTTATATTAGCAAAATTCTTTTAGAGAGTTTTTGTGCACTTACCCAAGTATTTCATGCTTGTAGGACAATTTCTTCTTCTTGTATCCTTAGCTCCTTCCACGCTAGTGCACTACAATTGAGTGTGATATTGAGAAAACTCACTTATCATTGGATGGTGTGGTATTCAATCATATTAGTTTTGGCAATTCTTAATAATTTAATAGCATTTAATTTTGGGAACTGATGTGATTTTCTACATTTATTGTTGTAAATTGTAATGATGCGAGTATGTGCAAGATCATGATGGGCCAAAAAGTGGCGATATGATGGGTATGTGTAGGGTATGTGGCTAACGACTTTTTTTACCCAAAATTGATGAAACGAAAAGGGTTTTTAAAGGAGATTCTCAACTTTTCACCAATATAAATTATGCTTTACTTTGAATTTAATAAATTATTATTATTTATTTTCTATTTGAACGACTAAATTTTTGATTGATAGGCTGATTGAAAAACATCTATATCTTTCAAACGATATCACATTTTTTGAACCCAAAATATGTGTCACATTCTATGATTTGTATACTATAGGATTAAAAAATTAAAATTGAATTTCATGAAGTTTTGACCAAGTTAAGGTGTTCAAACATACAAGTTTTTATATTTTTTAAAATTGTAATAAAAAAATCATAATTAATTATTTACCTGGAAAAATATTACAAAAAATATACATCACATCGGGACATGAGTCCTCTACTTACATCTAACATATTATAAAAAAATATTATCATTTTATTGTGGTTAGGGTGGTCAGACAAACACTTTTTTTTTCCTAAAATTTATGTACTACTACATTGAAATTTCAAATTTTCACCAAATATATTTTATTTATTTTTAAATAAAACTAGCATTTTAGAAACTACATTCAATTTGCTACATATTCTATTCTTACAAATGTTTTAAATAATATAGATAACTTATTCAAATTTTTACGTCAAGTTGCCTAACTCTAATTTTTTTGAATTTTTTGCCACTTAAGGGCCTATTTTTTCCATGATGATCTTGCACATACCCAAGCCACGATTACCATACTACCATAGTCTCTTATTATACCCACTGCAATATGCTAGTTTTTTTCCCTTCCCTTTTTCTATTTACCACACTATCGCCTTGCTCAAGGCTTCTTGTTGCGGGGTTGTGGTGTATACCACTCTACCGCATATGTTGCTCACCTTCCTGATAGTATAGCAGTGTATGCTTTTGATCATTAGTTGAAGAGTGTCGATGAGACAATCTTATTTGTATTACTAATATCTCAATGTCTCATCGACATTAGATCTTATGTTCCTCTGATGTTGGTTGCCAGTGTCAATGAGACAAGTTAATATCTCTTGTCGATATGCCATTGTCTCATTGATATTTTCCTTTGGCGGTATTTATGTATATATCAGTGTAACTCTACCATGTCAGGGAGACTTGTGATTATCATTGCAATATAGTGGTGTTTTTCCCTTCCCTTTTTTTGTTTACCACACTACTGCCTTGCTCAAAGCTTCTTGTTGTAGGGTTGTGGTGTATACCGCTCTAACGCATATGTTGCTCACCTTCCTGGTGGTATAGCAGTGTAGGCTTTTGATCATTACTTGAAGAGTGTCGATGAGACAATCTTATTTGTCTTACCAATATCTCAAAGTCTCATCGACATTAGATCTTACGTTTCTCTGATGTTGGTTGTCGGTGTCGATGAGACAAGTTAATATCTCACTAGTATGCCACTGTCTCATTGATATTTTCCTTCAGCATTATTTCTTTATATATTGGTGTAACTCTACCATGTCAAGGAGACTTGTGATTATCGTTGCAGTATAGCGGTGTTTTTCCCTTCCCTTCTACTATTTACTACACTACCACCTTCTCAAGGCTTCTTGTTGCGGGGTTGCGGTGTATACCGCTCTACCGCATATGTTTCTCACCTTCCTAGTGGTATAGTGGTCTATGATTTTGATCATTACTTGAAGAGTGTCGATGAGACAATCTTATTTGTCTTACCCATATCACAATGTCTCATCAACATTACTTTGTTATATCCAAGAGTTGTGTTTCGCTGAGCACTTGTGGATATAGCTTGTCGATGTGACATAAGTGATTCTCTCCTCAATATGCTTGTATCTTGTTGACATTTCATTGTTTTACATCATTGATGAGACATATAAATAAGTCTCTTCGACATAGGGGTGCCTAAACTAGTACTAAACCCAAAGTTAAACTTGAAGCTAAATTCAAAGCTAAAAGTGGTGCTAAACTTGAAGTTAGACTCGGAGGTAAAGGCGGAACTACACTTGAAGCTAATATTAGCGCTAAAGGCGGCATTACTTTAGGTGCTAATTAGTGCCTAAATTAGCACTGACTTGTATTGATCAATGCAATAAATGCCAAAATTTGTGCCATCCTGATAAATAGCACTGACATTTTCAAAAAAATGCCAAAAAATACATTAGAAATAGTGGGTGGCAGCAAAAAATGGAGCAAATCATAGGAATTTTTTGTAGTGAAATGGAGGAGTTCAACCCAATTATGTATCCTTAGCCTCTTCTTTCTTCAAACTCCTCAACAATTTGACTTTTTCAAAAGATTGTTCCCCTCCAAACTTCAATTGTATATCAGTTTTCAATGGAATTCAAACTTGAATTGATATTATATGTCTTTCAATGTGAAAACTCTACTATTTCATGCAAAGGTGGTATAAAGATCATGAAAAAGGTGGTGAATGTGAAAACATGCATGCACACTTCACAACATCATAAAAAATATTTTTTGTGGAGCATGTGTAGAACTAGGAGAATATGAAGAATGGGCCTTGAGATCATGGATATATTGAGTTTTTTACCATTTTTAATGCACCACAAAATGTGCTCTGTATATAAATTGAGCACTTATTTCTCCTAAAACAGCCATATATCTCTACTTCTTCAAAATGCACTCGACATATAAGTTGTTTTTATATTTATTTTCTCTTTGTCTATACCCCATCTACCCTAATTCTATCTCTATCCCCACCTTTATACCCTAATTCTATCTCTCCCTCTACCTACTACCATTAACCCTTATACCTTTATATCCTCTACCTCTTTATCTCTCCCACTTCCCTCCTCTATCTCTCTGTCCTCCTCATACCTCTCTCTCTCTCTCTCTCCCCACCTTACCCAACCCTAATTTATCTCTTCCCCTACCCTCTCACCCCTTAAACCTTATACCCTCTATCCCTACTATTTATTCTCTCTACCCTCTACCGCTAACCCTTATACCCTCACCTCTACCCTTAACCATTATACCCTCTATCTCTCTAACACTCCCTCCCTCTCTCAAGTCTCCTCCTACCCTCCTCTCTCTCCTCCTACCCCCTCTCCCTCTCTCACAACCCCTCTCTCACTCACCCTTCTATCTCTCCCCCACCCCATCCTCTACCCTTATAGATCAACCCTTAAACCCCAACCTCAACCCCTACCTCTATCCCATACATTGACCCTCAACCCAAACTTCTACCTCACCCTATAAACCCCTAAACACTCAACCCTAAAGTCTAGACCCTCAACCCTTAAACCCTCTACCCTCTACCCTCTACCCGCAATCGTCTACCCTCTACCCTCTACCCTAATCCATCAACCCTTAAACCCTTAAACCCACTTAGTAAACTCTCTACCCTTTCCCTCAACCCTCTTGACCCTTAATCCCTCAACCCTTAAACCCTAATCCCCCAACCCATATACCCTCTACCCTATACATTGGACCCTCAACCTCAATCCCCCAACTCTATACCCTCAATCCTCTACCCTCAACCTTAAACCCTCTACCCTCTATCCTATGAACCCTTAAATACTCAACCCTAAACCCGTAAAACCTCAACCCTTAAACCCTCTACCCTCTACCCTCAATCCTCACCTTCTACCTCAACCCTAATCCCTCAACCCTAAACCCTCTTAGTAAACTCTACCCTAATCCCACAACCCTCTGACCATTAAACCCTAATCCTCAACCCTTATACCCTTTACCCCATGCATTGGACCCTCGACCTCCCTAACCCTATACCCTCAATCCTCTACCTCAAAATTAAACCCTCTACCCTATAAACCCTAAACAACCCTAACCCTAAACCCTCAACCCTACCTCAAACCTCAACCTAATCCATCAACCCTTAACCCTTAAATCAACTTAGTAAACTCTCTACCCTAGTCCCTCAATCCTCTTAACCCTTAATCCCTCAACCTTTAAACCCTAATCCCCAACCCCTATACCCTCTACCCTATACATTGGACCTTCAACCCTAATCCCCCAACCCTATACCCTCAATCCTCTACCCTCAACCTTAAACCCTCTACCCTCTACCCTCTACCCTATAAACCCTTAACCACTCAACCCTAAACCCTAAACCCTCAACCCTTAAACCCTAAACCCTTAAACCCTCTACCCTCTACCCTCAATCCTCTACCTTTTACCCTCAACCCTTAAACCCACTTAGTAAACTCTCTACCCTAATCCTTCAACCCTCTTGACCCTTAATCCCTTAACCCATAAACCCTAATCCTTCAACCCCTATACCCTCTACCCTATACATTGGACCCTCAACCCTAATCTCCCAACCCTATACCCTCAATCCTCTACCCTCAACCTTAAACCCTCAACCCTCAACACTTAAACCCTCAACCCTCAACCCTTAAACCCTCTACCTTTACCCTTTACCCTATACATTAAACACCCAACCCTCAATTCTCAACCCTCAACCCTTAATCCCTTAATCCCTCAATCCTCAACCCTCAAACCCTAAACCCTCAACCCTGATGCCTTCTACCTTATACATTGGACTCTTAACCCCAATCCTTCAACCATATGTACCCTCAACCCTAATCCCTCGACCTTATTCCCTCAACCCAATACCGAATCCCTCAACCCTATAGGTCCTCAACCCTATACCCTATACATTGGATCCTCAACCCTCATATATCTATGTCCCTCCCTCCTTTTCTCCCCTTCTCTCTATCCATACATCCCTCCCTCTCTACCTTAATACCTCAACCCTAAACCCTAAACTCTTAAACCCTTAAACACTCAACCCTAAACTCTCAAACCTCAATCCTTAAACCCTAAACCCTTAAACCATCCACCCTCTACCCTCTACCCTCAACCCAGTACCCTCTACCCTATGTAAGAGTTGTTGATGAACTCGAGCACCCATGGTCACCTACAAAATCAAGATAAGCCTTCCACACAAGAGTAGCAAGAGATAAAATACTGGAATATAGTGCAATAACAAAATGATGTTATTATCACACACTAAATGATACAATATGCCTCAACTCTCCCTTGAATTGAATAAGTTAATTTGAATTCATCTGGACTAGATAGGAGGGAGAGGTGAGTGTAGAATATATAGTAGAATATGGGAAAATAATTCCAAGAGGGGCAATAACTCCCAAATAACCAAATTAGGTGGGAGTTATGCCTACTTGGGAAATGCCAAACATGTGGCATAACTTACTTAGAAAGAGACAAATGAGTGGTTTTGTGAGGTGGCATATAAGGCCAAAAGAGGGTATGAAACTCAACCACCTACGTGTGAGTGGGAGCAACACATGTAATCAATAGATTACACCACGTGTCCTCACATGAGCCACATCTCCTATAACCTAAGGTATTGTCAAAATTTAAAATTTTGAGTGGGGGACACGTCATAATTTAAAATTTTGAAAATGTTGAGTGGAGGATATGTCAGAATTTAAAATTCTGAGTGGGGGACATGTCATAATTTAAAATTTTGAAAATGTTGAGTGGGGAATATTCCTCCAAGATGCCATGTTGAAAGAAAATAAGGATTTTAATAAATCAAAGATGCCATGTTGAAAGACAATTGGACCCCACACATGTGTCTCCAATAATTTCATGCCAAATCAAGATCAAGAAAACAAAGGTGAAAACCCTTAGTCTGAAATCCCATCAAGAACGTCTCTCTATGCTATCAATGGTGCAATAGTCTTTGTTTTTTTTTTAAATATTGCTTATTGCTTGGGTCTAATCAATCAAGTTTTTGACAGTAGTATCATTGCATCTGACACTAATTTGTACATCATAAAATTTTCGTTGACAATGATAAAAATCCATAAATGCATAGGTCAATACATTCGTGTAAGGCGTACTCATTTGCTCATTTAAGACATTATTTAAAGCTTGTTGTTTATGTTCGTTGAATGCATCAATAAGAGTGGGGAGTCCATTATTTAAAGCTCTTTGTTTCTATTTTATAGAAGTGACATCGTACTTAAGACAAGGATATCAAGGATTTCATCAAACTTTTTTTTCTCATCTTATGTCAAGTTGATAAGGGGGAACCTAGAATCAAGTGCCTTCAATGCTAGATACCTGCAGTAAGGATGCTAGAAAAGGTTGTGATTATACGTTGGGCACAAACAATAAGGATGTTGGCAAAATGAAAAGATTGCCATTAATGGCAAGGAAGATCCAGGAGGGCGTAGATGGGACTTGCATCATTTATGGATTTGGCAGTTCAATGCATTGAAGATCAAATGTTTTGAACTCGATCTACATGGCTATTCATTGCAGCTGGCATAAAGAATCAATGGTCATTGCATCAAAGTCAAATCTTATTTGTTTAAAAAATCGTTTCCTAGTTGTATTAAATTATTTTTTTTATGCTAAAGGCTTTGATATTGTGAAAAGGCTTTAGAAGGCAGGATTCTTATTAATGTTGCTTTTATCTAATTCACAATCATTAGTATTTTCTATTTAAAATCATTTTATTGTTTAAATTTAATGCTTAAAATGATAATTTGATTCTTACAAGATTATCTTTTCTTGATAGGTGTAAGGAAAATCAAGGAGGAGGGATTCTCATTTGCACAAGGAGCTTGCAAGAAGCAATATTTGGAGGAATCTTGGAGAATGGAGCATTAAATTCGAAGTTTATAGAGCATTTTTTAATGCTTGGAGCCTCCATTTACTACTTTAATTTTCTATTTTAAGCCAACTAGATCATTGTTTGTTTTCAAAGATGGGCTAAAATTGAACCTTAGAAATTGACTAAACTTTACTTTTGGGATAAAATTAAACAAGAAAAATTTCACACTTCATCTTAGTGCTTTAAAATGAACTCATCATTGCTTTGAGGCTAAAATGAATAAGTGTCTAAATTGTGTGATTTTTTCTTTGGTGCATTTTGAGTGCGTATCCTCTCCCCTTGCGCTTCGTGTGATCTAGGGTGCAAGAGAAACACTCAAAATGCATTTTATTGCTTCAAGTCACCTTTAGAGGGGCTTGCCTAAGAGACACATCCAAAATGAGAAATTGAAGGTGACTCTACCCAGTTTTTCATTCATACCGATATATAAATGGATAAGACTAAACTATCAAGTCCTCATGGTATGTAGGCCTTAGTCGTACAGTGTCTTTCAGAATGGGGTACTACCGTAAAATGTATAAGAGCCCCTAGTAGGATTGATTAAAGCCTTTAGTGGCTTGTTGGACGCTCGCAAGGTGCCATGTCCCTGATGTCTCGTCATTAAGAACCTTGTTTGTAGAATCCAACCAATCCATCCAACGAGTTTATCAAAGTGGTGCATTGGAACTTAGATTCTAAGAAGTTACTTGCCATGTCCGATCTTGGTTGAAATATAGAGGTTAAGAGTTCATTCTTAACATACCCTTATATTTTATCCTTGGTTAAATGTAAAATCATCTCTTCTACTACGAAGGGCATGAGGCAAGTCCACCAAGAAAAATGTACCAATTGAGCTAGGGTGTTATATTGCTTGTGAGTTAGTTTGAAAACATAGTGCTTTGATCAAAAACATTGGAAAACCAACATTCAACATGAGCATCAAATCTCAAACCCTTTAGGAGAAGCAAATTGATCAAATTCTCGTGTTATTGCTTGCCCTTGGGATTACATCCTTAGAGGTTTATGAGCACTTGAATTTGCATCTCAATTTTCCCACTAAAGTTAAAACAATAGGTAACCCTTGCCTTAAATTTATCAAAGTTTCGCATAATATACCTTGTGAAATGAGACAAAGTTGAGATATTGGACATTCAGTTGAAAACCTAATCAAGAGTGTGTTTTTGGTAAAAAGAATTCATTAAGCAAAGATTAAAGACAATTGGACCCCACACATGTGTCTCCAATAATTTCACACCAAATCAAGATCAAGAAAACAAAGGTGAAAACCCTTAGTCTGAAAGCCCATCAAGAACGTCTCTCTATGCTATACAAAGTCAGACAAAGACTACTTTTAAACTTTTACAAAAAGGCTTCAAGAAACAAACCCGGTTTGTATTCATTCTATTACTGCCAAAACCCAAATCTTTTCAGAAAGTTTGAACATCTTGTTTAGAGAAAAGCTTGTTCTTCAATAAATAGGTCTAGGAAAAACAAAGTGTCTTTTTTAGGTTCATCTTAGGATCAAAACAAATAAAAATCCTTTTCATCCATCCTTCAAAACATCAAAACAAACATCATCTCACAATCACCTTTTGGAAAAGCTTGAAATTATCCTTAATGCTAGGCTTTTTGGCAAAATCAAAATCCTTGAAAACATTATCAAAATCACCTTTGGCTAGGTATATGTAGATGTATCCTTTTGCATATGCTTAATCAAAAGTTATCAAAACCATCTCGTTTAGCTTAGTATATGTAGATGAATCCTTTGTCATATGCATAGTGAAACTATCATCTTGTTTGGATTGGAGTCAGTAGATGCATCCTTCTCCCCACACATATTCAAATTATCATCCTTTGATCAAATCTATCCCTTAGATAATCATCCAAACGTCTTAGGGTCTATTTGTTCAAAATCAAAATCAAAATCAAAATCAAAATCAACATCAATCAAGGACAAATCCCAAGGGAAAATCAAAATCAAAATCCGAAACATATCTGAAAGTCCCAAAAGCCTAGTATCTCCTTCAAGACTTACCAAAGGATCATAACATCCACATCATCCATCTCATTTGCATCATCATCATAACCATCCATTAATGAATAACCTTTATAAATAAAATTAATGTTGATGAATGGACCTAATTAACTGCATGATGCAAATTTTGCATGTCTACAGGTATGCTTAATAATGTGTAGGAAAAATAATATTAAAAAACCTACACTAACACCCCCCCTTAAGCATAGCTTAGGTGGGTGAAAGGATGAAATAATGAAAATATGGGTCTCAGCTACAAGGACTTTTTAGGTACCCTTGTACAATGATGAAATCTCTCAAAGATGAGAAAGAGAAAACCCGTAGGACAAAAACTCCCCCCCAAGAGAGAAGAAGAAGAGAGACCATATAGTCCCTCAATGTAGAATATCTTGCATTGTTGGTGAATGCTCCACACAAGAAGTTGAAGACGATTCAAGATCACCGAACAATATTCCTCCCCTTAGGAAGAAAGAAAACCAAGGATGTATGCAGGATATCTTCCTATTCCTGAAAGGAATATGAAGGAAGAATGATGAAAACATACAATGTCTCTAAACTTTGCTTAGGTGTCCCCATGTCAATGTTGAAATTTGTTACCATCAAATCAAGTGTTCTAGGCCACACTGCAGAAGATGACAATCTAGAACCTAGTGGATATGGATATAGAACAAAATTCAAAGACAAGAATATCCCCTCTGAGGATAAAGAAGCATCCTCTAATTGTTGTCCAAAAGTATCCACACTCACGCTAAACTGCAAAGAATGATTATGTAGAGACTGAACAAGAGGGTCAAAGTGTTCCCTCACAACAATTGAAGAAGGATCATCTCCATCAAAGAGAAGATGAATACTATCAATAATTTCTCCCAAATCTGCAATATGAGACTCCACAAACAAGTCTAAAATCCCTGTCAAGAAGCCATCACAAGTAGCCAAATCTGAAAGACAATATATGTCCTATTGCACTGAATCACAAGGAGCCAAAAATGTTGGATCATGAGCATCCTCAGGTACAACAGTAGATGAAGGAGATGAGATCTTAGTGCATTTCATATGACTACACCTATCATCCCCCATTGTATCTTCAAAACATGATGAAATAGATTATCCTTCCAATGTTGGAATAGAAGAGCCCTCAGCCTCAAGATGTTGACTCATAGATGAAGAAGATGATACCTCTAAATCTGGATTAGGAGCCACAAAAATTGAATTCTCAATAGATGTCTCTATCGGAGAAGATTCTGTGTCATCAAAACTACCATACCTTTCCCAATCAAAAAGTGTTTCAGCTGTTTTATGATCAATAGGTCGAAACTCTGCAAGTGGAACAAGACAATCTACAAGAGAATCCTCTAGGAATGGAGGTTCATTCAATTCTCCATACATCTCCCAAAGTTTGGTCATAATTTCATGAGGGATCTCAATACCATCAATGACCATTTGTGTATCCATATCACAACTACAACCATTTACTCCCAGGATATGTTCTATTTTTAGGTCCTGCACAACTCTCTCCCATTTTGATGAAGGTTTAGAAACTAGTCCATAGAGATATGGAAAAAGATTAAGCCACCTAAAATGTGTTAGGATTCCATCTCGCTAAGACTTCAAGTTCCACTAATTTAACCTTATTACAACAGGATGTGTTTTGATTCCCATATTAAACTCCTCTACTTTAGTCACACAATAGAAAAATCAAGAGACATAAGCTAATTCAAAGGCCAAAGATTACCCACTAAAATTCACTCAATTAATGATCCCCCCAAAAAAACATGATGGTGGCACATTATAATTAGTGTGTTTACAATTTTGGAGTTCTTTCCATATTTTTCTAATGTCCAAAATTGAACCCAAATACTAAAAGTACAAAAATAATCTCAAAATAAGAACCTCAAAATAGCACCAATATGTAGTGCTAAAAAAAATATCAACTTTCAAAAAAAGAATTTCCTTGATTTGAGGTCATATGTGAAAGTTATAGCCAGTTGAAGTTCCAAAAATGAGAGTTGTCCTTTAGATCTGCTGAGAAAACTTATTTTCTAGAAAATCTAAATCACTTGAGCAAAAATGGATCACACCATTGCAAATCCTGTGAAATTCTACCCCAAATCAAAAAAAAAAATCTTGCAAAAAGGAGCCAAAATGACTAAGATATAGGCTTTTGAAGATCGGGTGCAAAATGTAAAACTCCAATGGAGAGGGGGTCTATTGAAACGTTCTGATTTAATTTCTGCAAAATATATAACCTTTATGCAAAAACTAGAAATGACCAATATGGTTTTTTTATGCTGTAAATAAAACCCAGGTGGAGGATTTTCTTTAAAATATACATAAAATGGGGATCTAGTATAAAATAGACACCTTTAGAAACAAAAAATGACCCCAGCAACCAAAAAACAACATGAAAAGGTAGAATCAGCTACTTAAGACAAGAAAAGGCATGTTTCAACCTGCAATACTAGTTAAAACACTCACAAATCTCTCAAATTTGAGAAGGGTCTTGCAGATCTAACGCTCTGATACCATGTAAGAGTTGTTGATGAACTCAAGCACCCAGGATCACCTGCAAAACCAAGATAAGCCTTCCACACGATAGCAGCAAGAGATAAAATACTGGAATATAGTGCAATAACAAAATGATGTTATTATCTCACACTAAATAATACAATATGCCTCAACTCTCCCTTGAATTGACTGAGTTAATATGAACTCATTTGGATTAGATAGGAGGGACAAGTGAGTGCAGAATATATAGTAGAATATGGTAAAATAATTCCAAGAGGGGCAATAACTCCCAAATAACCAAATTAGGTGGGAGTTATGCCTACTTGGAAAATGCCAAACATGTGGCATAACTTACTCAAAAAGAAACAGATGAGTGGTTTTGTGAGGTGGCATATAAGGCCAAAAGAGGGTGTGAAACTCAACCACCTAAGTGTGAGTGGGAGCAACACATGTAATCAATGGATTATACCACATGTCCTCATATGAACCACATCTCCTATAACCTAAGGTATGCTTAATAATGTGTAGGAAAAATAATATTAAAAAACCTACACTAACACCCTAAACCCTAATCCCTCAACACTAATCCCTCAACCCTTACACTCTTAAATCCAAGAAAACACCCTACCCTAATCCCTAAACCCTCAACCCTTAATCCCTCAACCCTTAAACCCTCTACCCCTATCCTCAACCTCAACCCTTAAACCCAATCCTCCTATACCTCTACCATATACATTGACCATCAACCCTAACCTCAACCTCAACCCTATCAACCAACCTCAACCCCTCAATCAATCTCAACCCTAAACCCCTAAACCCCTTAAACCTCTACCCCTATACATTAAACCCTCAACCCCACCTCAACCTCAAACCTTAATCCTCAACCCTTAATTAAACCCTAAACCTCAACCTTATAATTTCCTTTTAAATTGACCTCAACCTAACTTTCTCACCATATACCTCAAACTTATACCCTAAACCTCTACCCTCAACCTTAACCCTTAAACCTTAAACCTTCTACCCTCAACCCAATACTCATACCATTGACCCTAATCCTCAACCTCTTAAACCCTAATACACTAGAAACCATCAACCCTATAGCTCCTCCACCCTAATCCCTCAACCCCTATCGCTTTCTCTCTATCTATACATCTCACCTCTCCCTCCCTCCCTCTCTCCTACCCTCTCTAATTGTCTATATCTACCCTCTCCCTCTTTTTACATACCTCTCGTTCAATCAATCCCTACCACCCTCTCTCACTCCCTCTATCTATCTATCTCTATCTCCCTCCCACTCTCTCCCACTCTCTCTCTCCCCCTCTCTCTCATGTCTCTTCGTCCCACCTCTCTCTCTCAGGTCTCTCCCTCTGAAAACCTACCTAGGTCTCTCTCTATCTATCCTCTCACCCTACCTAGATAAGTCCCTCTCACCCACCCTCTTCTCTCCTCATCAGCCACTCCTCCCATAACCTCTCCTCTTAGGTCTCTCACCACACCTCTCTCTCCCACTCCCTCTCACCACCATCTCAAGTCTCTCCTCTCACCCCCCTCACACCTCAAGTCTCTCCCTGGCACCTTACCCATAACTCTCTTATCTCATCTCTCCCTCTCTCTCTCCTCCCTTTATCCATACCAACCTACCTAGCTAAGTCCCTCTAACTCCAACCCTTGTCTCCCCTCTCTCTTAAACTCCTTTATCCCTTTATCCTCTCACCTCCCTCACACTCTCAAGTCTCTCCCTTTGGAACCCTCCCTACATAACTCTCTCTTTCTCTTTGTCTCTCTCTCCTACCTCTCTCTCTCTTCCTCTCTCTTAATTCTCTCTCTCCAACCCTCCCCTCTCTCTCTCTCTCTCACTCCTTTTATCCCTCCCACTCTACCTAGCTAAGTCCCTCTTACTCTAACCCCTTCACTCACACTCCCTCTCTCTTAAACTCTCACTTCCACCCCCCCTCCCTCTCTCTCTCTCCCTCCCCCTCCCACCTTACCTAAACAACTCTAGATCTCTCTCTCTTAAAATTCTCCCTCCCTCTAAAGAGATACATAAATACATACATACAAGCATACATGTACATGTGTGGATACAATCTTACATACAAGTAGGCATACATACAATATACATGCATTGATGCATACAGGCATACATACATACATACATGGCATACAAGCATACAAACATACAAATATATAAACATACATTTAATAGAGTAGCATTTAACATAAATCAAGACATAATGCGAGTGCAATATACCGTTCTCGTGTTATGTCTTGCAAAACATGCTCCCCACAAATGAGAAAACCATGTCAAAACTGAGATATAACGCCAATGCGTTATAATGCGCTCATGTTATATCTTGCTTTGGGAATCCATGAGCCTTGGGATTGGTATTTTCCTTGGAATACCAAACAAAAGGCTTGGAAGGCATTCCCAATGACTAAAGACGCATTTTTTCAAATTCTATAATTTTTCACATAATCAAGTTTGTGCTCACCGTTAGGATTGCACGTGGTTCAATATCAAACAAATCAAACATCTGGGTAATGTTAGGTTCTCTCTTAGCTATCCAACAATGTAATTTTTTTCACTTTCTGAAAATGTTAAGCCTTTCATCCATAATTTATTTTGTTTGTATGTCTCTTTTTTGGCAAAAAACAGTGTTTGGTGCTTTTTTATTATAAATTAATTGTTCATCAAAATTTTAAATAAATTACTTTTTTAGAAACTAGACTCCATTCTACATTTTTTTTAAAAAAAAATCAATTAGTTTCCAAAATTTGTAGGGGTGGCATAGCCAAAATTCTATTTTTTAGGAAATGTCCACTTCGAAAATTAGTAAAAAATCAAATATTCACTAAAAAATTATCAGAAAAATTGTGCATCAATTACATACTATTAGCTAACTTCTGACCGTAGTGATTTTAAAAATACTAAAAAAAGGTTCACTATACAAGGGTCGTACAAGAGTTTTTATGTTATGTTTTTCTAACAAAAACAACACCAATTTGTGTACGTCCTTCGTTTGAACCCCTTAGTTTCAACCATTTTCAAAATAAATTAGTAGTTTAGAAAGTAAACTCAGAGCACTTCAATCCGTGTTTTTGTTCCATCTCAAAATTTTGAGTGTAACTATTCTCAATTTCACGTCCAAGGTCAGTATTTCCTTATTTTAGAAAAAAGTTGTCCACTTAAGTCCCCTTTTAGGGAACCATCTTTGTGCACTTACCCAGTTTGTTAAGATCCTTGAGACCAAAAAGTGCCAACATTTCACATAACATCTTGTTCAAGCCTATAGGTGAATAACTTTTCAACTCAAATTTATTTTCCCATGGTGTACATAAAAAATAATGTTGCAAACTCCTTCAATTTTGTTTAATGAAATGATGCTAGGAGTGATATTTGTATTCAACACCTTATGGCCCCAAATTGGCAATCCCACCATGTCTACATGTGTGGGCTGCCTCCATTAAAGGTGTCATTTTAGTGTTTAGGAATCTCAATGCTTCCAAGCTAAGTTGGACTAGCATAGTCTCCTAAGAGTCCTAGGATACAAAAAGTGTCAAATATTTGTATGATTGTTCTTCCAAACCATCATGCCTAGGAATGTCTTGTTAGAATCTATAGGTAGACAATTAGTTTAACTACAAATAACTACCTTGATTTTTATGAAGTCAATTTCATTTGCCTATAATGACCATAAATATAATATTGTAAAATACTTTAGTTTTATTTAGTGAAAGGTTTCTTGAAGCAATCTTTTGTGTTATGCAATTCATGACACTAACTAACAACACCAACATGTCTAGACGGATGCATCACAAATATTAGAGATATCCTTTTTATTCCCAAGCTCTTCAATCCTTTTAAACTACACTGATCCAACATAATCTCCTAAGAACCTTGTGACCAAAAGAATGCATTTTTTTTTTTAAACCCTGACACCTAGAAAAATATCATTTAAACCTATAGATAGAATAAGAATTTGACTACAAATACTTATCTCAGTTTTTTTTCATTTCTTCTAACTTTAACGTTGGCCACCAATGCAAGTCACGACATTGCACGACTTCATAAATTAGAGTCGATGTTGATGTTGAAGACTTTACTCCCACTCCATATTGCATGACTTCTCAATTTTGTCTTAATTTTGTGAAGTTCTGCGAAAGAATCTGATGAATTATATGCTAAACCAAGTAACTGTGAGCGACCAAGTGAAAGTAGAAATTTGATGTTTTATCCTATATTATAGGAAATATATTTTTGTTGTGACCACATAATTATTAGAGTTGTAGAGTGCTTTTTAATATTCATATTGTATTAATTTTTAAATCTTTGATATGGAGAGGAAGAAGAAATTTGTGAAATTTAAAATGAATTATGAATTTATATATTAGTGTGTTGCAGTAAAATGAATTGGAAAAATAATATTTCATAGTTATAAATATTATGTAATATAACAATTGCATAATAGTAGAAAGTGTGGAATGTGTTATTTTTTATAACATTAGAAATGAGCAATTAAGAGAAAGTTATATTATATTTTAATAATATATTTTTTATTTTTATTTTTGTGATAAATATATCAATTTATGAATGTCAATAATTACCTCAAATATTGAGTGTAGTAACTTTGTAGATGATCAAATGTCTGTTTAGTTTTTAGATTCCAATGTAAGTTGATTATGACATATAGAGCATCTTATATTTTAAAGTGGTTCATTTTAATATGTTTTTAAAGAACATCACAAGGAGTTCCTTCCTTGGAACTTATTCGTCCATTATGAAAAATTGTTTTCAAACTTTGAAAAAGGTTGCAATTGTTCAAATAAATAAAGTAAAGATTTGGTAAGTTAAATAAAATATATATTATAAAAAAATTATAAATAACAACAAATTTTAAAGCATTGTATTACACATGCTCTACCAAATTTAGAATCACCATTCTTTATGTCAAGCAAATAACAAAGAGTTGTTATTTTAGAAGCGGCTACAAGTATGTCTACATATTAAATTATATAGTGGTCTATATTTATTAATAATTATTTAATGGTGATGCTTGGTATGAAATTATATTTTTGACATATACGCAAATATTGTTTGTATTTACATGCATACAATATATTTCAAAAATATTAGGTACATTTATTTAGTTCAAAATTATTTTAGTTAGACCAGTTGAATTTTTGTAGCATTTTGTATATTTACTTCTTTTTGGACATAATTTTTCTACATATTTTATTTGTTCTCCTTTATTTAAAACTATTAAACTTTAATTTGCAATATTTTTTGTTTTAGTTCAATTTGATATATTTACTTCAATTTTCAAAAAGGTTTATGTAAATCTTAGTTTACTTTTTTACTATTTTTTAATTATTTATTTTTGTTTCCTTGTTTTGATATGTATGTATGTATGTATGCATGCATCTATGTATGTGTACGTATGTATGTATGTATGTAGTAATATTCAATTTGATTTAGTTAAATATTAACACTAAATTTATGTTATGCTTTATCTATTTCACATAGCTCTACTTGATAGCTTCAATGTTTGTTCATCTATTCCTAAAACTTCTCCATCAAGTACAATTTTCTAGTTCACTCCATTTTTCATTATTTATACATTTATTCAAAATATTTAGATTTTTAATGTTTACTTTTACAATTTTAGTTAGCTTGGACTACTTACATAGCCTTCAATTTCTTCAATCAATTACAAAATATATTGAATAATCTCATTTATTTCTCCCAAAAATATTTCTCTATAACTATTCAAAACTAATAATAACATCATTCATCCCTCATGCAAATAATATTAGGAAAAATATAGAAAAAAATGTATTGACCTCAAAAAAATGTTTCAATCTATTCTATTTATGTGACCTATAAATATCACCCTCATTTGTACTCTAGCTAAAGTTTATGTTATAGTAACAATAAGAAAGAGGTGAACTTCTTGACCAATTTCAAGAAAGTTTAATTTGAAGGAAACCTTAGAAACTTACTCAACCAAGAATATCATATTATCTTATTTTCGAATAAAAAACCCTACTAAAATGTTTAATGAATCTAACCTTATTTTTTAGATAATTTTTTGCACTAAAATGATATTAAAAATATCTTTAAAGTTGGTATATAATGCACTTAAGAAAGTATAAATTTGAAGGTTGTATATAACTATATCTAGTGATTTTACAAGCAGATCTAATTATTATTTTATAAAGAATGTATATAACGTGAAATGAGAAATATTAGATTGATTGTACAAAATTCTAAAGCATTGTAGTAAATATATCTCAACTATATAATGTAATTTTTTTAAAATTAAATATAGCTTAATGCTATCACTTTACCACTATTATTTTTCAAACATTAAACTCCTACAAAGTTGTAGATAAATCCTTAGTTGTTATTTGTACGCCACCATGTGAAAAGACATTAATTTATATCTATTACTTCCTTTCAATTATTATTGAGGCATTTAATTTTTTCTTTGATAAATTATGGTAGGTACATGGAGCTATGATACATAGGGAGATCAAGCAACACTAAATGTACAATAGGATAAAATATCTAAGCATTGTCATGATATCCTTGGTGTAGCTCAAATAACACTAACACCAATGATTTTTCCCTATAATTCTTATAATATAGCAAGAGAGGTAATATTACTACTATGAAACATCTTTGTGCTTGATACTAATGAATATGTTTCTTTGAAATTACCATTTTCCCATCCATTATAAGGAGGTCCAAATTTGATGTTTGGACATTGCATTCCCAATCAACATGTCATTGCTTTGTACTACCATGAATTTCTACTGATTCACCTTAGTATTGGACATTTGAAGTTAAGTGTATTAGATTGATTTCCTTTCAATTTAAAGTATAAATTATATAAATCGCAACCATTTATTGGTTTTAAAAATTCAAAAAAAATTCAATTTAAAATAATGCTTCCAATATTTTTCCTCAAATAAGAGTTTCAATCCTAAAAGTAAGCTTTCTTATCAACTACCCTAGTCTGAGGTTGTGGTATTAATTTTTTAGGGTTAAATTTTATGTGTCCCTTACTTCATATGATCATGATAAGTATTGAAATTCACGAATGCACTAAGTCAATATTCATTACAATTATATAACTTTGCTTGTTTACATAAGCCTTATTTTCATGGCCCATATATTAGGGTCATATTACCACATTTTCCCTATATTTTATCATCATCACATATTATGGCACCAATAATTATTGATCATCACCAATTAGTAAATTTCTTAAAGAAATTAACCAATCATATGTTAATAGATCATGATCCAATTTACCCTTGCATATAGTTTTTTCAACCAAATTGCACCTATCTCAACAAGGTGGCGTAGTTAGGTTATTTTACTAGTTTCAATTTTTCCCTAATGGTGAGACTTAGGTGCTAATAGTTTAGATGAATATTGAATGAAATATCAATAAATTTTTCATAATATTTAAAATTACCAACTAGTTTTTCTCACACTTAAAATACTTTTTTGGTGAACACTAATTGAACTTACCTTATGCACCAATCATTGTTGGCAATGTGATAGTTCCTTATTTCCCATTCTTAGGTTTTGCATTCACACTTAGTTTCTAAATGGCCCAAATTCCCAACTGAACATAGTGGTTTTTCCATCACATTTTAACTATATGGCATATGAATAATGGGTTCATTAATTTGGAATATATAACTATCTTTCTTTACTAAGTGTCAAATGAACTATACACACTCTAATTCATCCTAAGACACATGGTATTTCTAAAAGGGATATACATTATTCCATGGTTTATCAATTAGCACTTCTTGTTAAGATACATATATCTTGCCACTAGTTCTTATTTTGTATAAAACTTAACTCAGCATTATGGCATAATGTTCACTATTAATCATAAGGAAAAATATCAAATGATGGATTTTAACCTTTTTTCAAAATATTTATCTCCTTCAACTACCCATGAGAAACATGCACAATAGAAAATTTATTAGTGAACAATAAATTTATTTATTACTGTGTATCAAATTAGAGCAATCCTAAATATTTATTTTGTTCTTGTTCTCCTAAAAACCTCATATTTATGTAAAATATTGTTGTAGAGTCATCGGTTGCTTCTAGTCAACCAAATTTTTCATGGAAACAAATTTTCCAATTTCATTATGTACAAACAATGAATATATGGGTAGGTATTTTATTCTCTACACTTCACTAATCTATTTTTAATTAGTTTCTTTATTTTTCTTTTTCACTATTTCATCTCTTCTAATATTGAAAATATAAAAAATTACAAGTCACAAAACCCTAGCTAGTGTGTACCCTTCAAGTTTGAAATGTCTTCTAAATGCAAGTCCACGTAATATTTAAACAACTAGTTCCCAAAGATATGGAGAATTAATAAATCCACGAGAAAATAATATTTTACCAATCAATTAGAGGATTACAAGGGCGAGATTCATGGCATTATTTTCAAGAGAGATAAGTTATATAATTCCTTCTTAATAAAAATCATTCAATTCCCACTATGCAATTATTAGAGATTTGTTTCTAAAATTGATTGTCCCAAATTATTTTTTGATCCCAAAGTTGGTTAAATATATTAAGCAAATGTACACTCCTAGAAATCAAGTTGTATATAATGTCAATGGTTGAAAATTATTCAAAATAAATAAAGTCTTATCCCAAAAGGGTTTCCTTCTAAAAATGCTAAATCCCCTCTATATATGAAGACATTTGGTACAAAATATAAGAGACATAGATTGAGTTACAATAATAAGTGGCTTCCCAATTATAGGGGAAAGGGAGAGAAAGGTAAATTAGATCCAATCCTTGAGAATGAAATAAACCCTTGGGAATGAACTAATTTTCTCATTAAATTTGACACATATCAATGTGTGTACTAGGTTAGAAGGGTTGATGTGTAGCCTATAATGTATAATAGTTTCCCACACATAAAAATATCTATGACTATGAAAGTCTATTGGCTAAACATCTACATCAAGATCTATATAATATGAACAAATAGAAAAGAGAGAAACCATTTATATGATACTATTTATTATTTCATAAATACTTGTATGTGTTAGTAGGAAATTGGAAAAATAGGTTGGATAAAAAATGGTCTACTACAAAGCTATCTAAGGGTATGCTCAAAGCTTAAAGTTGTGGAATTCGTATATGAATATATCTATGATTCAAGTGCTCATTATTATATTTTTTATTATCTATTGAGCATATAATATTTAGAAGATTGATGTTTAATAACTCATGGTTACCATAAAATTTCTTTGAGTTCTTTGGCCTTTAGATTTTATGTAAACCCTGATTGAAGTGCATAATTAGAGAGATGTTTTACACAAATAATATAATGAAATTAAA
The DNA here is from genome assembly GCA_007258455.2 of Sequoia sempervirens. NCBI lineage: Eukaryota > Viridiplantae > Streptophyta > Pinopsida > Cupressales > Cupressaceae > Sequoia > Sequoia sempervirens. The sequence goes on along the minus strand of VDFB02193867.1, from coordinate 620,764,742 downwards.
AAAATTCACTCTAGTCTCATGTCTTACAAATTAACATTCTATATCCGTCAAGAATTGTATTTCTAAAAGCATCTTGGAAAATAAACAATGTCAATTATGAAATTTTTAGGAGTCATAAGATGAAATGCATACTTTTCCCTTAGACTAGGTTCTTTTAATCACTACATTAAGTAAGGAAGGATGTGATATAATATTAGATAAAATATGCATATATAATATGGAGTATTTTAGAGAAAGAAGATATGGTTTGAAAGGATTTATTCATATGATGTGGAAATAAGTTTGTATGGCAGGCTTTTAGCAACAATTAGAAAAGGTGAGGACCTTATAAAGAGTTATAAAGATAAGGCATAAAAGGATTTAAGAAGGGATAAGTGGTATAAGATGAATTTATTTGAGTTTAATATTTTGTAAAGTCCTAATTTTAAGGGAACCTATTTTAAATCTAATACCTCATAGAGAGATTGAGGATTATGTTAGATAATGTAGGTCCAAATATGATGCCAATATAAATCCTTGCATAATCTTTATCTAATCCAATAATTTGTAAATCATGTAACATATATATTAGAATATATTAGCATAGTGATATTATTAGGTTAGGACAATTGAATGTAAAATAGGTAGTGTTAAAGGGACCTTCTGATTTTCCACAATAAATAGAGTAGGTTATAATCTTTCAATAACTAATGGTGCCTTAAAATGATATCGATGAATCTGATGAATTTGTCCTAGTGGGTGATGAGACCATGAAAATTATTAAATTACTTGATAATGTATGGATAATTCAAGATATTTACCCTTGTGTTACCACTTGACTCAAATATTTTAAGGGTGATCACATAATTAGTGATGTAGTGAATTGAGCATGGGATAGATTTAATTTTGATGACTAGTTCATCAAGATTGAGGAATTCAATCATTTTATAATCGAGGTAATGAAAAATAATAGGAAAGTTATAGTATTAAGGTAGAAAATTTCAAAAACCCTAGGTTATGATCCTAACTCCATAGAGAGTGCTAATTTTTTTAGAGACTTAGAAAGCATAGCACTATAGAATGTAAGAAGCTTATTTAGAGTATTTATGTTTGTTGTTACTTGTAACAACTACCCTTGATTTTTTGTGTATGCTTGTGTGTAGGAAGGAGTTATATAATGTGGTAGTTTTCATGTGCCATTCATCATTCAATTATTTGCAATGACAATATCAAATATGCAAGGAAATAAATTGATCTGATTTCATAAGCAATGAATAATTGATTTCAACACCAAAGGTCAATGTCATAGAATTGAAATTAGAAATTCAAATTATTATTATAGGCCTGATTATAGTCCCAAATGAAGCTCATGCAGTCATAAAATATACAACAATAAATTCAAATGGTGTAGAAAACTCTAGCTATGATTTGGGCTAATCAACCATATCACTAAACCTCTAATGAATAAATACACTGACACCAAAGAAGATAGATTGCAAGTATATACATCAACAAACCTAATTATGCATAGATCCCAAATTGGCATGATTCCCTAGGAGGAGTGATTTTCTCCTAAAATTCAATACTCCTCCGAAAATTACTTGAATGAATGCTTTAAATGAGGCACCCAACTATGAGGAGTCCTTTGGAAAATTACCTAGAACCAAACTTTGAATTCTAGTTGAGGTAAGAACAAATCATCACTTTTGGCCACTGTGAAAATGGATTTCCAAAATTTTGGAAATGTATATTAGACCTCATAAGAGAGTTTTTTAACACCTCAAAAAACCACTAAAATGAAGCAAATCGACAAGCACACCCAATCCTTCACTCCCACATCAAAACATTGAGAAAATCTTCATTCTTCAACCTCCAAAAATAATGAAAATTAGAAAATTGTGAATACCAATGTGATCCCTAAAGTAGAACCACTCTTCCTAGCTAGGGTGGGATCTCTCACCACCAAAACCAGCTACTAATGGTAATGGTTTTCATCCTCAACTCATAGAAATGAAAACTTGGAAGCATTCTAGCAACATCATATTATGTTGCCAAAAAAGAGATATCCAAATGATAACCCAAGAGGTGATTTTATAGATGAGGGAAGGAAATTAGGGCAACACAAGTTTGAATTTAATTTTCCCTCCAAGAACTCCACACCCCCTTGCATGAGTTTTTTAATTTATTGTAAATTCCTTATGACTCCCCAAGATTGGCATCCACTTTTGGAGGTTACATATTTTCTTTTTAAAACTTAATTTCACCTTTTCCTAGGTGTGAGAAAAGGGGCTCTTTTGATGAACACATGGCCCTCACATAAGTTATAAAGTAGGTTAAAAGCACAAAGTTGTGTCACACTTTATAAAGGAAACAACTAACACTGATCCAACTTTTAAACTTGAATCACTAAAAAGTGGCATATATGTTTTGAATTTTGAAATGATGTAAACTAGTAAAATATGTATTTTTTTTAGTATATTTTATGTTTTTTATTTAAAAATAAAAAATAAAAAATTATTTTAAACTAGTTTTTAATAAATTAACACTATAATTTAGTTACTGATAAAATGCTAAAAAAATGAAGTTGCATGAGATGACAAACTTTTTATAGTAATTTTTTTTTTCTTTCAATTTTTTTGTGTGTATTTATAACTTGAAACTTTAGTGCATGGATATATTTTTTTCCAATTTTGATAAATATATATTTTTAAATAAATATTAAAATGTGTGTGAATCAAAAAATAGTTGTTTCCATGGGACATCAACTTTTATATTAAGTATTTATCTAAAATGGAAAAAAAATATACCATCTTGAAATACATTCTTTTATCTAATGCATCATATTTTTTTCTTTTTTTTTTAATGTTTTAGTATTTTTCCTTGGCATGGTAATGAACCTAATATTTTGTGTTGATAACCTACTTTTAGTAAAAATATAAAATAAAATATAAATAATAATTAAACTATTAAAATAAATATATTTTTGAAAACTACACTTATGGATCTACAAAAGGGTATTTTTATATATTTTTTAAAATGTTATTTACATTAGTAGGAGTTATTGAAACTTCAAGTTTTTCAAATTATTATTTTTTTGGTAAATTGGATTCAAAGTGGTGCTCCATATATTTTTAGCCAACAATTTTAGTTGAAAAAGTTGTGGAAGTATCTAACTTAGCTAGAATGAATCTTACTAGATCATATGTTTGACCAAAATTGATTTTTAGTTATAAATATGTAAATTCAGTTGTGTTGATAAGTTGGCTGAAAGTGTGATACAACTTTGTGCTTTTAACCAGTAACTTTATAACATAATATATAAGTGATGGAAAATATAAATTTATTAATTTAATTACACCCTTAATACTCACCAATTCCCAAACAAGAAATATTACACTGTTGGAGAAATAGAGGCTAAGACTAGCTACCAAAAATATACTTACTAAAAATAGTAAGTGTGCCCAAATGCCAAACTAGCACAATTTGAGATGCATTGAGACTAACCATAAATACTAAGTACTAAAAATGAACACTGCTATAAATAGAAACACCTACCAAAAAGTACTAAAAACCACAACAAAGCCCAACATAGGCTCTAAGTCCCCTAAGCAACTCCATTTAGCCTATGTGAAACCTGGAATAGGCTAATGGAACAACCCTTGAGGTGTGATTTATGATTTCATTCTTTGTGACGTTAAATAGTCCCCTACACAACGTTAAAATTTTGTACACCCCCTAAGGTGAATTATCCCCTATGACATTAAACGATCCCCCATAACATTTAAATTTTGTATACCCCTTAAGGTGATTCATCCCCTATATTGTTAAATGGTCCCTCATGCCATTAAACTTTTGTGCACTCCCTAAAGTGTAATTTATGAAATAGTCAATGAATTTAGCATAACACAACTTGTTGATTCATGTACTCAATAGCATTTTTAATATAGCCACCTAGCATAAAAATTCTTGCTAGTGGAACCATGTGTTTCATAAGATACCTAGCATAGCACAACTATCTAGCCTTCTAAGACCCATCATGTTTCATCCTAGCACAACATACCTTGCTAGTCAGTAGATCTATGTAGCTCATGAGTGACCTTGCATAATACAATTCTTTGGTCCTTATGAGAGAGCTATCTTGTCTAAAACCATATTCAATGCATGAAGTTTGGCATTTGAGACAAATTTAAGACTAGGTCTCTTTTCCTTATGAACTTGAACCCTATTTAGTACTAACCTTATGTTTGTATTTGTATTCTTTTTGCATTGTGTTTACATTGTGCACATGCATTGTCCATTGTTTATGTTTCATGTTTATGTTCAAAATTATGTTATGTTGTGTATCTTTATTGTGTATTCTTCACGTTTTTCATGTTGCATTACACCTCGCGTGTGTGATCCTTTGTCCTAAATTGTGGTTTCATAGGATCTTGAGTCTAGGGGTTAGCACATCCCCTAGATTTGATGTCATCCTATCTCTTTAATAATTGGATAATCAAACCCTTCTTGGCTTATCCTTACTTTAGTGTGAGTCTAAGCATAAGTTCATACTCTCACTAAATTTGGGGTTAAATGTAGTGTCAAAAATTGTCACCCTTGACAAAATTTCACACTAGGTTTAGCTCCCCCTATGTGCTTAGACCCAATTGTGCATTTAATTTGTCTATTTTTTTAAATATTTGAAAAATAAAAAGTGGAATTGAAAAAAGGATTTAATATTTAATACCGATGTTTAAGGCCCCAAAAAGGATAGGTCTAGACTAGGACATCCATCACCCTTGTCCCACCTATTTTGGCTAAATATAAAATATTTTATTATCAACATTTTAACATTTAAAAATCTAAAATCATTTGTCATCTATTAGTATTTAATTTTAAGGAAATTAGAATAATTACATATAAATACAAGTCATTTTCACCATTTTAATCATAGAAAATTGGATAAATATCATAAGACAATTGAGATCATAATTAGGCATCCTAAAAGAAGTCAAGAGCATAGTTTGCAAAATTATAGCAATGTTATTTCATTCAAGCATCATGTTTTCATGTGAGTTTGTTTATGATTCATGTTTATTTTTTGTGAGTACTAACACTTGCAAGGATTCAAATCAAGCATAGATTTATCCTTGAAGGTGATGAGTACATTGAATTCAATCCATCAAGGAATGATGATTTGTGTGGTAAGTGGCAGTGATTGTTAATTTATCACCTATTTATCATTTATCTTATGCTTGATTGAGGGTAAGCTCTCATTTACATCATCGTAGTTTTTGTGGAGGTAGAAATATCAAAACAAGGTTTGATTGAGGCAAGCCCCTATACGACACAACCATTCCCCCTCTCTCATGTGTACAAGATGTAGATCTAAAGTGAATTAAAGGAAGATTGAAGACCTAATTTCTCACTTAGGTATTCAAGTCCTACAAGTCAATAAATCAAGGAAATTAGATTTTATCAGTGATAGACAAAGTTTCAACAATGATCACAAAGATGAAGAACCTATAGACCCAGGGTAGCAAGAGAGTGAGTTTTATTTTGAGTAGTTATTTCCCAATCTAGGGCAACCAACACCCCTATCCAATTGTTTCTAGCCAAAATTTACATGTCAAGTTCTTTTGTGTTTTCCCTCTACTATTCTAAATTTTGTTTTTGTTTATCAATCCTGTGTTTTCTAGAAATCATCTTAGTTTGTTGAATTTTCATAATTATCTTAGGAACATCATTGTATTATCCAATTAAGTCAATTAATCAAATCCATAATAAACCCCTCCACACACAAAATGACTAAAATCTTGATCCATCATTCCCTCTCTTCCATTGAGGTTAGTAGCCAAGTGTGTATTTGAGATCAATTTTAGTCCTCCCCCCTTGTTATATTAGAAGTGTGATTTAGGCCCTAGATCCCTTTTTCTAGTATTACAACCCCAATCAAGAAAACCTAGAACTATGGGATATTACACTTAATCATGATAATTACCAAGATTTATATGATCATTAAGGGTTTTTTAATTGAAAGATATTTTCACACCTACTCTTAAATCTACCTCCTTAGTAGTTCATAACACTTAATTTAGTGAGGTTGTTTAACTAGAATCTTGTTAAAGGATTATGCAAAATTGTTGAAAGATGTTGTGAGGTTGAACGAGGATCTTGGAGAGAAGAAGGTTAAATCTCAAAATTACATGGCTCAAATCAAATCATTGAATTCAAGATAAATTATCCCTCTTCCAAGTGTATCTCATGATGACTCACTATCAAAAAAATATATAATAATGTTAATTGATAAGGCCTTGCAAGAGGAGAGTAGGTAAAGCGATATTATATGAAAAGCAGTGCATATCCCTATTGAAGAGGCTAAATATTTTAATTTTGATATTGTGTTCACATGAAATTGCACCATGTTGAACATGTTGGTCAACATTCCAATGACATAATGGAACTAGCCTTAAGGTGTGGTACCTTGCACTTTAGGTTAGATCCCCAAAGAAGGTCAACTTCCTTTTCTAAACTAGGTACAAATATGTTTGTCCAATAAGTGACTAAAATGACAATTGACTGTCACATTGAGGTGAAATCCTTGATGAAGTGATGCCACACACAAGTTGCCACAAATTTTGATTGATGGATGCCTTGATTACTTAATAGACCTGCAAAAGGTTAGCTCACATACATAATAGATTGTTGAAGCTAGCATGTAGAGGATAACTCAATACTTCTCCATAATTGCATCACAATAACAACTCATTCCTAATTGCCTTCTTAATCAATTTTTAATGTTAAAAATGAGAGGAAAACATGTTTAAATATATGCATTTTAATTAAAAATTTTGGGTAGGGGTTGACCTAGGGTCATATTTAAGGTCGCCAATCAAAATTTCAAACATTTAAAAAATTTCTTTATGGTCTAGGGTATCCAACACCCTGTGATTAGTGCTTGTTGGCCCAAAATTATCGAGATGATGGGAATTTAAATATATTTTTATTAATTTGACCCCAAAATGATGCAATACAAAGGAAGAAATCTCAGCTACTCAAACTCATTAGCAAAATCTCAAAACAATCTCAATTTTCTTATTCATCACAAGTATAGTTTCCCATCACAAAAAATCTTGAGTCAAACACTCAAAATACAATTTAGAGTTCCAATACTTTAACTACCCTCAAAACCCCTAATATGCTTTCCCTGCTACAAGTAGCTGATTCAAAAATTGGAATAGCCTTGATTAAACTTTTTTTACACCCAAGAATATAGATTCCTTATTTTGGTTATGCTTCCTTTGATAACTGACCTTATTGCTTGTAGGTCTACCTTCAGGAATTGTCAGTAGTATCTATTCATACAGACCTGATCTTGTGACCATAAACAGTTTTTAGGACACTCGTTCGAGAGGCTTAAAACATATCAAAAGTTTAGCCTGAATTGTTTTGGAAAACAATGCATAGAATCAACTGTCCACGTTCAAGACAAGCCTAATTAGGTCCTCAACCATATAGACTTATTGATTTATGAGCCTCCATGCTTAATTTTACTAAGAAAAATATTGGAACACCTTAAATATGACCTGATCATGCTTTAAGGATCATCAAAAAGCCATTTTCCATAACATTTATCCAAACCCTAGGACTTGTTATCTTCAATAACTCTGTTTTCCTGACAGGGTGCAAAATGACAGTCCTAAATTTAAATTCTTCACCCCTTTGCTTTGTGATGTTGCCCCAAACCCATTGGAATATGAAAGAAACTCTATAGAAGAAATATTTCACCAAAAACCAAATGATTATATCGGCTCATAGGAGAGAAACACAATTATTTTGAGTCACTGCTTACCCTAACAGAGGGTTTGACTGTATTCACAAAAGTTGCAATAACTTCTTCAAAAACTAACCAATTTGCATGAAACTTGAACCAAATGGAAGTTGATTGATGGAATCAACACTTACAATCAATTTTTCACGTTTCTCAATCTGTATAGACTGTACAACACCAAAAACTCAGAAGAATTATGTAGAAAATGCCCTAAAACAGTGATTTTTATTCATTCAATTGCACTCCTACAATCACCCATGGGTTCTCAAATGATTCCAAAGCCTTTTTAAAGGAAATACAACATGAATCATCAGTTTCTAACTGATTTCCAACTTCCTACCAATGCCTAAAACCCAAGTGACCTTTCATATCCCTTATTTTGCACTTTTTGGCAATTTTACATTTTGCATCTTCATATGACAACTTTTACATTTTTTTCCAAATTTGTCACAAAACATGGAACATTGACCCTCCTAATGACCTTTAATGACCTATAAATATACAAGGTGACTCTTTTAATATCATTAAAAAGTAAAGATAACAAATTTGCTCAATTTTTCCAAAATAGGAACATGGTTTTGTAAAGGTGCTCTTGCACCATGAAATGAGAAAACTATTATTATAATTAATGTTATGAGAAAAATAGGGTATCAAGGTAGTGTGAAATTATCAAGGGTGACAACTTTCAACACCAAAATCATCTATAAATGAAACAAAATCCATGGATTTGGATAACGAAGGAATGTTTGTAGGACCAAACACATCAAAATGCACATGGTCCAAAACCTGAACAGATTTATGAGAACTATGATAAACCAAACATGATTTTTCTTTCAATAGACACAATGTTTGCACAAATAAAACTTACAATATTCAAGCCCCTTAACAAGGAATTTATTTTTCAAGGTTCTCAAACCCTTTTCACCAATTTTACCAAGTCTTTGGTGCTAAAGCATTGTCTTCTCAGTGAATAGTTTCATCTCCAAAGCAAGAGCACCCTTATGTACCCAAAAAGAATGACCATTGGAAGCACGGATGCATCTTTCTTCATTTTTTTGGTTCCAATGGTGAGGATAGTGACTCAAAAGAAAATTATTCTTTCCCACAAAAGATATATTACACTAAACCATGCATACAACTAGCTAAAACAAAGTGTCAATTTGAATACCCTTAGCAAGCACCATAGTTCCTATTGTCATTTTGCATCCTAAATTTGAGAATACAACCTACACACCCACATAATTCAACTTGCTTATAGAAAAGAATGTTTCATGCCAAACTAGGGATATGCAGGACACCATCGATCCCCTTCACTCTACCATTTGGAAATTATATATTGATTCTTGCATGACCAACAATCTCTTTGTGAGAATCATCACTAGATACACCTTTCTGCCATCATAAATTTCATATTAAGAGAACCAATCTCGATGGAAGGTCATGTGGAAAGAAGCACTCAAATCTATAAACCACACATCTTCTTAGATGCATATGTTACCAAGGCAATGACAAAGGCATTTGTATCATCCTAAGAGGATTTTTCAAAGTCAAAATTGGAGAATTCCTTCATTTTCTTCTTTTTTCTTCCTTACACTCTTTTCAGAAATGACCATATTTGCCACAATTCTAAAATTTCATCTTGGTCTTACTAGGATACTTAGATCTCCCATAGGATTTGGATTCTGACTTTTCTTGCTTTGTGTTCTTTTATCCTTTTTCTTTTGTTCTTCCTTGAACCGTTAGAGCCTCCTTAGCCATATCAAAATATTTTCTCCACATCTCTTTAGATAGCAATGATGAAACCAATGTATCCATCTTAAATATGGTAGTAGTACTTCCAATGGCCATGACAAGGTGGTCCCATGAATCTAACAATGAACACAACAAATTCATGCAATGATCCTCCATTTTCACACTAATAGAACTCAACTAGGCAATAAGTAGGTTGAATACATTCAGGTGATTGATGATAGGTCCCCCTTCCTCCATCTGTAGAGAATACATTTTCTTTCGTAGGAGTAACTTATTTACCAAGGATTTAGTCTCATAAATCTAACCAAGTTTCTTCTAAAGTTCGAAGGTCTTCTCTTCATGGATGTTTAAGAGTACTTAATCTACCAAATAGAGTCTTATCACACCCTTAGCCTTTTGATCCATCATATCTCATTCTTCTTGCTTCACACCCAATGACATAGATCTAGAAACAACTAAACACAAATCGTGGTCTACCAATATGTCTTCCATCTTAAGCTTCCATAGCTCAAAGTTGCCTCTGTTAAATTTCTCTATTTCAATTCTACCAAATGTGCTCTCCATCTCCTTCTTGCAACAAGGTTAAAACAAAAAAATATGCAACAGTTTCCACTCAAACAATATCAGTACAAAAAACCCTTTACCCACAAAAGAAACCAGAGGTGATTAGGCTTTACTACCAATTTAAAGGAAGTCAGGTATGCAAAAAAGCTTCCTACACCAATTTGTCAAAGAAGAGAATGTGAAAATTTCTAAAACTTCAAACCCTTATTCAATTACATCAAAGAAGATCCACACAACAAGTAAATATAAACAACAGTATATGTAAAAGAAAAATACACACACACATATAAATGAAAAACCTTATGAGAGAAAAGGGTATGTGTAGGATCATTATGGAAAAAATAGGCCTTTAAGTGGCAAAAAATTTAGAAAAATCAGAGTTAGGAAACTTTATGTAAAAATTTGAATAAGTTATATATATTATTTCAAAAATATATGTGAGAATAGAATTTGTGGAAAATTGAATGTAGTTTCTAAACTACTAGGTTTATTTATTTTTTAAAAAAATCTATTTGGTGAAAATTTGAAATTTCAATGCAGTAGTACTTAAATTTTAGGGAAAAAATAAGAAGTAGGTGTTTGTCTAACCACCCTAACCACAATAAAATGATAAAAAAAATTATAATAAATATAAGTAGAGGACTCATGTCCCAATTTGATGCATATTTTTTTGTAATTTTTTTCCAAGTAAATAATTCATTATGAATTTTTTATTACAACTTTTAAAAAATATAAACGTATGTCTAACCACCTTGGTCAAAACTTCATCAAATTCAAATTTTCTTTTTTTAATCTTATAGTATGCAAAGCATAGAATGCGACACATGTTTCAAATTCAAAAAATGTGATACCATTTGAAAGATATATATAGTTTTCAATCAGCCTATCAAGCAGGACTTTAGTAGTAATTCAAATAGAAAATGAATAATAATTATTTATTAAATTCAAAGTAAAGCATAATTTATATTGGTGGAAAGCCGAGAGTCTCCTTTAAAAACCCTTTTCATTTCATCAATTTTTGGTTAAAAAAAGTCATCAACCACATACCCTACATATACCCATCATATCACCACATTTTAGCCCATCATAATCTTGCACATACCCAAAACCCACACTCCAAAAACACAACTCAATTTGCATTATTCAGTAACAAAGGTTACAATATAGTATCAAATCAATGCTCTTTAGGATTTCTCACACTAATACAAGAATTTGGAGCAATTCTAACATTATAATGATGTCTCAACAATTCTTTAACCTATCATACTGAAAATTAACTACCACTCAACATGCAAGACTCGTACATGATGCATGTTTGGGCATCCCTATAAATGTAGTCTATCAATCATAGTGTGAAATGGAAACCATCATACATGACTCTTAGAGTTGTCATAGCAAGTTTTCATAGTCCTTCATAGTCATGACATAGCAAATTATGACAAAAACCACCAACAAACATAAGACCTTCAAAGTGGGGCACCTATCTCCACAATTTTAGCTTACAAATTACACATGTCACATTCCATGTAGGATGCCACCTCACCAATAGGTCCCACAAAGTGACAAACAAATTTGGTAGATAATAAACTTAGGAAGTAATTAAATAATCACCAATTAATAAATTAAATGCTAGGACTCATGTTGAGACATGTTAATCCCAACAATTTGACATGAAATGAGAGATTGCAACATTAATGTAAAGATACTAAGAATGTAATGCCAAGTGAAATTTGTCAAGTTTATTCTTCATTGTCATAATTTTTAAATTTGCTATTTTAGATCCAACCTATCTTGGTAGTATGCATGATTTTGTTTTTCACTAGTGCTCCAATGATTATCCTAGCACACTCTTCCTCAACCATTTATTTTTTTAGTACACAAGGTTGTGTCCTTAGCACCATGTCACTCTATATTGGGGAAGATCATGTGGCTAAAATGGTAGTAAATTTCAAACTCCGCTCTTAGTTAATGACACCAAGCTTTGGGGTGACTAAATGTTATTTGAAAATTTGAAGTTATAATGCATGACACCATTGGTCTATCAATAGGTTATGTTGAGGAGTTACCTCTCAAAGTGTCACTATTTGATGTGTCATTATTAACATCAAGCTTCACACATTTCATTTTGGGATCTAATAACGTGTGGTAGTTTCCTCACTAGATTATGTTCCATAATAAGCCAACATATGTAAGATAGGTAATGCTCCATAGTAAAGTATCTCTCCTTCCCTCCACATGATGTTGGATCTCAGTTGTGTCAAATAGTTTGTCCTTGATGAAAAAATCTCTTTCAAATGATCATGGTCCAGATTTGATGACAAAATTGATAATATGGCTCTATTCTGGCTTGTTCTTGGTCTATTTCATGTTTTGGCTATCAGTGGATAGTGGACAGTTTTATGGCTTTGGGTTACATTCAGATTCAGTTTACATTTAGAATTTTCATATCTTCTTGTTCTGATCAGTTTGAGCTTCTTGCAGATACAAGTTATCTTATTTGTACAAGAAATTGGATTGAGGTATTGGTTTTCAGTTTTAGGACTATTTTTAGTTTCAGATTTATGATCTTGGTCTTCACTCATTCAGGTATATTTATTCATGGGTTGCTCAGTAGTATTTGAGTTGGTATTTTATTGATGATCATGGCACATATTTGGTTCAATGCTTCGATACTCTGGTTCTGTTCAGATAGTTTGGTTATTGTTTCCTTTGAAACATCAATGCTTTCTTAATCAGCCTAATCTTGACATATGTTTCATATTTTTCATAGTTATGGCAATTCTACTAATGATCAGTTCTGGGCATTATTTGGTGGACATACCTTGGTGAATGCTTTTGTTTAAAGCCCTATTTTTGACTCAAGCATAATTATTATTTGCATTACTTTAAAGGTCATTCAAAAGGGACGTGGCTTTGACTTGATTCATCATTTTATTTGTGTCAACCTTATAAGAATCATTGTTTCATTCAAAAGTCACTTGGAGCGATTTTTTTTTTGTCAACATTTTGAATATTTCACTTGATGGTTATATACTAGTCAACTTGGTAGAAAAGACTTCAAGTTTGGCATCGACCTAACCCTAATGGGTTCCACTTAGCAAATATCAAATGTATTTCACTTTGGCTCAGCTTGATTATTTTTTTCCTGAGTTGATAGCATGGTTAAGAGATAATGAAGTGGTCGGCATCTTTGGGACAACATTCTCAATAATTTTCTGAGTTGTTTATCATTATGTTTTTCAATTTGGACTTCAAACCTTATTACATTTTATCAAAGTCATTGATTATGTAACGCCCCGTCATGTGAACCCCAAAGGACTATTAAACAATAATCACAGCAAATTTTTATTTTTTATTTTTTTAAATTAACTAAACATAACATACATGCAATACACATTAAGTCATGACATGAATTTCATTTAAACAGATTCATAACACATACATACCTTGGGGTACACGAGGAGTCATTATGAGACTGAGATCCACACAATGACAATAAAGAATAAAAGCCAAAGATATAATTCATAACAAAGTAAACATTAACAAATGTAACACACACATGATAATCATTGATAAGAAACCATCTGAGTACATAAATACAACACATTGAATAACAACTGCCAATAGCCACATAAGATTAATACAATGTTCAAGATGTACAATGATACGAAAGTGGTTCCAATCATAAATGGAAACCATACATGAGATAACATGCTACAAATGAATACAAAATATCACAACTGGCTCCAAGACAAATACAACTCTGGAGTCGCGGCATCCGCACCAATCCGCACCTCTCGATCCTCGACTGGGGACCCAATGGGGTGCTTAGCACGTTCCACCCGACCATGTGAGTCCGAAGACCCACCCCCCGTGCTAGGAGCTAACAAGAAAGAGTCCTCAACCAAGGACATCCAAACACGGAACCACAGGACTCAACGACATACAAAAGTATCATAAAACTCAAGGATTACAAGAGTCAATAATATAATAACTTAAAGTCACAAATCCCAACACATAAATCAAAGCAATGACCAATAAACAAGTAACCAAAGAATGATCAAGAAACACTTCCAAATCAAACTGAATTTTAATACACATAATACAATTCAAATTACAATTAAACAATATAATAACATCATATCACAGTATCATAAGATATAAGATTGTAAATCAAATATAAATGAGATCATACGAGACCGCAAAACATACTAAAGATGGATTAAAACAATAATCATAAATCAATTTAAATCAATTCAAACAATAATCTAAACCAACTCCCATAACCTACTTCCAGAGGAACACAATAAAGTAAAACACATGGGCAACTAGGGGAGAGTGTCATCGCATAGCCTACATGGGTTCTCCTGGCCCTTCCTCCAAACTGAGGCGCCGGCCCCCATCTATGGATCTCCTAGCCCTTCCTCCTACTTGAGGCATCGGCACCATAGGGTAGCTCATGCAGAGCCGATAACCCCTCATGAGGACGAGGTTACGACCTTGCCAACCACGGCCTTCTCAGCCTTCCATTAGTCTGCAGAAGCACTAATGAAGACGAGGCATCTATTTTTTTAAATCTTATTATGATATTACTACCCAACCCTCCTAAGTTAATTATTAGGTTTTCACTTGATTACTAACTCACTCGTGGGTTCTTCTGTGCCCTTCCCCTTACGCGGGGCGCTGGCCCCCACGAGGAGCCACTCTCCCTAGAGACCCAACAACATAAAAAAAAACCAAGAAACCACGGGTTGTACAATATAACAAGAATATTAGATCACCACTGAGAAACCTGCGAGGCATTACCCATCTCGCTATAAATACATAATCAAAGTCTCAACAATTCCCGTACAACCCTTTTAAAATCATGAAACCAAAACACTTGCCAAATCAAGGCACATAAAGAGAGAGAACATCAATTATCAATCATCTCAAGCCTCTGGAAGCCAAAAGAATGAAAACCCACAAACAAGGGTAAAATGAAGCAACATGAGTATTTCTCCAATAATTCCAACACAAGGATAAAATTTCCTCAAATATGCGAGTAAATCAGAAAAGCCATAAAAAGGGAAAGGTTCATCAAGACCCATCCGCAAATCAACAATGGTGTCACCCCAAATAGGGAACGCAAAAGAAAATCAACCTTTAAACAAAATCACTTAATAAAACCAAAAGCCACCAACTAGGTATTCCACGGGAGACCTCAATTTTCTCCTCACAAGAATCCCTTAGATTGATACGAAATTACATTCATAAAATCAGCAATATGACAATGACAACAATTATCTAATCACATTCTCAATTTAAAGATACCAACCTACTCAACAACCAAAACAATTACAATTTCAAGATTCTAAATAACCGTCCATATAAGAACCTCATTTAATAGAAACTCAAATTGCCATAAAGATATCCACTAACTAACAATCCAAAAGAAATAATTAAAAATGAAAACTCAATTCAAGGAACAATTTGTTTCATTGACTTAAGTTTATAAAACTACCATAATTAGGTCAACCGAGTTTACTACAATACTTAACCATGGTAAAAAATATACAATTGTATTATTTAAGAGTTCAGTACAAATGCAATACAACATTTAGAATTACAAGGAATTCAACAACCTTTACATTTCTACTCTATTTTATCTATTAAATAAATTCTTCTTTGACTACATATAAATTAAAAATCAATTTTCTTTTATTTCTACTAATTTTAAAATCCATTAACTACATCCTTAATTAAATACTAGAACATACTAAACATTTCTCATAATTTAAGAACAAGCATTCATATATATATATAACACCTACTTGAGTTCGCAATTCCCAACATTTAATCTAAAACTCCTAAATTGAATTATTATTCTCTTAATTCTACACTTCCATTATAAGGGAGTACTATGAACTCAATATTCTAGAAAGTAAATGCCTTTATTAATTCATAATGGTTTTTCGTTATTCTAAGAGAAACTAATCAAAAGCAACGAGTTAAACCAAATGTCCTTCCTACTAAATGGCATTACAAATTATAATAATATATGTTTATTCATTCTAAAATATAACTAATGTAGCTAAGTGATTTAAAATCTCATCCTACAAGAGCCATGACTTCACTAAATACCTTGCTTCGACATTTTACCTTCATAATGAGGGTATATTTACATACCTATTCATACGAAGATAGAATACCAAATGCCAAACATACAACGCCAAGGAGACTAACTTATGATAATGCAACAATTAAGGAAGAGTCTCTGGTTAATCAAAGGAGAGTAATTTCTAATTTTCTTATTGAAAGGTTCTACTAATTTGGATCCACATTCTCATACTAATTTGAATAAAAAGCTGAGACAGGTTAACAATAAAATCAGAAAGATTAATTAAACCTTTAAACTTCCTATTATGCTCAGGTACGCAGCTGAGACAGTTGACAAAAGAAATCAGAGAAAGTATTTAATTTACTACACCCATGCAAGTCTAAAATTTGCAACTGAAAAAGGGGCAATGGTTTCAGGGAGGCTATTTAAATCTGTACAACGCCTCAATTCTAAATGCTGCAACAGTGACAGATTGCCAAGAATAACAGAAAAAAAGAATTTTAGACGTTGCAGCTGAGATGGGTCGCCAATGGTTTGAGGGAGGTTATTTAAATTTGTACACTCTCCTAAGTATAAATGCTGCAGCGGTGATAGGTTGCCAACGGTATCAGGGAGATTATATAAATTTAGATTACCAAACTATGCGAAGGAGCTCATCTAAACACTGTATCCAATAACATCAATTTCTCTCAGCTTCGACTGAATGGAGGTAATTGGCAAAGGCTTGAAACATTGTGCAAACCAAGAGAATTAAATAATCTGCTCATTGGTCCTCAATTTCTTCACTTGAACAATCTGCTCATTGACGGCATCAGAGAAGACACACGAACCAAGCTTCCTCCAAGTTTGAGATGGTTACGGTTGCAAAAACGTGAGAAGCCATTTTCCTTCAGCCTTGCGGATAACATTTGGGATTTTGATAATAAAATTAGAGGGTTTATTTAAATCTATACACCCTACCATGCTCAAGTGTTGCGGCTGTGATAGGTTAACAATGAAACCAAAGAGATTATTAAATTGACTACACTTTTGCAAGACAAAAAGTTGCAGCTGTAAAAGGTGATCAAAGATTTCTGAGAGACTGTTAAATTCTATACCATGTTTCAACTCTAGATGCCGTAACAAGGACAGGTTGCCAAGTATATTAGAAAGTGAATACAGGAATTTGGAATTATCGCCATCTACTTGCATTATTATTTATTTTATTGTTCAAGTGTTGCAACTGCAATAGATTGTCAGAAGAAACGAGCAGATTATTTAAATCTTTAACTTCCTATCAGAGGAATTATTTAAATCTTTAAAGTTCCTATAAACTTCAAGTGCGTGGGAGAGAGAACTGAAAAGAAGGATAAGGTTCAGGTAGGAAAGATGACAACTGATTTTAACCAAAACATAGCATAAGGCTTAAGGTATTCACACCTTCATATTTCTCCTTTCGCAATTCCATTCAAGCCTGAATCTACGCTTGGCTGTTCGTGGGATTCCAATCTTTTTTTGTGCAAGCCTTTCCCGTGCAGGCTCCCCCCCGACTTTCGCCCCCAAAGCTAAATTTATTTTTCCCAAAGCCCAATTCTCTTCGACTACCAAATGCTCAAAAGGTGCCGTTTCTTTCCAGCTTTTCTTGCCTTTTACTCTTCCCAAAAACTTATTATGATTTATTTAATTAATAAACTATTCACTTCCATTTTCCAATTGCTTTCCTTGCATTAAAACACTTCAGCTTCCTATCTATTTAAATTCCTTATTATAATAATGATCTTTGAACAACTAATGAATTATTAATTATTATCGAATATCATTAAAGAATACTTTTACAAAACAAATAGTTTATTTATTTATTAATAACTCTTTACTTATTATTTTATAAAACTAATTTATTTAATTTTCATCTTAATTTCTAGTTTTATTTACTCAATGCAATTTTAATTAATTGAGTACAAATTCCATCAAATATTATGTTAACACTAATCACACACAAAACAACAATAACGCAATTAAACACTTACGCAAAATCCGGAAAGGTCACAACGGAGGGGCACTACAGATTACTTTGACTTTTTGAAGAGTTTAGGGCAGAATGCATTTTTCTTTTTGTTATCTTTTGGCTGGGTATGGAACTCTAGCCTGGCTGCCTCCATGAATGGATATATCAGTTATTATTATTTAATCTGATAGCTATAACGGTTGTATTAGGAAGGAAATTCAGTTTGGTTGCTGAGTCTAAATGGTCAAAAGCACGAAGAATGAAGGAGATTTGATGGCTCTACTTACTGGTTGGTAAATGCTTCTCTTATGGTCACATTTTTCAGTTACTCTCATCTTTATCAGGTTACTCCTTTGTCTTTAAATGGCTGCTCTTAGAAAATGATAAGTTTATAGTCTTTTCAAGTGCGAATCAACAAGTATTAGCATTTTTTTATTGTCAAAAATTATTCATTAAAGTTACAGCTAGAATAGTTCATGGGTTGACATAATTTTTGGAGATTTATGAATTCCTGAGAAAGGGTAGTCATGCTTTTTGAAAAACAATTGTCAGTTTCATTTGAAATCTCTTCATTCATTGCATAAATTATTGTTTTCAGCTCATGGGTTTTTAGAAATAAAAGTTTGAGAATGTGGGTATTCAGAAATAAATGTTTGAGCATTTGGGTTATTTAAAAATAGCTTCAAAATGATGTCCATCTTTAGATTAATTGCATTTGATTAGGGATTTTGTTAAAGAAAATGCAAATTTGATAAAGATTATTGATTTACTCTTGTCAAAGCATTGATATAACTTGTCAAAGTTTTTACAGCCTATTGCACGGGTTACTCTGGCAGATATTTATTCACTGGCATCTTTTTCCTGAATTTAGAAAGGAGGTTTCAACTCTCCTTTGACCTCGAATTACTTTGAAGATTCTTCTGACAGACATACTTGAAATGTATATAAAAACAGTGTTGTGAAAACTGTGATTCTTCTGGTTATGATTCTGAGACATAGTTATTTGGTTGTATCAAGAGATGTATTGAAAAACTCTATAATACAAAATCTAGAAAACATGATGCAGAACAGTATTGTAATTCTTCTCTATGTAATATTTTAAGGATTCAATATTTGGATTCTTAGGGTATTAGGTAGATGAGAAAATTGAGTTTTATGAGCTTACTTGAAAACAAAGAGATCCTCTGATATTATTATTGTTCAGAAAATAATTTGAGGGGTTGGTACTCCTTGAGATTGATATCTCTAAATGAGGGGTTGATGCTCCTTGAGTAGGTGCTCAAAAATTAGCCTATAAGGCATTGTGAATAGTTGATTAAAAGATTAAGCCTACAAGGCATTTTAGAAGTGGTTTTTATACCCCATGAGGCTTTTCCACTCAGCAGAATCTTGTGTCTCTTTGTTCTTTTGTGGTTTCACTACTTTACTGAGTTGTTACTATTTCTGATCATTGTTTGGTTATTACTTTTCTCAATTTTGTTTATGAATGATTACATTCAACTCATGAATGCATTAATCAGAGTAATATTGAGATCAAATCTGAGCTATGGTTTAAATTTTTGAAAATTGGTCAAATATGTTAAGACACTGATTCACTCCCCCCCCCTCTCAGTGTCATTTTCACTCCAACACACGACTTGTACATTCTCTACTATGTCATTCACCAAAAAATATGCAATAAGTATATATTACATCCTACACACCTATCTTTTTTTATAGCTAAAGACAAGACTAGCCTGCAAGAATTTATTCATTAATCTGAAGAGTATTACAACTGTCAAATACATCAAAAAGACGCTTTCAGCTAAATACAAATACCTTTAACACCCCCTACATATCTTCAACTTCCCCTACCTAGAAAGCAAAACTACCCAGCTTATACCTCCATCCCTACACCTTAACACATGTAAATATTTTCAAACATTACATAAAGTTGTAGCAAACCATTTCACATAATCATTAATTGCCTATTTCCTATTTATTCTTTTGTCGTGGGAGCGAACAATCATGTTAAAATCTACATCCCTCTTCTTCTTTTTCCTTTGAACTTGGTGCCAAATCTCCTCTTGATCACCTTCCCATGAAGGTACTCCCATATCCTCAACTAAAATGCTCTTTCCCTCAAATGAGGCCACACTCAAGCACTCTGACCTTCCTCCCAACCCATCATTTGGAGAGCTACCCTACTCCTTCCTAGAAGAGAAACCCACCACCAACCCTTGCTCCTTCTGTGGGGGTTCATTAGATGTTACAGTGATAATTGGTTTTTTATCCAAAGCATTACCAACTAGCCCTTCTTTTTCCACCGAATAGTGATGGGGGGAACCTCTTTCCACCAAGTTTCTTGATTAAACCTTTTGCGCTAGGATCAATGCTCTGCAATGTGGCCTATGTTGAAGCAACATGGATAACAATATAGCACACCTTTATAATCAAGCAACTATTTCCATTCCTGACCTAAATATTTCAAGAAAGCGGTTGTAGGAAGATCTTTTGTAATATCCATTTCAACTAGAATGCATGCATATGTAGTGTGCAGAAAATTAAGAGAGCCCTCATGAACATCCAAAAATTTCCTCAACATGTTGCCAATGGCTTCAAAACAAGATTCAAACTAAAAATGTAAAGGAAGATTTGGAAACCTTACCCAAAGAGGAACCAACCCAAAAGAGTCAATATGATGCCAAGGTTTTAGTATTATCAAATATCTATCCTCCCAAGTCCATTGATAATCACAGAGCACAACATTCCAGTTCTTCTCATCGTCAAAAACTACCATAAAAACCCCTTCAATATTGGGTGTCAGGGCTCAGAAATCCATCGATATGAATTTGCAAGAACCGGCTAGAGACCCCTAAATCTGCCTATCAATCCTAGCTCTTCAAAATAATTTACATTTTCCACTACTTCATTAGCAATATTTTCCTCAAACGAGACAAACGAGGTTTCCCCAGCACAGTGCAAGGGCATAAGATCCTTCCCTGAGTTTGGAAGCTTCGATCCAACTTTTGAACACCCCATATGCTCCCCAATCTTCTTCCTCCCCTCAAGCCTTCCTTCCACCTTACCATCGCCATTCACCATTGATGCGCGACTAGGAGGAGCCCCCGTAATTTATTTTTGTGGTCTCTTCGAATTCTCGTGCTATGCTGCCACATCAAACCCCTGGCCCTACTTCAAAAATGGTCTTCCACCGCTTACAACCTCTGTGAATGGGCGAAGCCACAAACATTCATAACGCGCAGATGCAAAAAACCTTCGCCCGCACCCCCCCCGCCACAGAAAAATCCAGCTCCCGCCGGGACCGAGTACAGAGACGCAACCATCGTAGAGTCTAGATATATCCTACACCCCTATCTTATAATGGTGGTGCCTACATTTCTAATAGAATCCACTCTTATGCAACATTTTCATGACCAATAACACACATGCAACTTAGGGGATGTGTATTTTAGAAACTTTAATTTCATGATTACCTATGCTACAAGTTACATTTGCATGTTAACAAACTATCTATTTTCTTGATAGAATTACACACATATATAACAAAAAAAATCTTGTTGCCACATTTAATTGCATGGTTATCAATTTAAAAATTGTGTGCAAAGTTTATTAGAATGAAATTATGTTCACATAGATAAATAATCCCATTGTGAAAGTGGCTAGATCCAAAAACCACTCTTGAACCTTAGCCATTCTAAATACAAGAGCTTGAATAACTTTAAAATCTTGTTTATATCATCTACATTCCATTTCCTATGTGTGACACCCTAATTATGCATGTATTCTTATTCAATTCTTTGCAAACTACATTTTGGGTGTGGCACCAAAATGGTTTGCATTTATGATGTCAAAATTTAGTAAGTGTCTATATAGATCTTTTTTCATGGCAACATTTTAGTAGCTTAAACTCTAATTCTTTCTCTTCTTTACATAAGAAACTTCTACAAACCTCACAAGTTTTTTTTCTTTTGTAATGAGTTTGAATATAGAACACAAACCCTATATAGAATGAATACAATCCCTCAATTAATTAATGCATTTCTATTCTTGGAAAATTTATGTATTAATTGCAATATATGTCTTGAGATTTGCAAACTCTAGTGATCACATTTCCCATTCAATTCATACATTCATTATGGCTTAAATTCTAGAATTCATTTCATCACTTTTCAATCGATTCACACACTCTCCCAATATTTATGGAATTCCATTCATTCATTTTCATCAATTTGTTGAATTGTTCTAACATAAGTATAATTAATTGGCATTAACTATACTGAAGGTGTTTTATTATTTGAAGTTCACGAGCTTCTTGTGTCCATGGACAGTGAGGATTTTCACATAGAGATGCAAGACAGTTAAATGAATCTCAGTCGTTCATCATTTTTCACCCTTTTTGGTTTATTTTTGTTGTTTTTTACTACTTTCCAGTCGCTATTGGTTTCCACTCCTCCAAACTCTTCCTCGTTGGTGTTGACCTTTCACTTCTCCAATTTGGCGAGCTACAACTTGAAAATAAGGTTTTGATGAGGGTTTTAGAGTATGTTTATTAAAATGAAAATTACGGCCAAGATTCTAATAATGAGCACATTTAGGTTTTAACATTATGAAATCCTTTACCCTACATGATTAAGTATATATTAGTATAATTAATATATAATGTATATTTTATATAATAAAAAATAAATTATAAATAATATAATTATACTATTTATTATTATTATATATTATATTTTTTAACAAAACTATTAAATACATATATAAAATTAATATAATTAATATATTGTATATATTTTATATAATACAAATTAAATTATATATAATATAATTATATTTATTATTATATAATAGTATATAGGTTCTATTATTGTTATATATTATATTCTATAATAAAAGTTATTAAATATAAATATGAAATTATTATAATTAATAATTAATATACTTTTATATAGATCAAATTTAATTAATATATAAAAAATCTGATAGTTTAATTGATCTTTGGAGAGATTAGGAAAAAGAAAGAGAGATAGAGGGGGAGACAATTCTATATAGAGAGATGTATATATACTAACACTTGCCCCTAAAGTAGGTTCATGGATTATGCTGACAAAAAACTATATGTACGTTAACATGTCTGAGAGTATGTGTTTGTGCATGGATGCATTGCATGTGGCTAGATTAAACAATTAATAATAAGTGTTAAATAATGGAATGAAATAAATTTAGACAAATCTACATTTTTTCTTTATAGAAATTAAGTATTATCTGATTATGAAATATTTGCATACAAATTTAAAACATAAACCAATGCAAATGAGAAAAGAAAATTTTCATCAAATTGACAAAAATATTGCAAATGGAAATATACTGTTCTTGGCTACAACTGTCAACTAAATAATTATTTGGCTTTTATGTGATAAGTGAGATTTTGGAGGCTTTTACCTAATATTTTAGAGGATTTTACCATTAAATTGTACCTATTTTACCATTAAATGGTAGTTGAAACTTGTTTTCCAACGATTCAATAGTGGTTTTCAAGTGTGACATGTTTCATACTCAAATCTCGCACTATGCATAGACTATTGACTAATAAAGAGAGAGAAACTCAAAAGATAGAGAATGAGAGAAAGAGTCACATTTAGATAGATAGATCAATAGAGAGAGAGGAATGGATAGAGAGAGAGCATGAGAGAGAAATATAAGAGATACAAAGGAAAAGAGAGAGAAAAGATAAAGTAACTTTTGATTGGTTGTTTCATGTCAACAATCCAAGGATGGCATGTGTCCTTAGTGAGTTATGCTCAAGGTAGTAGATCATTTGATTAAGGATATGATAATTCACCTTTACAACCTCTTTAGTGTACCCATTGCACACTTAGGAGACAAACATATAGAGAGAGAAAGAGAGAAAGAGAAAGGAAGAGAAAAGGGAGAGGGAGAGAGATATGCTTATATAATATTATATATTGTACAAGTAAAGCTCACATCTGATATAATATGATCTATTATATAATATTAGTAATACTATATATTTTTTACATGTATTAAAGTTATATATTGTTAATAAATACATTACATATTAATAACTATAATATCAATATTATATATTATAAAATAACATCTCTATAATAATTATAGTTATTTTATTATATATATTAATTATATATAAAGTCTTAAATATAATAATACTTATACATGATGATTGTTATTTATTATGTATATTATTATATTATTTATTATATTTATATTTAAATTATATAATACATAAAAAATTTATAATAATATACTATACATAAATTATTTATATGGTTCACTGTCTACCCTACTCATAGCTTTCAAGCCTGTTAGTGTCTTCATCAATCATCTATTTAGTGAAGGCATCTAATCCAAAGGCATAAATAGTTGAAGGGAAATTTATAGTGAAGTATATAACTAGACACAATAAATTACTTAGATATGAGATTAGTGTGGTGAATATAATAGTTAATACATTATTATTATTATATAATAAAAAATAAAATAAAATTAATTATACAATAGTAGTAATAGTAATAATAATAATATATAAACAAAAGCATATTCTAAATGACTTACCAATTGACCTCATGTACTACACAAATGTATTCAAAAAATAAAGCAATTTTTTTCTCTAATTGACCTTCCCATTGCACACCAAGATGCAATTGCTAGTTTACATAATTATGATCATCCTACACATCATTCATTATTATCCTTCAAAATCTCAGTTTCCATACCAATCCTTCATCTGCTTACTTTGTACCCCTCAAGATCCTAAATAATTGGTTGAATTTTTGTGAAAACTTCACCACACCTCTGTGGACGAGTTAAGTGCTTAAAACCATTATTTAGTATCTAGGCCATTAACAATGAATGTGGAATGACTATCTATTTGCATACAAATAACATCTGACAACAATCTCCCTCATTTATCATTTGGTAGATGTCCATACCCTTTTCCAAAGCTCCCATTTTGTCAGATGCTGGCAAAATTGTGGAAATTGGCAATTGGCTCTACACCTACCAATTGCATTTGCTTGAAAGTTTGTAAAGCCTTCTAAATAATCCATTTTGTCCTGTAATCCATGAGACCACATTTCTCTGAGGCATTTTGTCAAACGATTTATTGCCTTGTCTATGCTTCAACATTTTTGCATACATATCTACCGAAGAATTTCCAACTATAATATTTGACAAAAATCCCCTTTCCATTATGCTTTGATGGATGTCCATGCCCTGTTCCAAAGCACCTGTTTTACACGGACAACGATGATGCTGGCAAGAGTTAGGGAATTTGGCTTTACACCTGCCAATTGCACAGTTTACTCCATTCGTCCAACATATTGCCACTACTCAGTTTACTCCATTCGTCAAGCATATTGCCACTGCGTTTCACAATTGTTGGAATCACACCCTACAATTAGAGAACTGATAAAATTAAAATATGTACGTTTCTAATATGACATAACATATCTTGCTATGCAATTCAGAAAGTAAATATCAAAATGCAGAAGTATTCACAAAATAATTTGCATAATTTCTAACAGATCAGGGAATTTTTTAACAGAGTTATGTATCTTGAATATATTTAAGATAAAAGCAACTTCTACGGATTGAAACAGAATATCGGTAGTCAAAAAACACCAGACAACACATCTTAGTAGTATCTGAATTCAAGAGAACTAGGTCCGCTGTCCATTGGCCAGTAAAACAAATAAAAATTAATTCATAATATTATTCTGTTCTATTAGAGTTGACTGGATGCTTCTTGCTTTTTGACTGTCAGGAAGTCATCAACGAACAGTTGGTTTCCTCGCCTTATCTTTCCTCGTAGCCAGAGTGTTTCTGCAGAAGGCATCAAAGCAGCTTTCAAGATTGAAAATGGCAATGAATACAAGGTCAGTATAACTAAATGTTAATTGGGTACCATTTTCTTTGTTCAAGACTGATTTAGATTCATTTTCTGCTCGCACTACTTTTATTCACTTTTATGTTTTGCTAATACCCATTTTCCTTCACATTCATAATTTGCTTTACATATTGTGTTTGCAATAATGTTTTTCTTAATTTAATCTATGTATTGCTACAGGCAAAGGCATGATGGCGATGTTTCTGGGAAATGGTGTGTAATTCGGTCATGGGTAATGCAGTTATGGCAATATGGCCTGGAAGAAGACATATATCTCCTGATGGTTGCCATAGAGCCCTAGACCGCTATTCAACTTTGCCCATAGTACCTTTGATATTCGTGTCATACTGGACCAAGTGCAATTGGCAAGTGTGGAGTCAATGTCAACAACTTTTGCCAACATTCTTCTAGCTTGTGGCAAAATTGCAACCTTGAAACAGGGCACTGACACTCACGACAGATATGCATGCACATGTGATTTGTTTCAAAAAATGACTCATAGTATTTGCAAATTAGTTGTATTCAACTTAGATTTGTGCAATGTGTAGAATGACATGAATTAATAACCTTGAAGTTTTTTCTGAGCTCTATAGAATTATTGAAGCTTTTGTCTGATGTTTCAAGTATTTTCAGTACAGACATGTAGACATCCATCGGGCAGAAACATACTAAATATGGATGAAAAGCTAGTAAGAATAAAACCCATTGATAAGGTGTATATTCTATATAATAACAGCATAAAGCCTCACCTTTGAAGCTTACATCTTGTGCATTGTATTAGCATCCTATGTGTTAGGGCATTTGTTGAAATTGAGAAAATATTTTATGTTGGTTCTGGAATGTATTTTGCCCATGTTCGCCTCTAGTATTGTTTGGAAATCTCTGTAAAGTAGTTCCCATTTTCACGTGCGCATATATCTCTTGAGAGGCATGCTTATGTTCTCTTAGTTTCTATAGTTTTTTTGCTTGTGGGCTTCTTGGCCCTTGTCCGATTACTTCCCAACATGGTGAGCATCGGACAACTTAGTATCTAGGTATAGGAGTTTCAGGGTGTTTCATACTCCTATCCTTGGTATCGGAAAGTGTATGGGCCCTACACGCTAAGGCAGAGCTGGCAGGGCTTTTTCCGGCATTTTGTCAAACGGTTCATTGCCTTGTCTATGCTTCGACATTTTGCATACATATCTACCAAAACATTTCCAACTATAATATCTGACAAAAATTCCCCTTTCATTATGCTTTGATGGATGGTCATACCCTGTTCCAAAGCATCTGTTTTAGCACAGGCAAGGAGGCTGCTGGCTAGGGCTAGGGAGTTTGGCTTTACACCTGCCAATTGCATCGCTTACTTCATTCATCCAACATATTTCCACTGCTCAGTTTAATTATAGTTCATTCATCCAACATATTGCCATTGCGCTTGACAATTGTTGGAATCATACCTTGTAATTACAGAACTAGTAAAATTAAAACATGTAAGTTTCTAATATAATTTAAGTTTCTAATATAACATAAGATATCTTTCTATGAAATTCTGAAAGTAAATATTAAAATGGAGAAGTATTCACAAAATAATCTGCATAATTTCTAACAGATTAGGGAACTTTTGCAGAATTAAGTATATTGAATATATTTAAGATAAAAGTAACTTATCGGTAGTCAAAAAGCGCCAGTCAACACATCTTAGTAGTATCTGAATTCAAGAGAACTAGGTCCACTATTCACTGACCAGTAAATTAAATAAAATTAATTTATAAGATTATTCTATTCTAATATGGTTGACTGGATGCTTCTTGCTTTTTGATTGTCACGAAGTCATCAACGTACACTTGGTTTTCCCACCTTCTCTTGCCTCGTGAACAATATGGCGGTTTCCACCAGTCAGTCATCGAAGGGTTTCTGCAGAAGGCATCAAAGCAACTTTCAAGATTGAAAATGGCAACGAGTACAAGATCAGTAAATGTTAATTGGGTATGATTTTCTTTGTTCAAGACCGATTTAGATTCATTTTCTGCTCACACTACTTTTATTTACATTTATGTTTTGTTCATACCCGTTTTCCTTTACATTGATATTCTGCAACACATTGTGTTTGCAATCATGTTTTGCGTAATTTAATCTATGTATTGCTGCAGGCACAGGCATGATACTGGTGTTTCTGGGAAAGAGTGAGTAATTCGGTCATGGGTGATGAAGTTTTTGCAATATGGCCTAGAAGAAGACATATACCTCGTGATGGTGGCCATATAGCCCTAGACATCTGTTCAACTTTGCCCATAGTACCTTTGATATTAGTGTCACATGCACCAAGTGAAAATGTTGAGTCAATGTCAATGTCACATCCCCCACGTCACTCCCACGGTGGATTACTGTGGAGGAAAAATTAAAAAAAAATATAAGACTAGATATTTTCAAAGGAGGACGATTGGCGAGACAATTCATATCTAATGAAGCATGGCAGGAGTAAGGAGGAAACGTGCATGAATGAACCGGACGTTGCAGTTATGAAAAAATAATTAATGCAAGACAATCCACATTCAAGAGGAGGGAGCCGGCTAACTCCTAGACAAAACGCATAAAAACATGCATAAAACAGCATGTAAGATGCATATAACATGGGTAAAGTGGCCCACCACAACGCAAGCAGAAGGGATAACGGAAGTCACGGAGGGATGACGAAAGTCGGAGATGGACGGATATTTTGAAAGTTTTAAAAACAGAGCGGGAGTTTTTAAACACCGGGAGAATTGAAGTGAATCCCATGTAATCATAGGCACTGGCTATCCAGCCCCAGGTATGTGCACCGGGGCATGGATATGCTACATCCATGTATAAGATGACATCTACGGTAAACTTACTGACAGCAGCTATTTGCCCGTATCACAGCATCAGCATTCAGTTTTCACGCCTGGAAAAGGGAAGTAAGGAGTAAATTAAACAACTACGGCCGCGGCTGTGCAGTAATTTTCCCAACTACTTAAATTGGCGCCTAAATTTCCCGCTGATAATCAAAATGAGGATAAAATCAGTTTTAACCAGCTATCACCATTTTATCTCGGAGAAATCTCAGAGTTTCAAATAGAAGCCAGAATCGAGAGATTTGCGACCCCCCGAAGGAGCTGTTTCTAATTTTCACGAATTAATCAGGTACCCGCTGGCGCATCTCAAACCATATATTAAAATTAAATGATTTTAAAATCGCAGTAAGTATATTTGATGAAAAAAAATGTATCATACATTTTCATTTTATTGTTTTTCTTTGCTTCTCAGAACTTCTCATATTTGATTTTTTAATTTTTATTATGATTATAAATTTACCCAAAAACTTATTTACTGTCTTTTTGCTTGTAACAGAAAGTAGCAATAATTTTCACCATTAATCAGGTACTTGGCATCTCAAATCATATATTATAATTAAAATTAAATGATTTAAAACTTCTGTCAAAGCTTTTCATATATTATTTTTCAATTTTTATCATATTATAAATTTACTCAAAAAATTATTTACTTTGTTTTTGTTTGTAACAGAAAGTAGCAATATTCTATTGTTTATTTTACTGCTTTTAAATTTTTTTTAATAGAAAAACTCATTCTTGAATATAGGAAAAATTGATAAATTATTAAGAATAGATTAAATTTCAGATTTGTAATAAATCTTTCACCCACTATGTTAAAGAGTGGAAGAGACAACGTCTGAAATTACGTAACTAATGAGTGAAGGAATAAGTGACCCGGGACACACCAACCAGTACCACGGGAGCATCGGAGAGTCGAACCCATGGTGGGCGCCTTGCGATAGGAACACCTTAACCAACTGGGCTCGGATCGGCACCTCATTTTGAAAATATTTTAAAGTAGAAAAGAAATTACAATATAATTTATTATATATTTATTTACATATCAAATATACTGATTTAAAAAATTATTAATATAAATTAGCATTTTTATAAATTAAAATCATACAATTATTATAAATAAAAAATAAAGTAAAAAATATATTTTATAATATATTTTATCATATATTTATTTACATATCAATAAAAAATTATTAATATAAATTAGCATTTCTATAAATTAAAATCATACAATTATTATAAATAAAAAAAATCATTATCACAATTTAACATTTGTATAAATAAAATTATATTTACTTACATATCAAATTAACTAATTTAAAAAAGTATATCAATTTCTAATTAAATTATTAAATGTAAGTATTTTTAATCGTAATTTTAAAATAATAATTATAATCTAATAAAATTCATAATAAAATATTTTCAAATTAAATAGTTAAATATTTATGCATACTTAAAATAATATTACATATTAATAACACAAAAAAATTTCGCAATAATTCATATTCTCAATAAAAATATCTTTGTTGCATTATATAGATAGATTATTGAATAAGATAACTAAGTTAGTTTTATTCTTGTCAAAATGGAAAAATATGTTACATATTTTTAAAACTTTTTATTTGATTAAATATTATTGTATCCTTATTTCACCCCTTTATAATTTCTTTTAATCTTGCTAAATGGAAAAATAATTTTATATATTGAATCTACATATGAAGGTGGAATCTACATATAAATATCACTTTTATGTTGAAGAAGTGATATAGAATAAATAATAGATTATCCAATAGTCTATTAGAACATAAAATCATAGGTATAGTTGTAAAGCATTAGCACGAATCACTAAAAAAATGTAACAAATTGTTTTATTAATACACACAAAAGCCAAGTCTTATTATTTGTTCATTTAATTTTGTGTCTATTTTGAGGACATGTCTTAATACATGTACAAGATGATATAAATGGTGCAATCTTGTGTAAAGTTGAGCCCAATTACCTAGTTTTATCCAAACATGATCCTATATTTATTGCTTTATATTACTCTTATGTCTACACATATCTATAATTTTAGCTTATCTATTTGACTATCATGCTTGTACATGTACATTAATCCCTAAATTACAACTATCTTATAATTTTGAATACAAGTATTTGAAAAGAAAAAGAATCATTATTAAGTCTTATAGGTTAATAGATCTTATTTCTTTATAGCACAAAATTTCATTCATTTTAATAAGAAATTTGAATCTTCTTAAAACAATTATTTAACCAATATAGTATGCACAATAAATTTCTAAAAAATTCTTTAACAAATGAAAGGTATTGACAAATATTCTACACAATATAAGCTCATTTGAGTTTACATATAGACATAAGCATAACACCTTTGAGTACTAATTATATTAATAGAAAAAAAAATGTAATTTTTAAAATACGTAGTAAATTTTTATTTTTGATCTAAATATAAATTTGATAAACATATTAACAATAATTTAAAATAGTATTTTTTTATTAGATAAAAGGGGAAAACTAGGTCCCTTCCCTTACAAAGCTTGAAACAACCAATAGTTCATAATCAAAATACCAAGAGTCTAATAACACTACTAGATTGGCAATAGATAATTATAACTAACAACATAAGAAACACAATGATAATAATGATAATACTAATAATAATAATAATAATAATAATAATAATAATAATAAGCCACGAACTAGCTACCTAGAGATCCAACCAATTCATGAAGGTTTGAAATAGCCTCCCCTTCTTTGGATATAATGTGAAACTTGACCTTTAGTGAATCAGACTCATCACTTGTATCAACCCTTTTAGATTTCCCCTTCATTGAACTTCACCTCTCTTAATAGGTTGATTCATTTTGGTAGGGGTTTCATTTTTAGTTTTTGATCTTTGGTATCCTTTTCTTGGGGTTTATCCTCTTTTATAATTAATGTCATTTTTCTTGACTAGTTGAACATTTCCCCCTTGGTCCTAATTTTCGCAATCTAGGTCTTAATAGTAGTAGGGGTCTTTTTTGGTTTTTTGGCACTAGTAATATTGCTTGAAGATCTTAGGCTCATGTTATCCATGCTTTTTTCTTCTTGGAAATAACTATAATTAGACTCAGAATTAACACTATCCTTATCCTTACAATTTTCATTTTTAGATTCCTTTGGTTCATAAGGTTGTCCTCTTCCCCACTAGAAACCACTACATTAATCTCATCTAACTTGGAGTTTTCGTTCATCAAAGTCTGGTTGATCTCTTATTCTTTTTTGGGTTGGACTGACCACTTCCTCTCTTTCACACCAATCTCATCTTTGTTCACGGTCTTAGATAAAAATGTTTTATCCTCAACCGTGGAGGATTGGGGATCACAAACCTTCTTGACTAGAAGAGATGGGTAAAAAATTTAGTGATTTTCTTGGTTTTGGAAGTAGGGATTTTGAACACTTGCAAAGGATAGTTAGCCATATTAGGAAAGTTGTTAAGTTAATAAAAATATAAATAGAAAATGATCACCTAACGTAGGATAATGGTGGTAACTTACCTATCTCCAAGGGCTTGGGAGGTCCTCTCTCTTATAGTTGTTTTATAATTTCACAAGCCTATTATCTCCCACATGGATGGAATTGATGCAATATTTGTCTCTAATACTCTTCAAGTGTTTAATTTTCTTTCCCTTTGTGGAGAGGCCAATGGTTACACTAAAGAGATGTTCAACCACCTTGAAATAGATTCCTCTAATATTGACCTTTTATTCATTATGTGATTGAGAAAATTTACAAAGAGGGGGAGTTCAAAGCCTCTCATGGATTCAAAATATGAGTCAACACCAACTCCTATTAACATGTTGTTTAAGCCTCCACTTAGGGACTTCTATAATTTTGTCTCACTTCATGTCATTGAGACACATGTCTTCACTTGTGAGACATCTCTTGCATGCACACTTGTCACTCACTAAAACACTTGTCATGTGAGTTAACAAGTGTTTCATCATTGAAGGGTTAGTCATTCATTATGTTCGACTTTCCTACCTTCACCACCTTGCCTATATATGCAAGGTTACATTGTACATTCAAATCACCTGTTGTATCAATCTCTTGATAATATCATTAGGCTTATTTGTGTGCATGTATTTTGTGGAAGTTTCTAGTCTTTTTCTTTATGATCTTGGAAATCATAACATGGTATGAGAGCCATGCAAGAAAAACCCTTACCAAAATCTTGCATCTATCCTAGTATAGAGTTCCATGCAATTTTATTTGCATGTAATCTTAATCTTTGTTTGGTTGTGATCTCAAATTTTATTGGATTAATGTGATTCACATGCACATGAATGTTTGTAAATAATGTTAAATAATAAATTTATAGATATTTTAAGTGCATCTACACATTTTAAACATAGCATACAAACTCACTTGTATCCTATTTTCCTACAAATCTAGTTCACACCTTAAATCCTACAATTACAAAAATTTGACTTTCAATCAAATAAATTCCAAAATAAGTAAGGAAGTATCATGCTTACTCCCAGCTACATATAGGATATTAATAAGGAAGAAAATTCCTTATCATTCAAATACCTCTCTAAAAGGAATCAATGACTTATCTACCATTCCTCATAATAAATTCATGAGGGTTAATCATGCTCTTTGTATATGGATATTAAGACTTTTGGAGGGAGATATGACTAACAGATTATTAGATGCTACTAAATTTGAGATTAGTAAGCATAGGAAATAGTTTATCCTATTCCCAAAATTATCCTACATTAGAATGTAAGGATTCATTGGTGCTCCATATAAGATTCCTAGGCATCCCAATGATAAGATTATCTTGGTACAAGTATTTAGATAATTAGTGGGCACTCATGCGCGTTTATAGTCCAAGCATAGATTTGGAGTTCAATTCCCCATTGTTCTTAGTAGATCATTACCTAGTATATTATGTATATTAACATACACACCTATTCTTTATAAATAGTGAATAGAGAGACAAGTGAGAAGAATGGAAAACACATCACACATCTACTCTAACAAATATTATATCAAACTTCACATATATAAATTTTCTATTATATTTCTTGTAGATGTACCTCTATTAGAGATATGTAGCAAGAGCACCACTAGGATGTATTAGAAACATATTGTATTGTTTTTAGTTATACTTATAGTTGGTAGTGTGTATTTAGTTCATGCAAAAATTAACATCTATAATTCAATAAACCATTTTTGGGACTCATTTGGTAATACATGGAATTTTATTTTTTCCTCTAATGCTAGAATATTTGGTGAAATCATAGAGCTTACCTATATATACATGTAAGATAACAATATCATTATCATGGAGTGAATAGAAAAATTGATATATTTGTTCATACGATTTTTAAACAACATAGAGGACTACTAACTATATTAATTTTATTCATAATAGGTAGAAAGTGTAAATGGCAATCACTCATTGAACTACATGTGCAAGACATTCCCAACCAAGGAAATCATTTCTCAAGTGAGGACCTTGAATGGACACCTATTGGAGATGATGACAATATGGACTTATATGCTGCAATCCCTCTTGAGAGACTCCCTCAATTTATCAAAGGAGAAAGTTTACTAGATAGTACGAAGACATCATTTGTACGTAAATATCATAAAGAGAGCAACACATCAAAACCTACTGACCACACTACCATGACATACTCTAGGTTTTCCTGGATTAAATATAATTAATAAGTATGCCATTTTTATATTTAATATTTTATATGAATTAATATATATGTTTTGTTTTGTGAATAAATAGATATTGGTGTGCTTTTGGCCTAGATGATCAAAGAAATAAATCTGAAAACATGGAAAGAACACAAAGGTTTATTCAAAAAAGGGGTTGTCAAACTCACTTTTATGTTAGGGTCATGTATGGTAGACCACATGTTGCATTAATTATGTATAATGATTGGAGCCATTGTGATGCCAATGGTGAATTTTTTCATGGAAAGGATGACTCTTTTGGTGATCCAAGGAGCAGTTTTGCACCGAGGTTATCAAATGAATGCAAATCATATATTGAGTCTTTATTACTAATGGGTGTGGGGATCAACACAATATGTGAACAACACTACTTAGACCATGGATTGACTAAGTTGGTGAATAAGAGGGATGCATGTCTATTAAGGAAGGATGTGTTGAATGCATGGAAAAGAGTACGCTCCATTCGATCCCAAAAGAATGAAGATGATGCAATAAGTGTCAATTTGTGGCATGCAGAGAAGGATAACTTCGGATAACTTCTTCTACTATAAAAGACCAAACACCATGGAAAATGTTCCATTTATCATAGGCATCCAAACACCATGGATGCGAGAAATCATGGTCAAGCATTCACACAACTCAATTATTGCAATGGACTCAACATTTTCAACAAACAAATATGGTGTAAGTAAAGTAACGTTTACTATAAATTTTTGGATTTTATTTTATCATTGATTTAGTTATTTAAAAATATTAATTTATCAATGTTTAATTCATGTGTAGTATCAATTATATACCTTGCTTGTTTTTTATGAACAAGAGGCTGGTGTACCTATTGCATGGGCCATATCCTCTAGAAATAAAGTTGAGGATCTAAATGAATGGCTAATAGAAGTTTATAAATGAGGGAAAGAATTTTGAGAAGATTGGAATGTCAATGCATTCATGACAGATGACGCTACTGTGGAGATTGAAGCTATCAGGTTTTTATTAGCCTTAGTTTTTATATTTCAACTTCAATCAACTCTTTATAAATGATTAATATTTAGTTTATAGAAATATATATTTCATAATTTATAGCTTAAAATAGTTTGAATATAACATTTTATTTTGTCATAATTTACTTATCAAAATTTATAATGTAACTTGTAGATTATCATTTCAATGCTGAGTACTTTTATGTATTTGGCATGTACGCAGAGCATGTCTGAAAAATGTGTATAGGTAAGTCAATATTTAATTAAAATATGTGGAAAATTATGTGTTTGAACCCCATAGATTGATATTATCTTTTACAATCTAGGTATGTCAGCAATAAGGATGTTGGTACAAATATGTTTGATAGATTGGGTGAGATAATGCATGCAATGAGTGAAAATGTAGACATCACTACTCACCTGATAAAAAAATTCATGGAGGAATTCAAAGAAGAGAAGAAATTTATTGATTACTTCCAAAAAACTTGGTGTCATAATGAGGGTTGTATTGGTAAGTTTGTAAGATTATTCATTCTGGTTTGTATGCATTTGCATCATTAAATTTATTTTTTATATTTACTAAGACATTTTTATTGTTTTTTGCATAGAAATGTGGGAATTTTTTTTTCGAAACTTCTCTCATGCAAATCAAGAGACTAATGCTTCCATAGAGTCATACCACTTCCACATCAAGAGCCATTATCTAAGTGATCATGCTAAGAAATGTACGAGGAGAATGGATTGGCTTATCCATACACTTCTTCATAGGGTAGAGCCATTTTATAAAAATAAAAGATATTTGCAGTCATCTGGATTTTTAACTAACTTTAAAAAAGAAAGATATTACAGTACTGCATTAGAGAGGTCCAAAAAAATACCCAACACAGATTGTTATCCATATGATCTCCTCCCTAACACATATAGGATAAGAAGTCAATCTGTTCCAACAAAATGGTATCTTGTTAGGAAGTTTGGACCAAATTTACATGTATGTGATTGTCAGTGGGAAAAAAGGGGAAACACATGCAAACATGTGTTGAAGATTTTAGATCTCCTAAAAAGAAACATAACAAATGAGCAGGATCAAGTTTTTGGTAAGAGTCATTTAACATTTAAGTATTATATTTATATTTTAAATGACATATTTTTTTCTAATAGAAACTAACTAAAATAATTTTTTTGAATTACAGATGGTGTTGCTCCATTGGTTGATAATGATGATGATGTCAGAGGAAGTTTCAGTCATGAGAACAATGCAACTGGTAATGTTGATATGATATTTATAATAAAATATTAATTGATTTTTATAGTTCTTAAAATTTAATTAATGTTTTATTTGTAACAAATTATTGTATTCCACAAGAAGATCAAGATGTGATTGGGGTTGTCATTTGCAAAGACCAAAGAATTGGTAAATTTTAATATCACTATTTTTAATGAAATATGAAAAACCTTTTTTATATTTTACGAACTTAATCTTTATTATTTTTATTATAGATGGTTGTAAATCATCTGATGCTTCCAATGATAACTTCCAAAATGTTGTTGATTATTTGAATTCACTACTCCAAGATTTACCAACTAGAGTAGATGAAACACATATCTTTAGTCAATGTCTTGAAAGATTTAGAAAAGATCTTCAAGCATCTCTTATGTCTTCCAAACTTACACCGATCCTTGGCTCGAAGGATATGCCTATGAGACAAATATCACCATGGTTTAGTCCAAGCAAAATGGGCAAACGTCAGTTTATTCGTCAAAGAGGCAATGCCATCCATCAAGACTTGAATGAAAGAGTTGAAAAGCATGAAAAATTTCAATTCCCCTCCATAGGTGGTAGGAAGCAAAAGAAGAAAAAGGTCTCCAATCGTTCAGGCATAAAAATACAAGAAAAAAGGGTTATCATCATAAAACAACATAGTGAGTACATTTATTCAAAATTATTTTAGTATTTTACATAGCAATAATTATTGTTTTTACATCCCATATTAAAAATATGTCATTGTAGGTTTGGATGATCAAGACAATAATAGAAGACGTCGATTGCCCTTCTCTATTGATCTGAACCACACAACAACTGATGAAATACACATTATTGATGGTAATTTTCTAACTATTAAATGTATTCATTCATTAAATGAAATATTTTTGAATTCCTATTTCTAACCAATTTTCTATAATAAATCAAATAAATAGCAGATACAATTCATGAAAATCAACCATCACTTCTTAATGTTATACTTGGTCAGACATTTCAAAAAACTATTCCAGGTAATTTAGAATTTTAATAGTGTTTTGATTAAGTATATATTGTATTGTTAGACTTAATGTTGTATCTATGTTGATTTTTTAAATTCACATGTCATTGCAGGTTTAGATGATCAACAAAACACAACAATTGATGAAATGCAAATTATTGGTGGTAATTTTCTAACTATTAAATGTATTCATTCATTAAATGAGATATTTTTGAATTCCTATTTCTAACCAATTTTCTATAATAAATCAAATAAATAGCAGATACAATTCATGAAAATCAACCATCACTTCTTAATGTTATACCTGGTTAGCCATTTCAAAAAAACTATTCCAGGTAATTTAGAATTTTAATAGTGTTTTGATTAAGTATATATTGTATTATTAGACTTAATGTTGTATCTATGTTGATTTTTTAAATTCACATGTCATTGCAGGTTTAGATGATCAACAAAACACAACAATTGATGAAATGCAAATTATTGGTGGTAATTTTCTAACTATTAAATGTATTCATTCATTAAATGAGATATTTTTGAATTCCTATTTCTAACCAATTTTCTATAATAAATCAAATAAATAGCATATACAATTCATGAAAATCAACCATCACTTCTTAATGTTATACCTAGTCAAACATTTCAAAAAACTATTTAAGGTAATTTAGAATTTTAATAGTGTTTTGATTAAGTATATATTGTATTGTTAGACTTAATGTTGTATCTATGTTGATTTTTTAAATTCACATGTCATTGCAGGTTTAGATGATCAACAAAACACAACAATTGATGAAATGCAAATTATTGGTGGTAATTTTCTAACTATTAAATGTATTCATTCATTAAATGAGATATTTTTGAATTCCTATTTCTAACCAATTTTCTATAATTAATCAAATAAATAGCAAATACAATTCATGAAAATCAACCATCAATGCTTAATGTTATACCTGGTCAAACATTTCAAAAAACTATTTCAGGTAATTTCAAATTTTAATAGTATTTTGATTAAGTGTATATTGTATTATTAGACTTAATGTTGTATCTATGTTGATTTATTAAATACACATGTCATTGCAGCTTTAGATGATCAAAAAAACACTGGGCAACATAGGTTACCATTTTCTATTGATCTTAACGAAACACCAACAACAATAGATGCAATGCAAGTTAGATATGGTAAAAAAATTATTAAATGATTTTCTAACAATTTTTTATGTTTAATTTTAAATCAATTTAATAACTAAACTATGTAATTTACAGGTTTTGATGACATTGCAATGGAGGATCATGTTCAACACTATTATAGATAATCAATATAGTTTACTATACTTTCAACTTATATTGTATATTTACAGATTTTTCTCATTAACTTAATTTTAAGAAATATATTGATATATGTTAATGAAAAATGGTATGATCATGTGTAAATTTATGGTCGATCCCTTAGAATTAATCAATTTATCAGTTCATGCATTCACCTAATTTTCTCATTTATCACACTTGTTCATACACCTACTTCTATATAGCTACATCAGCCACCTAGATTTAATAATTTAGGTTTGAGAAGAGTATAAAGTAATTGATGTGATCTTGTGTAAATTTAGGTTAGATGCTACATGTGTTTCTTGTAATATTTAGGTTCAAGAATATTTTGTGTTTCTTGTTACACCACTTATCAATTTATAATTCAATAAATTATTTATTATAATATGTAGGGAAAGTAATTTTTATTTGACAATGGAAAATGGTCACTTACAATAAAGAGATTATGAGGAAGAACAAAAAGAATAAAGAATAAGAATAAATACCTTTGATAAAAAGGATGACAATAGATATTATTATATAAATCAAACATATAAAAGTCACAACATAACATTTATGGACCATTGTCTAAGTAACAATACAAAACCTATTTAATAGATGTATAAAATAATGATAACATAGAAATCAATTTTAAATATATATATTTTATTATTTTATATAATTAATTTATAAATATTCTTATTTTTATGAAAATAATATCTTTTAATAAAATCCAATGCCTCATTTTTACATATATATTTTTAATTGTATT
This sequence comes from Sequoia sempervirens, assembly GCA_007258455.2. Taxonomy (NCBI): domain Eukaryota; kingdom Viridiplantae; phylum Streptophyta; class Pinopsida; order Cupressales; family Cupressaceae; genus Sequoia; species Sequoia sempervirens. The sequence continues at coordinate 620,724,705 of VDFB02193867.1, read as the reverse complement.
AATCTAAATTATATATAATAAATAATAATAAATTACAAAATATATTATACCATAAATATACTAAAATGTTATTTAAAATAAAAACATACATAATAAATATATTGATAATAAAAACATACAAAATAAATATATTGATAATAAATATATATTTTCATTTTTTTAATTTTGATAGTGAATCACAAAAGTTGATAAAAACATGTATTCAATTAAAATTAACTTTTTTCTCTAATTTACTATTATAAATGGTAGACATGCATCTTTCATAAATAATATAATAATAATAATAATAATTATAAATTAATTGTATAAAGTAATAAAATCTATATATTTAAAATTGATTTTTAATTCAAAAATATTTCTTGTTATCCTTCTTTTATACATCCAATAATTATTTTTCTTATATATTTTTTAAATAAATATAATTTTCATTTAAAGGTGTCTTATCAACAATTTAATAGATTGTAATTAAAAAAAAATTGTTTCTATTATTTTACTTGTATACCCATTCATTTTTATTTTCACATGTTGAAATGACTATTAAAAATATTTTTTGTCCTTATACTTTTACCTTAATTTGTTTCTTTTATTTTAATTTAAAATTTTACATTTTCTATTGTTTAATTTGTTCTAATTATTATTCAATTAAAAATATATATAATTAAAAATGAGACATTCTATTTTATTAAAAGATGTTATTAGTTCCTGCCGGTAGGTAGGTATACTTATGCATTCGCCCAGAATGCATTTAACTGGTAGCATGAACCAATCACATTTCGCCATTTAACATATTGCTTTTTTTTTGTATAGTTTGAATTTGGAGAGCTATTTTATATATTGGAAAATTAGCATTTATCTATTTTTCTATTCGTCCGAGTAGCTTTATAAATCATTTTCATTTTAAATTATCTATTTTTCTATTCGTCTGAGTAGCTTTATAAATCATTTTCGTTTTAAAAATTCGGGAAAATGCGAATGCATAAATTGATTAAATAAATTTAAGCAAAGGCATAGTTTAAAAGGTGGCGGCTAGAGGTACGTAATCCATGAATGCGGATTAAATGCATTAAAATATCAGGAAACAGCGAGCGCATAAATTGATTAATTAAAATTAAGCAGAGGCATAGTTTATCAAATTGGCGGGTAGATGTACGTGATGCATGAAAAAAAATTTAAATGCATTGAATGGCATTTGGCTCGAGGTGAAGGTGGTGGAGTCGCTTGGAGGCCACGCGTGGCCAGGGTACTTTAGTCATTTAATATAGAGTTGAGTTACTTGGTATGCATTTCCATTACTTTGCGTGTGTTGTTTTGTCATACGTAAAGTGCATTACGAGAGAGTTTTACTTGGTAGGCAGGATATGTTATAGTTCTGAGTCAGACTGAGGAAATGAGTTATTTGGGCGATAGATTTTGGTAATATTCAAGAGTTCGATACATTAAAGCGATTGGGCCGGTGAGAGCCAATTGCTTTGAGGTGAGAGAAAGAGTAAGTTTTAAGTTTTTTTAGTCTATTTGATACAAGAAATGCAAGTAGGGTTTCATAGTGCTTGAAGGCATTCGTATACTTTGATTATAAATTGATATTTTAAACTACTGTTAGTATTGTTCATTCGAATTTCTTGTTGAAATGCAAGGGTTTCATCTGTGTTTGATAGGAATTATGTAAAATTCTCTTTTCATTTTTGCTTCATGCGCCGAATTGAAGCGGTGAGTTGGCTGGGCGCACCATATCAATGATCAGCGTGCGTTATCGATATTAATCTCTGATGCGCTAAATTCCGTCAGATCGCGTGGCTCAAATGTGGCAGTATCAAATTGTTAAAAGAAGTATTGGTTGTTTGTCCTCACTTAGGCATAAATGCAAACAATGGGAGCATAAATGTCACAGTGAAACCTTGCTTTTTCTGTGATGTTCTTTTTGTATGTTGGGGTTATAAAAACTATATCCAAAAAGAAATATTTGTCAAGTCCAAATTACAATGTTCCCATAGAGCAGTTAAGTAATATTGCTTTTCGCTTTTTATTCTGTTTGATACAAGAAATGCAAGTAGGGTTTCATAGTGCTTAAAGGCAATTGTATACTTTGACTATAAATTCGTATTTTAAACTACTTTTAGTATTGTTTATTCAAATTTCTTGTTGAAATGCGAAGGTTTCATCTTCGTTTGATAGGTATTATGTAGAAATCCTCTTGTTCATTTTGCTTCATGCATGTAGTCTTGTAGAGTTTGTGTTTTTTTTATTACTGCAAAGTGGTCCCATAAAGAGGGCTTTGGAACCAGAATTATGTCAACGTGTGCGATAATGAGAGCTTTTCAACAATGAGTCAAGAGTGTGTTGCTTTGAGCTTTTCCGTTGTCATGAAAGCATAAAGGATAGAGGGATTCTATTAAAAATCGTGGTTGTTGTCCTTGTAGTCATAAATGCAAACAATGGGAGCATAGAGAATGCAGTAGAAACCTTTTCCCTGCCGGCAAGCATAAAATTTTTGTCAGATGTCGTTTTTACTGTTTGTGTATCTTGGGGTTATAAAAAACTATGCCAAAAATGTTGTAGAATCCAAATTACAATGTTCCCATAGAGCAGTTAAGTAATATTGCTTGATAGAACAATTTTAGGCTTCATGCAAAAGAGTAGTCAAATTCATTGCTAGAAGATTTGTGGTCCAATAACCTGTCAGAATTAGCTTGTGTAGTTAATCTTGTTTGCATTTATACTTGTGTCTCTTGAACCTGGAAAAATGCTTGGTAGTGTTTAAAATGGTTTTTGCTATTAGTATCCATCGCAGTAGGAGTACTATATATTGCTATTCTTTTAGAAAAAACAAAGACATGGTTTTTGTTTTCTAATGAAAGCTTTTTACATGGTGCAATGCTTTTGGTTGCAAGAAAAGAGGTCGTGTAGCGGTCCAGCTGTGGCAAATTCTTCAAGCAAGTAGTACAAGGTGAGTTTCTAGAATGAACCTTCTCTTTTGTTTACAATTGCATATAGTAAACAGAGAAAAAGGTTAATTCAAGATTATCACTATATTGATTGTACTTGTAATCATATCGTTGCTTTTTGTTACAAGGACAATCTTTGCAAATGGGTATTGTGAGTGGCATATACTATATGGTTCATAAAAATTAAGCATTTGAGGTTCAAAAGTAGATCTTCGTTTCAAAAAATTAACCTTTTCAAATTTTGAGAGTTTGATTCTGAATCCATATGCATGCTTTGATTAAAACTGCTGGCTAAAGATGCATAATTCATTAATTCAAAATCAATGCATTTAATGGCATCTGACTAGAGGCGAGGCTGTTTGTATTGCTAATTAGTCTTTGAATATTTAACAATTAAAAGAGATAAATAAGTATGATTATCCTTGGCCACATTTCACATTTTGGCCTTTCATTGTGCATCTTAAATAGAAATTGGGTTTTGCATTGTTGCAATGCATTTGGATACTTTGATTCTAAAATCATAGTTTAGATCATTCTAAGTGTTATCGATTCAAACCTTTCCTTGAAATACCAAGAATTCATCTGAATCTTGGAGGCAACGTACAATTGTCTATAATTATCCTTGGCCACATTTCACATTTTGATCTTTCAATCAAAGTCAATTAACAAAGTAGCAGTTAGACCTAAAGAAGGTTGAAGGACTATGCTGATAGAAAACCATATTTTCGACAATGGCTAGACAACCTGTTGAAATTGCTGTACAAACTTTAAAGCAAATGCATTTTCCCTTCTATTTACTTTCATTGTACATCTTAAATGGAACTTAGGTTTCGCATTGTTGCAATGCATTTGGATACTTTGATTGTAAAGTCATAGTTTAGATCATTTTAAGTGTTATTGATTCAAATCTTTCCTTGAAATACGAAGGATTCATCTGAGTCTTGTAGGCAATGTACAACTTCCTATAGAGAGAGTTGTGGAACCAATGAGCTGTTATCAAGGATAGAGGAATACTGTCAAATATTGTGGTTATTGTCCTCATAGGCACACATGCAAAATATGGAAGCATATAGAAAGCAAGTTAACTCTTCAATAATCCCATGAAACATAGTCTTTGTATGCATCCATGCATACAGGTTTGCATGTATATATGTGTGCATGTAATTATGTATATATGAATGCATGTATCTATGTTGCCATGTATGTATGTGTGTATATAACAGATTACTGTTGCATTTGCTTAAAATGCTTTTTTGTGGATGGCGCCAGCTAGCCATCCAGTCATATTGTGATTAAACAATTAAGAATAAGTGCTAAATAATTGAAGTAAAATGACCCCATTCAGTTAGCAGATCGAATTTTTCTCACCCTTTACATGTTAACTGAGAGTTTTGAAGCTTTTGTTGTTCATTGGCAGTCTTTGAAGCTTAAATGTCACAGTATATGTAGCATTTTACCAAATAGCTCTATCATTCATGATCATTTAGGCAAGTTCATATTTCCTTATTCATCCTTGTATTGTCCCATATCTAAATAATTAGGCAATTGCTAGTTAGACTTTAAGTACCTAGAAATTCAAAGAAAGAAATGATTGCAATTAGCTTTGTGTGCATTTGAACTATTAATCAAAGGCAACTAACAAACTAGCCCTAGAAAACCATGTCTATGTTAATGTGTTGAATACCATGTATTTGTGCATGGGTGTATATGAATACTATGAGTTGTGGTTTCTACCATTGTGTAATGCTTAGTATTACTTGTACAACCAAGCAATATGCAAGTAGAATTCATAGTTCATAGCATCCAGATACATTCAAGGACAGATACAAATCAAGGTTGTTAGCATCCTGATAAGGAAGATGATGAGATACATCCAATTAATGTATGTCACAACATCTTATAAACAATAATTCCTATCAAACGTAGATGAAACCTTCACATTTCAACAAAAAAATTTGAATAAATAATACTAAAAGTAGTTTAAAATACGAATTTATAATCAAAGTATACAATCGCCTTATAGCACTATGAAACCCTACTTGGATTTCTTGTATCGGACAGACTAAAAAGCAAAAAGCAATATTACTTAATTGCTCTATGGGAACATTTTAATTTGGATTCTACAACATTTTTGGCATAGTTTTTTATAATCCCAAGATACACAAACAGTAAAAACGACATCTGACAAAATTTTTATGCTTGCCGGCAGGGAAAAGGTTTCTACTGCATTCTCTATGCTCCCATTGTTTGCATTTATGACTACAAGGACAACAACCACGACTTTTAACAGAATCCCTCTATCCTTTATGCTTTCATGACAACGGAAAAGCTCAAAGCAACACACTCTCGACTCATTGTTGAAAAGCCCTCATTATCGCACACGTTGACATAATTTTGGTTCCAAAGCCCTCTTTATGGGGCCACTTTGCAGCAATCAAAAAAACACAAACTCTACAGGACTACATGCATGAAGCAAAATGAACAAGAGGATTTCTACATAATACCTATCAAACGAAGATGAAACCTTCGCATTTCAACAAGAAATTTGAATAAACAATACTAAAAGTAGTTTAATATACAGATTTATGCCTACGAGGACAACAACCATGACTTTTAACAGAACCCCTCTCTCCTTTATGCTTTGATGACAATGGAATAGCTAAAAGCAACACACTATCGACTTACATGCATGAAGTAAAAAAGTAGTTTGAAATACGGGTTTATGCCTATGAGAACAACAACCACAACTTTTAACAGAACCACTCTACCCTTTATGCTTTGATGCCAATGGAAAAGCTCAAAGCAACACACTGTTCACTCGTAGTTCAAAAACTGTCATTATTGCACGTGTTTAGATGATTTTGGTTCCAAAGCCCTCTTTATGGGACCACTTTGCAATAGTCAATAATATATAGACTTTGCAGGGCTCACATGCATGAAGTAAAATGGACAAGAGGATTTCTACATAATACCTATCAAAAGCAGATGAAACCTTTGCATTTCAACAAGAAGCTCGAATAAATAATACTAAAAGTAGCTTAAAATATGAATTTATAATCACAGTATAAAAATGTCTTAAAGCACTATGAAACCTTTCTTCCATTGCTGTTTGCATGTACCTAGTTTAAACATTTAATTATTGGTTCTTGATAATGGAATGAAATGAACTTGGACAAATGGAAATAGAATGACCCCATGGAATTGGAACATCAGTGTTTGCATGCCTTTACCATGATAGCAGATTTGCGTGCATGAGACTTATGTGAATCTCAAATGTCATAGTGTATGGGTACATGTGTCAAGTAGCTTGTTCCCAGGTCTTGACTCTACAACAATAACATCTCCTGTGACTACACAGATCTGCAAAATAACAAAAAATGAAACGCTCAAAGTAATCACAATTCATCTCTAGTCACTAAAATCTATATTGCATGAAAAACAAGCAAGAACCTTTGAGTAGATGAAGGTCATGAACATTGAACCAATAGTAGGACAATCACCAGAACATTTAAGTAAACATGTGGTGTAGACTCCCTTTTCCATTATCAATTTTATTCCCAATTTCATCCATGGAGAACTTTGTCAACCTCTAGATCCTGCTATTGGCCATTGCTTTGATCCATGATTTCCATTTCTTTCACCAATGAATTCCATATCTTTGATCCATGAAGAACTTCTTTAGCCTATGCATCCATGTATTCTATATCTTTGAGGATATTCTTCATGGATGAATTGATAATGGAAAAGAGAGTGTTGAGCATAGGTTTCCTTAAATGTTGTGGTGACTGTGATACTATTAGTTCAACGTTCATGACCTTTATCTACTAAAAGTTTCTTGCTCATTCAAACCTTGGTAATTAAACCTGTGATATTGCATTGCATATGTCTCATGTTCTTCACCTTGAAATGTCCATACTGAAATATAGTAATAGAAAGTAATAAAGTAATTATAGCAATACAAAATAATTCCAATAAAAACTAATCAAGAGTAATACAAAATACTTTACAACACGTTGTGTGTTACAACTGTCAGTGAGTTGTTGTTTTTACAACACCATGTGTTTTACAATCTACTTTTTAACAAAACAGTAGTCAAGAAGTAAACAAAAATAGATAATGGAAACTCAAATTCAATGTTTTAGTTTCCATTTCTCATTTAACAAGTCTTTCAACATCCTAATCAGATTCACTCTTTACATTTTATTTCTTTTGCCTTATTTGAAATCTATGATGGACACTGAATAAATCATTCTGATTTGAAAAAATTTATCTGATATTGTGATGAGGATAATTGTTCTATTATCAGTATCAATGAAAATTATTTGAAGGAGATGATTTGACAGAGATGGATTAGATAGATATTTGATTTATTAGATGACATGAAGAAGAGAATTACCTAGTTTGCTGATGAATTAATTGTGCTCCATGGTTGGTCATAGCCAATTATTGGAAAAGCTGTAAATGCCATGGATGGAATTATATGAATAAAATTCTAGTTTCTGGTTTACTTGAAATGCAATGAAAAAACTACTATGAAGGCATAAGACAGGGTTGTGTAACATATTTCCTTTCCTTTATCTAATTTCTTTGGACACAAATGCTTTACACATTTGATTGCAATAGTAACGTGTCTACGAAAATGGGAAAATAGAGACCATAATTCAGTACTTTTTAGCGTGCATATATATGTATCCTGTACATATAAGCTCAACCTGGCATTTACGAAAAGTTAATTATAGTTAATTATAAAACATCTCTGTACACCAAATCAATTAAATCAATCATGGCCAGTCATATGCAAAAAAAAAAGGGAACTTCTTGAAAAGGCTTTATAGACAAGGAAGCAAACGCAACTGTAAACCAAAATTGCAAAATCTTTGGCAACATCTTCCTTTCTGTTCCTTATGCTACAAATATTCAACAGCCTATAGCTATCCATATTAATTGTATCTCTTCGTGTATGTTAAAGCCATCTGCTTATTCTATTGCTTTCGGTATTATTTCATGAAAGCTGAAATGTCATAGTATATGTGGCGTAAGAGCCAATAAGTCCATCTCACATTTTGCTCATGACAATTTAATTTGTCTCATCTGTCCTTGAACCATTAATCAAAGTCTATTAACGAACAAGTCAATTTTACAGTTAGCTTGTGCAAATTAAGCCAATTCTATCTTTTACTCATTAATGAAATTAACTAATCAGTTTAACAAGATAGCTTTGAAACAAGTTAGGTCAGTAATGAATAAAGCTATTTGACTAATGAGTCAATTGAGTTCAATAGTTAGTCATAGTGATAGCAAACAAATCCTTGTTTGATGATGTCATTGTTGAATTTGCTTGTGTGTCCCTATCTGCACTTTTGCTATAGCTTGAAGCAATGATGCTTCATGGTTCAAGTATTAAGTATAACTGGAAACCTTTCTTGACTTACATCCATTGATTTAAATTTGTTTCGAAACCATAATTGCAGTGGTTCTTTAAGCTCGATGGAAAACATCAATATAGTTAACATGCATTGCAAAAGCCTATAGAGAACCATGTTTGCACTATTAGTATCCATTACACCATCATTGTCATCCATTGCAATTATAATTTTCGCAGTTGTTTGCACAAATGTGTTTTCATGCATTGTGAAACCCAACTTGCTTTTTTGGGATATAATGAAGCAAAATAGAAAAAAATAGCCATTTGTTGCCTTGAGTAACTTGTCTCTTGGTGTTCATTCAATGAGCACAAGAGCTTCTGCTCTGTCACTGTAAACGTCCCCTTTCTATTGATAAAAGCTGTCAGTTTTCTAGCCTATGTCTTTGCTTAAATTTATTTGTATATGTCATTTTCTTCTAGACTCCCATTTAAAAAGGAAACTCCATATTCTACTACCAAAGAAAATGCATTAACGTCAAAGGAGTTTGAAATTGAAGATAACAAACCTAATAGCACTCACTTGGATAAACTGTTTTTCTATAGTGACAATTTTATTGGCTCCTAGTGTCAAGGCAAGAATACTTATGCATTTGGTTGAAATTCTTTTATTAGTTCCTGCTAGTAGGCAGAAATACTTATGCATTCGCCCCGAATGCATTTAACCGGCAGATGAACCAATCACATTTCGCCATTTAACATATTGCTTTTTTTTTGTATAGTTTGAATTTGGAGAGCTATTTTATATATTGGAAAATTAGCATTTATCTATTTTTCTATTCGTCCGAGTAGCTTTATAGATCATTTTCGTTTGAAACATTCAGGAAAATGCGAACGCATAAATTGATTAAATAAATTTAAGCAAATGCATAGTTTAAAAGGTGGTGGCTAGAGGTACGTAATCCATGAATGCAGATTAAATGCATTAAAATATCAGGAAACAACGAGCACATAAATTGATTTATTAAAATTAAGCAAAGGCATAGTTTATCAAACTGGCAGGTAGACGTACGTGATGCATGAAAAAAAAATTAAATGCATTGAATGGCATTTGGCTTGAGGTGAAGGCGATGGAGTTGCTTGGAGGCCATGTGTGGCCAGGGTACTTTGGTCATTTAATATAGAGTTGAGTTACTTGGTATGCATTTCCATTACTTTGTGTGTGTTGTTTTTTTGTGTTTTGTAAGCTCTTGTTCTGAGGAAGAGTTTATAGCCACTAAGCAAGATATGTTATGGTTGCAAGCCCCACACCTCGAAACGAGTTACTTGACGTGATAATTTGTTACTCTCCATAGTTCCTTTCTATTCAAGTGCATCGTTGGGCTGTGTTTCATAGTGCTTTAGTTCACTATCACAATCACTTTCTGCTTAATGTGTCAGTGCATGTATGTATGTATGCATGTTTCTATGTGCATATGCATTTACCTATGTGCATATCTATG